>SMMW01000125.1:550000-1072500 GCA_004794655.1 Marisa cornuarietis | reverse complement strand
TTCTCTTTATACGGGCCATCCTAATTTCCAACTTCAGCTACAAATTTCATGAATATAATAATATCAATATTGATCACACAATGCATAAACAATATCACACAGTGCATTCTGATATATTACTGAGCAATATGACCAGCAGGTTTGACAAACAGAGCATAACGGTGTTGCTCCTTTTGTACCCCCATAAGTATGAGACAACATTCCATCTGCTGTACTGTACAAAGCTGTACACCCCACAGAAAAACTTTTCTTTTTCAATAAAGATTATTTCATTGTACAGTAAACCTCTTTATTAAGACCTTTATAACTAAACTCCTGCTTAGTTACGATCCAAAAAAATTTTACTGGGGTATTTCGCTGTTTAAACTTCATCTTTCTTACTACTACCTCCCCAACTCGACTTTCGACCGACAGTTTCTGGTCTATTACGACTTTTTGCAAGTTGCCGGATGGAAAAAATTAAGTGACCTTTTAAAATAGACTGCTTCTGGTCGGTCGTTTAGCCTGTATTACGATTTTCTGCAAATATCATATAAACTAAGTACATTTTGAAAAAGATTGTTGTCTATGTGTCACCTGTGATTTCGACCCCAAACGTTTCCGGTCTGATGGCCAACAAATTCTCTTGTCTGTACCCGCACACACTATAGCCATCCGTGGAGACTTGGGCTGTTTTGTCGGGTGTCAGGTGCAAATATCCTGTGAGTGCATATCAAGTCTCATGGTACCGATGCTCAAACAGGTGGAAAGTGAATGCTGAATGTGTTGAGTACAAGCGTGTTTGTCAGTGTGTATCGGCGAGTGCCTGACAGTGGTGGCACGCGACATCAACCACCGTCTCACTCAGCAAAAATGACTGAGTGGCAAAATACATCTTGTTTAGAAATAACACTGTTGTGCATAAAGCACTTTTTGTAAATAATTGGGTTTGTTGACATTATTTTTATTAAATATATATGCAAATGTTTGATTAATATGATATGGCCGGGTCGATATGGCCGAGAGTTTGGACGATATGGTTTGGGGGTCAAAATAACCGGCATCCGTGCACTGTTGTCTTCTTACTAGAGCACTACAGTCAACTGGGCTTCATTAACGACTTTTTGCAGAAGTCATTTGTTTTTAAAAATAAAATTATAATTTCAATATTTAGATAAACGAGCTGATCTCATGGTTTGAGGACCGAAAGCAGAACGTTGATCTCGCAACTACGACCATCTCAGCTACGACCTAATTTTGCTGGATTTTAACTACAGAGGTTTTATTGTTTCTATAATACATTTAATATAATTTTAATAAAATAGAATGTTGTCATCTCAATTACCATTAGCACACTCTCAACTGATCCCTCTTTATGTATAGCCAGTGATACTTCAAGTTTACTTTCTCTGTTATTGAATTTATAAATGTACCGCCTTTGGCTCTTTATTTCAAGGTACAAGTATGTTTGAAACAAAAGTTTTCAGAAACTGAAAAAATTATTTATTCAAGTGTGTTATGAACATGTGTTATCACCCCTGAACGTCGAAGTAACGAGGTTGTCGCCCTTGATTGAATAGCGATTATGACCCCTGGTTTGAATGTGTATAGGGGGCGTTGTTTAGAAATTGGAAGAGGAAGCAGACGTGAGAGTCTGGGAGAAAGAGGAATTTGGTACAGAGGTTGGAATTAATAGTACTGTGTGGATTAATATTAACTGTGTGAAGAAATAGCAACTGTGTGGATAAATAGTAACTGTGTGGATACATATTAACGGTGTAAAGAAATATTAACTGTATGGAGAAAGAGTAACTGTGTGGAGAAATATTAACTGTGTGGTTCCTCGATTTATTAATTTTCTCAACTGCTGTGTGATCTCTTGAGAAGATCGTAGAACTGTGTGGAGAAATATTATCTGTGTGGTTCCTCGATTTACTAATTTTCTCAACTGCTGTGTGATCTCTTGAGAAGATCGTAGAACTGTGTGGATTTACCTACTGTGGAATTTTTATTGACTTGATCATTTGTCTGCCGTTAGACTGTCGGAGTTATTTGGTGAATGTATGCTGTCCGTATGATCAACGCCAGAGAGCAAGACTGAAAGAGGGGAACTGTTTGCCGTGTCGACCCTTTCCCCCCCAACAACAGAAGAAGAGAGAACTTGAAGGACTTTAATATAAACTGCTTAGATATATTTGTTTCGGTGCAAACTCAGTGTAGAATATTTGTGCTGAAGTTTTCTGTTGTTATTTAGCAAAGTATATATTTACGTTCACCCGATTAATAGAAACGTTCGAGCCCATGTGCAGGTCTTTGTATTTTGTTGTGTGAAAGGACACGTGAAGAAGGCTGTGAGGTCAGTGTGTGTTGTGTGTGACCTGTCCACACTTTCCCTGCGTTCTTGACAAAGTGCACAGTACAAGTGAAGTGATTGCTATCAGCCCTGACATTGAGAAAAATCACTGAATACTGAACAATAACAGTAACAAAACTGCAACATAAGTAGAATAAACATCGATTCTCAATTATTTTACTAAAATTAACAGAAAGAAAAATAAATACGTTTAAGACACACCAGTCTATAGATAGTGAAAAAGAAGGCTACCATCTGGCGGCTTCTGTTGTGCTAAATGGTGCTGCGCATCGCCACCGCCGATGTTGCTGCTGTGATTCTGTTACCGTCGTTGGAGAGGGTCACACCGAGGTACTTAACGGCTGCACCTCCTTCAGCTGCACCCCGTTCATCCAGATCTATACCTTGCTAGATACGATGGTGCTTACCATGACCGTGCTCTTTTTTTCTGTGTTGATTTCCACCCCGTACACACTCGCACTGGCAGACAGTTTCTCCGTGAGGGTCTGTAACTTGCTGTTGCTACTCGTCATGAGATAAAACTTGTCAGCAAAGGAGATATTACTGAAGAACCTCCCCCATCCCTATTGACACGAAGGTGTGATTGTTTGAAGCATATCACGCATGGTTTTCTCCAGGTAGATGTCGAACAGCGCTGCGGACAGGTCATCATCCCTGGCGCACACCCAGCGTTGTGAGAAAGAGCTCACCCACTGGAATGCTCAAGATCACAGAGCTCCTGGAGCTGTTGTCTTGATAAGAACTTCCTCCATGTTGAATAAGCGCAATACGTTCAACAGCTCATAGTGCCATACTCCATCGCAAACATTCTTACAGTCAATGAAGCTATTGTACCATGCTGAAAGTGCTTCTTGATAATGACTCACCTGTTAAAGATCTGCTCAACAGTCCTGCCAGCCCGGAACCCGGACTGTTCCTCAGCTACTAGCTCCTCTTCCACCGATGTGAGGTTGTTTTGGATCACTTTCAGAATAACTTTACTTGGGTGACTAATCGAGCTGATTGTGCGATAGCTCTGAGACTGCCTCATGTTTCCTTTCTTAGACAGATGTACAAGTGAGTGCGTCCACTCTTGTGGCCACTGCTTGGTTGCCCTTAATGCGCTGAAGGATAAAGTTGCAGGGATGCTGGCTGGGTCACAGTTTTGTGCACTTACCGTGATAAACTATTGTAAAGAAGAGCATCTTTTGCAATACAGAAAGAGATGAAATGGATTGGAAAACTACGAACAGTTAGGGAAGAGCCATTTTGTTGCTAATCATGCCATAGTCTTCATGCTTCGGGACCTTATGATACTTTCAGTCCTGTAGGCCAGTTGGCAGTGATAAGCACTTGATAGCAGACCAGGGTTCCAAGTGACCATTGAAAAGCAATTCGTTGTCCATAATGGATCCCAGGTCTTTGTGATCTATGATTCTTCTTATGTTTGTTTACAAAGAATGCGAAGAAACAACTTGAAAAAGTGAAGTGGTGCTGTATTGAGCAGTTCTATAAATTTGAAAAGAAAATTCTCGTCAGAGTGGCACCCAAGCTCACAATCAAACACATTCAGCTACCGCCATTTGCTTCTCTTCGAGTGAAATGTGCTACCCAGGTCTTGTCACATTCAGTAGCAGCAGGCTTGTCCTTCTTAGTATCAGCAAACATTTTGCCGCAAAAGCAAACTGCATCACAACCAACGCCTCTGCGTTGTAAAAAGGAAGAGATGGAAAACCTCGCGGTCATTTGTGTCATCTTTATCTTTGTTTTAGACACACATTATTTTTTTATGTTACTTGAGTGCAATTACATAAACTTTTAATTATTTTAAGTACTCCTAAAATAAAATAAATAACTGCTAACGTAATGTTTATCAATAAACTGAGTGTTATTACACAGCGGGCGGCATCCAATCTTATATTTTTCGAAAACGAGGGCATCGTATAGTGAGAATTAAGAGAAACGAAAATGCAACAAACAACTTTTAAAAAACCTACAGGTACGAATAAACAGTGACATTCAATAAGAAAATAGAAAAGTCACAGGAGAACAAAGCCATTCAGCCGGTCAGGCGCAGCCTCGTTGCATTAATCTACCTCCACACTACTTAGCTACACTGTCACAGCGACAATATTTGAGAAAGATTACGACTGTTCAAATGAGGACCAAGGAAAGATTATATTTTAAACGGTTCTCTTTTATTTTTATTGAAATAAAGCACAAGGAGCAATGCAACAACACAAAATAACGACTGAAGGAAATCGCATATGAATATTTGGAGAATGTCATCTCAGAGGCTTGCTATTCATCTAACAATAACAATATATTAAGTGATGTCATTGGGAAAGTTTGTAAGGTTGGTGTCGGAGCAGCCGAAATTCAAAATGCGGCAGGTTTGTCAAGATGTTGCAACTGTTGGAACTTAGAGACAGACCAAAATAGTAGCCTGGAAACCTCTCTTGCCGAAGTTCATGGAAGTGTCAGCTCAACGAAGACAGGTACATGCCACATGATAGTCGTCGCCCAAACAGTCTTTGACATCCCGAGCACGAGACTCGCAACTGGAAGGAGAGAGAAGTGAGACCAGAGATGCTCTCTGACAAAAGTATGAAGGTTGTGACTCACCTGTAGCTACACAACAATCATTTACGATAATTAAAAACGATCATAGTGTTAATGTAACTCTCCATAACACAACCCCTGCTATAGAAACCACAACAATACCACAAAGAGCGCCTGGATGGGAAGATCGCCGACTCATACACAGCATTTATACAACAGACAGGCTTTACCAAATCTTAAACATACGATCAACATACAAAATCTTATCATCATAATACAGTTTAACTATCATTTATAACAATAAACTATGCGTAGTGAGAACTAGCTTAATTAAAATGAGACAAAGTGTATCAATGAGCAATTCATAGAAGCTCTCGCTGTCGATGGCTCGAGGTTTTTCTGTTTTGTTTTTCTGATACAAAGAACAAAACATTAAAACAGCAAAACAAAACCATGGTTTAATGAGGGTGGCAGGGCATGGAGAACTGAACAGTTAAGGGAGAAGAGAGAGGGGTCTAGTTAGGGGGCTTCCCTCCGCTAACCAGCCAGTCAACGCGTGGTCATGTGGTCAGCCCTTCATTAATAACTTCTCCCGGTTTCATGGTGTGTCATGGAGTCCGTAACAGTCTTTGTCTACATGTCATGGACCTCCTAAAGTTTTCTCAAAATTAAAGATGTTCAGGGTCATTTCAAAACAAGTTTCTGAAAAAGTGTCCCCATTAGACATAAAGTAACCTAGACTGGGCGTGTGGTTAGCTGTCAGCACGTGCACCTGAACACAGACCTGTAAACTGTTGACTTTTGCATTTCTTCAACAGGAGAGTTCTCGCGTTGTCTGCTCTTTGTTTTGTGTTGATCGAGTCTTTGTGCTGATGTTACGGACTGTTTTAGTTTGTTCTCTACCTCTTCTTCTGCGCCTCTGTCAGTGTAGTAACAGGTATACATGTCATGTGAGGCCAATGGAGAACATTAATTTTATATACACACATGATAATAAGGCACTTACATGGTGCATTTTCTGGATTGGCAGCGAGTTCTATATGCTTGAACAAAAGAGCAGCACAGGAAATAAATGCAGTCGCACAGTTTGCAAGAAACAAAACTCGTCATCCTAGTGATGTGCTGGACTGTGTTTCTTGATTGTGACATTTTGTTTCACTTCTACGGCTGCAGTTGATCCGCTGACTAACAGTCTTTTCTTCCACGCCGCCATTTTCATCTCAGTCCAGTTTCTTGTTTGTGCAGTCGACAGCGAGATGAAACATGTTCATTGTGGCTAAACTTGTTGATGACTCGAGGCAGAAAAACTGTCTACATTTTGTTTGACATGTGGAGGTTTATCAAGCATTCTTGATCTGTTCTTTCTGATGACTTCTCCGATGACAAGCAGTTGCAGATCTAAACTCTCAATCTTCGGCGGTGAAAAGTGTCGTCAGTCTCCTCAGACAAATCTGGTCTCCAGTTTTCTTCTGTCGCCAGGACTTTTTTAAAAACAATTTATGCAGTTATTTTAATTCCATAGACTCGTTGGATAATGAAGTACCGTATTCTTGAAGTTATTATCAGATAGCACTAAAATTTTGCATTATTATTATTATTATTCCCGTTTCTATGAGTCATCCCTTTTTCATTCCTGTCGTCTTGGTTGGTTTCATCAATTTCTTCCTATCATGATTATTGTTGTTATAATTAGTATCATTTGTAAAGCGCCATGAGCATGCTCTTAGGGCTGGGATATGGCGCTATAAAAATAACCTTTTATAATAATAATAATAATAATAATAATAATAATAATAATAATAATAATAATAAAACAAAACAAAAGAGCGGGAAAAGAGAACAGGAAAGTGGGGCACCCAGGGGTGTCTCATCTGATGCGATACACAAACAGGTCTGCATTATCACAATGTAGATACCGACTAGGCTAGTAGGTTATCAACATCGCAGGTATCACAGCAGCAGACCACCAAAGCAATGATTGCAGTAAGTAATCGCTTTGTGATCTGTCCGAGCCTCATCCACTGCTGCACATGGAGGAGTGGTGTAAAATGGTCAGCTCTGTGTAAAATGGTCAGCTGTAACTTTACGGAAGATACGACAGTCTGAACAGTACACCGCAACCAGCGCTGACGAACAGCTAACCTCAATCAACTGTACCAGTTTCTTCAGCAAGAGCGGCAAGCGATTCCTTAAAGGATTTTGAGAACGTTGGTTCAGTCAATGAGACAACGGCGCCTCCCTGCATTGTTTTGTGTGTCTTCTAGGTATTTATTCTGTCTGTTAATCTTATTATTTTATTTTACTCTTGAGAATCGATGTTAAGTTCTACTCATTTTGCATTTGTTGTTTTTATTTTACTGTTATTGCTCAGTCTTCAGTGATTGTTGTCACTTCACTTGTTTTGTATACTTAAAAAATAATTATTATTTATTAAATAAACATACCTTGCAATAAAGTGCCAAAAAGGCAGTACACTTAAAAATTCAAAAGAAAAAAAGCTTTACATATAGAGGGGTCAGCTGAGACAATGGAGTGTGCTTCAGTGCTTGTAGTCAAGACAGCATGAAATAACCTCTAACATCATGCTCGAAGCTCTTCACTATCATCATACTTCCATTTTAGTTGATGGAAGACCAATCTGCAAACTACGCTTTGCAGATGACATAGATCTGTTAGAGAGTACTAACAAAGAACTGCAAGACCTCACCAACAGACCGACAGACACCTCAAAGTTATGATCAATGGCAACGGTAAAGCAGAGATCTTTATGAACGGGGACAGCTTGAAGAGGTCAGCAGCTTTAAGTACTTGGGAGCCACCCTCTGCAAGGACTGCAGCTCCACGCAAGATATCCGCATCAGGATCACAACAGCAACAGCAGCAATGGCTAGGCTAGATAGGATCTGGTATAGCCACAAGATAAGGTTCACTACCAAGTACAAGCTGTACAAATCCCTGGTAGTGCTGATCCTTCTCTACGGATGCGACACGTGGACTCTGCTCGCCGAAACGGAAAGGAGAATCCAGGCATTCGAGAACAAGTGTCTGAGGAGGCTGCTCCGCATCTCATAAAAAGAACATAAAACAAAACAGAAAAACCTCGCGCCGTCGACAGCGAGAGCTTCTATGCATTGCTCATTAAAACACTTTGTCTCATTTTAATTATGCTAGTTCTCACTACACATAGTTTATTTTTTAAGTTAGAAATGATAGTTAAACTGTATTATGATCATAAGATTTTGTATGTTGATCGTAAGTGTAAGATTTGGTACAAAACAAGATTGCCACACTGGTAGGACAGCAGGAACCTCTACATCAACAGAGAAAGAACTGACTTACGAACATCAAAGACTGGGCTGGTCGCCCTGTACTGACTATCGCCCACAATAGGCAAGAGTGGCGGCCTCTGTCAGCTGCCGTGTCTGTCCATGAGCCCCCCGCCCCCCAACGACAGGTGCCTGCCTGCCTACCTGCCTGCCTGACATAACCTCTAGGCAGAAGATGCTAAACTGAGCTGCTAGCCACTCAACATTGAAAACGCCATCCAATATTTCTTACCATGATTTCTGATTATTTTAAATAGGGGAAAGTAGGAATAAGTAAAATAACAATGCAGGTGTTAAGTGCTTTGTCTCTTTCTTTAACCTCATAAATGTTGATCGTATCGCTCGTACCACAGACACTGCATGACAAATCACAAATACCATGGAGTCAGGATGTTCATCACAAATTTTCAAAAGCCATGCCAAGCCATGATCATATATGCTGCTTGATAAAATTATTTATATTCAGAATCTAAAAATTCTCTTAGTACATATATCCATGCAGACTACTTGGTTTTAAAGGAAGTATGAAATTTTGCTAAAGTAAATAGTCATCCAATCAAATACAACGTTAAAGAATCTGAATGCTCATCCAAAATGTATTTTATTTTCGAGATCTGTAGCTAGCGGAATTCGTTTTGCTTCTCCATTAAATCTACAAGTACCAGTGCAGAATAAATGATGTATTATGTTCTTTAGTTTTCAACATCATAATTGCTCAGATATCTCTTTAAGATAGATGCAAGTCTGACAAAGTCGTCCATTGTATTATAAATCTGAACGGAGATTCTTAAATACAAGGCTCCATCCACTAAATCAAATATGGTCTGAATGTCGTCATTTTGGTATATATCACTCTCTAGACGTTGCACATCCACCTGGAACAGAAAAAGTGTAAAGGATAGCTGAAGTTCAATATAATTCAGACCAAGTGGCAATGTCTAGAACAGATCAACAAGTTTACAATACAAGGGACAGACACATTTTGGTGATGAAAGTTCTGATAGGAAAGAGTCTTGACTCATAACTGTCATAACAGTAACAATGGAGAAGAGGAACTTCTGTTACTTTCTAACAGTGCTGTGATATTTCCCTCATGTTATGTCTACTACTATTACTAACATGGGCTGTGGTACATGGTGAAATAGTTTTCTGACTGGTGGAAATATGTGTGAGGCAAGTGACACCAAATATGTAATTCTCAGCATCTACCGTGAAAATACAACAGTCAAAGTCAACTGGAGTAATGCTTACAGCATCTCGCTTTTGCTTTAAAGATATTGCACTTAAGTCAGATTTACCATCAGTAGTTCCAACATCAAATACATGATTTTTCTGGTCTCTATCACAGGGATCACTTGCCTTGTTAGTCTTGCAGCTGTAGCCTGAAGGCACTCCTGGGATCTTCAGAAGTCGTAGGTTTGGAGACTCCATTGATGGTGGTATGGACAATGGCGTAAGACCTAGCTCTTTCACAAGGTAGTCACAAGCGTCTGTGGCCAGCTTTGATGTGTACTTAACTATTCTTTCCTGCAATGAAGCAGTCCCAGGAAAACCATGATAAACATTCTTTCCTGATAGGAATAGAACTTTTCTTATAGATACAACTAAAATCCATCTGTTTCTATATGTTAGAGACCTAAATTTTCTTGGAGCCAGCTTTAAGTAAGGCCAGTGCCCATCTCCTCTCCATTGTTGGCTATCCACACCCCTTCTTTAAATCAGACTCAAAAAGCTTGCCTTACTTAACACCAAAAACCACTCACCATTCCTCCAATGGCTTGATAGAACTGCAGCCCATACTTGGTGCATATGAACGGGATGTGGTCCCGTGTACCCTGGTCAAAAAACTGATCACCAAGACTCTGGTCTTTGACCCAAGACGTGTTGGAAGGATTCACCCACTGGTGGTGGTCTCTCCTGATCCACAAGACGGCAGATCCTCGAGGAGTAAACACCCACTTGTGGAAATTACCTGCAAACACAACATAACATCTGTATAAGTATAAAGGTCTTGTCATGGCAATATTTGATTTCAAAAACATCTAATCATTTTCTTAGTTAAAATTTTGTTTGTTACAATTCTCAATTTCAGTTTTCATTCAAGTACATTTCTCTTTCACTAATTTTAATGTCAAGGTTACTTCTATGCAGAAATAAAATGTTTTTCCTGTTTTATTACCAGGCTTAGACATTCTAACAATAATTTATGTCATCAGAACATGATATAGTTTTAACGGGTGGTAATATTTAACGCCTTAACTGTGATTTTTCTGTTTAGCACTTTCAAACAGAATAAGGAAATTGTGTTTAGGAAAAGTGAAAAAAAAGGGGTGAAGTCAGTTTCTACCTGTGTACATGTCTGCATTGAGAGTGTTAAGGTTTAGCTGCACCTGGCCTGGTGCATGAGCCCCATCAACCATCACCAGGGCACCATGCTTGTGACACACAGGAATCAGACGAGCAATGGGCATGAGAATGGCACTGGGGCTGGTGATGTGGTCTGAGAACATGAAGCAGACACAAAGCTGTAGGAGCAAAAGAACAGCACTTGTGATAGTGACATTATCTGCAAACACTAAGATTTTTTAGAAATATTCTGAAGCCTATATGAACCTGAGAAATTTTTTACTTTAAAAATAAACAGCAAATATTCTTTATTGTTCTGTGTACATAAAGCACCACAGCTGTTGACAAGTTAAAGATCTATTGACATGCAAAATATTTTTTATGACTAGTAAAGGCTCAGTGCAAAATAATATTTCCAAAACTCTGGGTGAATGACCCCTTACCCCTTGTTTCTTATCTTAAGATATGCCAACACATAACATCACGCACACAAACAGGTCAACAACCCAGACCTCAGGATTGTACATTGATATGTTAATGATACCAAAGCCTCAGCCAATTGAGAGCTGAGACCATATGTTATTTAGGCATATCTATGTACAAACGTGATGTCGTGACTGAGACCTAGTAGAAGGGAAAACGACTCAACAAAATAAGTAGCACTCACTGGAGCTTTCATCATGTACCCACACAACTTCTTAAGCAACTAAAAGCTAAGTGACTGGTGAGCTCAGTGCACACCACCCTCAGGTAATCTCAAGGTGTGTGACTGAATAACCCTGATGTAGACTGCAAGCAGTTGTTGTCCCCCTTGGTCTCTACTGAGAGAATATTTTGCAGCTGCAATATAAATGGCCTTCTTTACCCCTCTCTGCAGGGGCAGCTTTAGGCGTGTGCAAACTGCGCACCTGCACAGAGCCCCAAATCCCGAGGGCCACCACGCCAATATATATTGAATATACAACAGAAAAAGAAAATAACCACACAGCTGACGGCAATGTGGCCGAAAAACATTGTTTCTTGTTAATTAGTGAGTCACAGCAGTAAGCTATATGTAGCACTATAAAGTTCTGTGTAATGAGAATATCAGAGGTTGCCACTTGGTTTTCAAATGACACGTGCATATGGAAGCAAAGCTGATTCTTTCTCTGCCCAGGGCCGCCATGAGCCTAGAGCCACTCCTGCTCTCTGGAATCACCAACCCTCAGAGTCCACGTTGGTGATATAATCCAGGGAGAAGGATCCCTTTCATTTTCTATTAATCTTAAAGCATTCTCTCCTTTTACCCCCACATCAGCTTGATTACAGTCATGGCACTCGATGTAGTAGATGGTACCTGACTTGTTCACCTTCACAGTCTTGTCTTTGTGTGCCACTAGTCTGCTGTGGATGGTGTTGTATGGCTTGGCTTAGACAGTGACCGCATTCTTCCTGATCTTACAGGAGATGGCTTCTGTGACATCTTTGACATACGTCATGGTGACACACCCATGCTGCAGGGTCTCTGTACTGAGTGAGAGGTGGGGGAGTGGTCTCAAGGCCTCCAGGTAAGTACGAAGCCAATGATTTTGACCTTTTTCTGTGCACGGTTATGTTTGTAGAAATATCTCAAAAATGGAAGAGTTGATCAGGACACCACAAGGTGCTGATCACTGATTCTTGTAAATATAAAGTTCACACTAGACACAATTATGTCATTTGGCATAAGAATACTATACCAATCAGAACAAACTTGACATTGGGATGGCTGGCAAGGAAGTCATCATACTGCTGCACCACCTGATCCTCACTCAATATTGGCATCTTGATTTCCATGACTAAGCACTGAACACCTGAAACACCAAATAAAAATGTACTGAACAAGAAACTATAACATTAAAGTCCAATCCTTAGGGTCTTATGGTCTAAAGGGTGGTGAACTATAACTGGCTCATTGTGTCATTTTCCTTTCATAATAAATCAGGAACCCATTCAATGCTAGATGGATGAGAAATTACCAATAAATGTTGCAAATGAGCTTATAATGTGTAAAGTAGTTCCATTGGTTATTTTTAGACAATTGCAGACTCTTGAATTGCATGAATTTGGGAATTCAGTTATTTTATATGTAAATTATTTTGAAATTTGTTTCTTGTGTTCCACAATTGGATGATTAGTACACTCAGCCTAAAACCAATGTCACAGGTTAAGAAATCTCCAGATATTTTCTGCATTTTTATCGTTTCTGGATCATTAGACATTTCTGTTGTTATAAACTTACCTTCAGGGTAGATACGCTCTTCCAGATCCTTCCACAAGTTACGGAGAGCCCCATAAGTCAAGGTTGTAGCTAAGATAGCATCTCCAGCCTGTAGCTTGAGTGATCGCAGGACAACATTGACGCCTACAGATGACAAACATCAGCAGTATTTAAAGTCAACATCAGAAAGTCAATGCAATTTTCCTTTAAGTATCTTTTGTGTAATAATTAAAAGATGATCAATTTAGTCATATGCACAGAAAAACAGTGTTTCTCCATCACTCCCTTGCTTCAAACATGTTCTCAGTTTTTATTTTTGTGGTCATTATAAGAATGAGGCTGCACCTAATTAGCATTGATCACCTCCTCCTCTTGAATGTGTTTTGCAATGGTGTGGATGTGGATTTAGACATTGCATTTGCTCAACATGTTGTTACTGTTGGGGAATTCCCATGAGTGATAAACTACAACAAAATATGGTCACACCTCACAGACCTACACAGTTACACACACAACCACCAAGAAAGAACGAATGTCAGGGACAAACCATAGTTTGTGTTATGTGTTACATAAGAACACTAAGGGTCATTTGCCAGTCCTGTTCAAGAGTAATATCACACTTGGTATGATGGACCTGGCAAAAGCACTCATTCTGGCGACCAGCCGTTGTTTCCCTGTGCGTCTAAATTGTAGAATTTGAAAATGATGATGTAGAGGGTGAGATGGGTCTGTGATAATGGTGACGCCTTGTAACTTCATGGCGCTGGTCTATACGTCACCTAAAGGTCGCCATGTCATCAGACAGATGGGATAGAGGTTTGCCTGTTTTGTAAACCCATTCATTTAAAGTATGTGAAATACACTACATAAATTATAATTATTCACCTTACACATTCACGGTTTTCAAAATTACTAGTTTTGACATCATCACTACCAAAGGACAGCACTTAAGTTTCTTGAATTTTTTTGTTTTTACAATTTGCAGCATATTCTATTCTGTCATAAAAATTTCCCAACAATGACAATGACAAGTCTTTATTAACGTGAGGTAAAGTAAGCAAAACATGCCTTTTTCCATTTACCCTTCACCCTTTATGGGAAAAATATGTCAGCCATATTTCAAGTCTGTGCAAAAACACTGGGCAAAAGAGCCCTGCTGAAAAGCATACCAGTGGTGACATTGTTGACAAAAACAATATCTTCAGCATCAGCTCCCACAAATTCTGCAGCTGCCTTTTGAGCATCTATCCAGTAGCCCTTTGCTGTACGACGAAACCAATGGTCAGGATGGCCCTCTCTTTCATCCATGAACCTATCACGAGTATGGTCATCATGCTATCTGCTCATATACAGCACAAGCAACTTCTGAAAACTATACAACCATGTTGTAGATAAGTAACATATCATTCCCTGTACCTGCCCTAAAGACAGCATCATCCAAGTGTGAAAGAAAAATAAACCATTAGAGTGTCCCCTTTTTTTTTGACTAGGTTAAGTTTTCTCATTGTCTTCATTCTTCATTCTGATTTTACAAACTTATTTTATTTCTTTAGTAGAATAACATGTTTTAAGATCATTCACTGGAAAGAGTATTGTCTGCCTTTTGCAGCAAATAAGGAGAAGGGTGTGGGTGAACAACTTGATCAGAGCTCCTAACATTCTACACAAAGGTTGACCTTGACAAGGCAAAGAATTCTATTAAAATATGTAGGCCTGAACATTTTCACAGACTACTTTTGCAGAAAATATTGATTTCTTCTCTGTGATTGATGATAGTAAAAGACCAAAATAAAATAGGAGCTATAGTCATTTCAGAACAATCTTTTTGAAAGGCATATGACATATGACATCCTTTCCCCCCCCCCTTTTTCTCAGTCTTTAAACTTTCTTGCACTTAATTTTATAGTCATAACACCTTTTTATCTCAATGTTCTTGTACTTCAATTTTCTTATTCTCAAAAGATTGGCATTATACCTTTTCTGAATATTTAGAACTCTGTGAGGTACTACTCCATATGACCCATGGTTGAGAAATACAGACTGGGGTCGCAAACACAGTTCTTTCTGCCGTATCTCATCCCCAAAGGCCACATCTCGTAGACCTTCTGTGTCCATCTGAATGTTGCTCATGTTCTGCTGGTTGCTTGAGTCACTTCACTTGTACACATCAGTGGTGGCAAGATTCTGTAAGAATAACAATACTTTGGTATGTTTCTCTAAGCATTAGTGACAAAATATATAATCCATCCCAAGCAAAAAACAAAAAGAAAACAATTTATGAGACAAACCATGTTATGCTAGTTATTATATTCAAGGTAGATTCAAACATGGTCTCGCACAAAAGAAGGAAAATTAAGCAGCAGAATTCTTTATCTAAAATTCTTCCTAGAAAGCTGGGAAGTGTACTTCCTTTCAGACCACAATAAAGGTTGCTAGTTCGAGGCGAAGTCAGGGTAATTATGGAAAACTCCACAGGCTCACCAAGCAGACATATCAATTATATGTTAAATAAAATACACTGTACTACCCAAAGCTATGACCCGGCAGTAAATGTGCAACAAATGATTGCAAGTACATTGCATGGTTGACAAGAGAGGCAAATATAAAGTGCCTTCCTGTTGTTGAAAGCAAAGTAATGAACAAAATTGTATTTCGATTCACATCTTAGCCCACAAAAGCCAGCAAATCTGAACATGTCTTATTACTATTCGGTTCCATGCAATATATATACACACACACACACAGTGACAAATATGATAACTAATCTCAACGTTCTAAATGTTTCAAAGAATCTTTTGTAAGTAGTTTGAGAAAAAACACTTGTAAAAATAATCTTTTGAACGTTGTAGCTTGTGTCAACTAAACTAGCTCTTGGCTCTATTATATAAGCTTAAATAAATACACAGAATTATCTGGACACAAGTCTACTAACGTGCTAAGATCATTTTTCTAGCAAGCATCGAAATTGTCTCTTAATCAATAGTTATGGTATTTCAATCGCTTATTTTCAGATTTAAAACAGTGAAGCCCCGTTTTACCTGCAGAAGTATTAGCCGATTATTTTATCTGCAGTGGGTTCAAAGTTCAGGGAGGTGTCGTGCCCGAGTCAAGGGACATAATGCCGGAACCTCTTCCTAAACTGTTTTTGATCTGCTGCCGAACAGCATTCAAATTGAATAAGGAGGGGGAAAGCCTCCCACCCAAGCGCAAATATAATTAGAAGTCAAGAAAAAAAAAATGTTATTGACTGTATCCGTGATTTCCACCACCAATTGGTGCAGCTGAGCTTGTAGCGGTGTGCTGGCTTGTGTGTACGCGATGCAGACGTACTCTACGCTGGTCACAGCCCCGTCTCGCCATAGACTTCACTGTCTATTCAGTGTCTATGGTCTCGCATGCGATGTGCTGAGCTTTGCTCTCAGACCAACACATGTCACGTCTTCTACTTCCTCTCGGACACCTGTCACTGCTTTTTTGTCGCCGACACTAGGAAAAGACAACTCAACGACGTCAACACCACTGACTCACGTCTACTTTGATGTTAGTGTGAGAACTGCAGAACCCAAACGTGGAAGTAGACAGAATGTCGAATGGATTTATAGGTAGTCGGACTGACAGACGGACAGACAGACATAGGAAGAGTACGTAGAAAGTCATCTGTCATATTGGATATAACTATCATTATATTTATATACGTTTTTCAAGTCGAAAATATGCAAATTGATCCATAGATTCTGTTGGGGCAAAAAACCTATATCGTACAAATCTGTTTTATATCTGTAATACACACGTGGTGAAATTAATTGATTTTTATGGAGCAGTCCCAGGAAAAAGAAAATTTAAGAATTAAAACTTAAATGCAAGGTCACGCTTGTTGTTTATTTTGTAGAGCTTTGTCTTCCTAATGCTGCAACTGTTACTTAGAAATGATATTTATTTTATTTCAGATTTATTTACTTTTAAAAGATGTTAGCAATATAAACATACAAATATATTTAAGTATGTAATTCCGCAGATATGTTTTGTCCTTCCTTAAAAAGCTTTTTGTTTTATTTGTTCGTCTGCCCTTAGTAAATAACCTTAAGGACAATGAATAATCGTTTCTTTCGCCTCCTGCAAGTGAGAAAGACAGAAGACAAAACAACAGACAGTCAGATAGGAGGAAGCTGATAGTTAAGACTTAGAAAGACGATGTACTTTAAATGACTGTGGACAGACCGTGACACGACGATGTGCAAGACAAAACCGGAATCATTGTGTTAATCACTCTTAAGACGAACCTTTTTTTTTCAGTCACCTCCCCGTTAAGCAGGACCTTCCAGGTGCTGGGATTTATCTCGTGCATAAAGCCGTACACAACGAAAGTGAAAATTCCTCTGGCAAATCACACCTGTCTAATTGATGGGGCCAACTTTGTGACCATGAGAACGAAAGACAAGATGGAACTGCTTCTTAACTTTGTTTACAAAACAACAGGTAAGTGGATGCGTTTGCAGAATCTGTTGAGTATTCATCCTGTCTATATTCTAAAGTAGACAACATTAATTAACGCTTTCTTGAATGTAGCATGAAGTAAGTTTTACTTCCTGTCAGTCTGACGGCAAAGAGCTTTTCTTTAAAAACTGTCTGTACTCATTGGAGACTGTCGTGACTGTCCATGTTCAAGTCTGTTAAGAAATGTTAAATTATAAAAATGTACTTCTGGAATGATATTTTTCAGTGAGCAGCTTTGTATTTTTCTCAGCGCTATCCTAAGTAATCACCATTATAGCGTCCTAATGTTGCTTTACTTGTTGCTTCTACCCTCGTGTGGTGATCACGTGCAAAACGTGACTTTGCGCAAGTAAGTCTCCGAGATAAAAAAAATTTCTCGGGTCATATTTTTGTGAGAGCAGTGTTCATCTCTTCTCGCTGCTTTATCTTCTGCCAACCCTCTATGGGATCAGCAGGTACCCATCTCAGTCGAGTGGGGAATTTCTCTGCATCACAAAGGGTGTCGCACCAGTGCGCCTCAGGTGAGGACTAGAGCTATCCGCTCTCCTATAATTTGTTTGTTGGTTGGTTTATTTACTAGGAAAGTGCTTTCATCTTGAGGGGATTTCGCACTATGGGGGGAGAGGGAAAGAGAGGAAACTGGTGTACTCGGGCGCCCAATAACTGTCCCATCATATTATAGGGTAGCGGAGTTTTGGGACATGCCGCCGACCATTTCTAGTGAATGGGAGATCAGCATTACTGTTCCCTTTTTTTTTTAAGGACACTGATAAATAGTACGTTTCTGTTGTAATCATTTTTTATAGAATTTCTCCATTCTCTCTCTCACTCTTTCTCTCAAAAAGGGGACTTTGTTCGTCCTAAAAATCAAGCTTCCTATCGTATAAACTGTCATCTGCTGTACGACATGTCGGAGGATGTAGCACGAATGACAAGTGCTTGATGACGAAAACCTCAGGTCAGCTAGTCGGTCGAGTGGACTCATTGTCGCAAAAGGCGCTGTGCCTACTCGCTACTAAATACAACAAATGGCATGAAATATAACTTGGGTCACCTAAAAATGTTCACTACCAAATATCTCTCAAAAGATACCATTTTAAAAAAATTTGGACTACCGTGAGCATTGGCTAACTGAATGAAAAGTGAAAAGGTGAAAGTCGGTAGAAAAACATCGATATAGACAGCTATCATGCTGATTTACTTAAAACATTTCACGGCAGAACTTTCATATAGGTGGTTTTACTAGGTCACGGCGGGCTGTGCTATTTTGTGGGAGGGGAGACCGGGTAGGATCGATATTTGAGAGGGGTGTGAGGTTGGGCATTGGTTGGTGTTGTGTGTGATTTATGAAGTGGGGTTAGGGTTTGGGTTAGGGGTAGGGGTAGGTTTTATTGTAGAGGACAACTGTTGAGGACTGGTCGAGTGACGTGATGGTGATTGAAATGGAGTTGTGTTAAATTATTGGCTGGTTTTAGTCGTTAAATTATTGGCTGGTTTTAGTCATGTGATATTTGGCGCGGAAAAGTTTTGATTTGATGTGAGCAGACGATAGAAACTCGAGAGGATTGAAGATGGCAAGTGTGCGTGGAAATTTCGCGAAAAATTGTGGTGCAGTTGTGGAATTCAAGGAAAGGTTGAGAGGTGCAGAGTCTGGAAAGTATAGCAGAAAGAAGTTTAGGATGGATGCAGAAGTGACAAGGTTGTTTGTGTTGAGTTTAGTCGAAGACTTTGATTTGTTTTTTTTGAGTTTTTACGTGAATGTGGATTGATGAAGAAGAGGAATACATGTATAGGAGTTGTGGTGAGGAGATGGTACTGGAGGTTGTAGCGAGGAGACAGAAGAAGTTAAGTGATTTGGTAGTTTTACGCAATTTTGGGGGAGGAGAAATTCTGTACATTTTTGGATATTATTTCTCGGGAAAAGTGGAGGAAGGATTCGGAAAAGATGAAGGAGACGATATCAGGGGAGTTTAGCGAGGAGAGAGAGAGCAGAAGATGAGTGACGTAATAGTGACGTCACTAATTTGCATAGCTCCACCTACAGGTAAGCCATTTTTGTTATGGCGTCGCAAAACCACCTTTAAGAAAGCTGTTCCGACCACCTTCATATTTTCTACAGTTATATTTATCGTGTTAATGAAACAGTGAGTATTTTCTTTGAAAAAAATTTTTAGTGAATTTGTTGTGAGGGTGAACAGTTAACGTGAATCTGATGACAGTCCAGTTTGGTCTTGTGCGTGCTCAGTAAAGTATTCAAGCAAGATAAGTGTCATCAAACCCACGAAAAATGCGTGCAATTACAACATATCCTAGGAAAAGGCAGAATTGAACAGTAGAAAACATGCAGTGCACGTGAAAGCCCTGTCAATTGTCAACACAACTTAGTAATTGTTATCCCTGGGAGGGTTTATTGCCGGTTTCTATGCCCCTTTTAAATCATGCCTCAGAGACGATGATGAAGTACTGTCAGCCATGGGATGGTCAACGCATGGCTGCAGGAGGGCGTAGGTGTTCGGAAAACTGGTCGCTGATTGGGAGTTGCCCACTCGGTCATTTAAGCTCTGCAAGACTGCTACAATGCAGCAGGAAGTGGTGAAGAGTGAAGAGACCACAGACGCCAGACAGCAGGACATGTTCATTGTTCTGTCGGCTCTAAGACAGAACAGCCACTGCCAGCAACTCAGGAGACAACTACAAGCGGCCGCCAAAGTAACTTTCAGTGATCAGACGGTTCCCAACCGGTTCAGGGACAGCAATCTTCGGTCAATGCGATCTACTGTCCACCGTGTCCTGACATCTGCACACCGCTCTCCTCGTCTTGCATGAGCACAGTGCCATCTGGCATGGACACATTCCTTTTCACTGATGAATCTTGCTTTGCCAGGTCTTCCCACGATGGCTGAATCCGCATCTGAAGACGACAGGGAGAGTGTTACTACGATCCCACTGTAATGAAGCGTGATCGCTCTGATGGTGGATCCATCATGGTGTGGGGTGGGATAGCGACGGCCTATGCAACTGGCACTATGTATATAATCTACAGTAACAAAACAACCCGGAACTACAAGAAAACAATGTACTACCTGTTCCAGGGAGCTCAGTAAAAATATTTTTAGGTCAATAAGATCGGTCTCAAGCAGTCTTCAGTCTTTATTCATTTTTGCTGGCTGCTTTTTATTTGTTTTATGTTTATTAAAGGTCAACTCGCTCGCAACATTATTTCTTTATGATCGGGTTAAGTTCGTTTTAAAATAATAATTCCCAATATATGAGTACATAATGATTCTTAATTTTAAAGATATGAGCCTTCAAACATCGGCATTCTCATCTGCAACTAGGAAGGCAGGAAAAAATACTCTCCTGTACTGGAAGTTCTCTTACGCGATCGAAGTATTTGTAACAGCGAGTGTGTATGTCTTCAAATCAAATGAAGAAACTTCGCTCAGGTTGTCATGTTCAAGAAGCGATTTTGTTCAACCAAAAAATGAAACAGCTGAATTTGGAATACAGCCCTACAGATTGGAACTTTATTTAGAAGCTTCAAATGAAGTTAAAAAATAATTAAATGGTCCAAACTGAATTTATTCAACAGAGTGGTAAGTCAATCAGATCAAAATTTAATGGGCAGCAATAGTTACAACGGACTGCTGATAATGTTTATTGATGTAAAAACTTATTTCTTCCGCATTTAGCTGCATTCAAAATTTTCTATTTACTTACTGATATTCGATCTCACGTGTTTCCGTTTAAGCTCCTGATAATATGTTTATCACCCTTAATTCTTTTTTCCCCTTTTTTTTTTTTTTTTTTTTTTTTGCTGTTTCGATCACGCACATTATTGGTGCCTTCACACTGTCAGTTGTTTTGAGCATTATGCTGGGAAAAGATACGACTGATGATGTGTTTGTGACTGTCACACGATGTTACTTGTAGACCAGACGGTGTAGAAACTGTCGATGTTGTATATCTGGTGCTTGATCTACCAGCAGTCGTAGTTGGCTTTAACATCTCGTGCTTTTGTATAGTAAGCACTGCTGCAGGAATACAATTTCTTCGGTTTACTGAAAGTCCAAGACTTGCTTGTACTGTATAAGTGACTGGATAACAATCGATTGTGAAATGTTTTGAGCAGATTCATGAGTACAGTGTGGGGACCAAGTTCACGTGGCACGTTTGAACAAAGTGAATCCACTGGCGTTTGCAGCCATTATCTTTAGGATTTCCTTCATGAGTACAAACTAACTCCCTCAGAGTGTCGAAGAGAACATTCAGCAACAGCACAATGTGTCCCGTGTCACGCGCGCGTGTGTGTGTGTGTGTGTGTGTGTGTGTGTGTTCTAGACGGACAGCCAAACTCTACAGCAGAGATTCTCAACCTTTTTCACGACTGTACCCCCAAAGAGTGAAAGTATGTTCGCGGGTACCCCTCGCGCGTAAGTTCGCGCATAAAGTACTTATTTTCATGATGGCGTGTGTTTATCTTTCCAATGGGATACTTGGGCTTGTTTTTGTCCCATCAAAGATTTGATGCGAGGATGGATGCTGCTGGCGATTAGTATGACATCACCTTCAGGCTAAAGTCAGTTTCATTCTTCAGTTTTTATTGCAGTCAAAGCCGAGAAAGCACTTTTGCATAAATACATTGATGGAAAAGACAACAATGCGCACACTGTTCCAGAAATCTCCCCCCGTCCATTCTTGCTTTCAAAGTTCTGTCCCACGAAAGGTTAAGAGAGGATCTGGCGAAGCAAGATCTGAAAGTCCAAAGTGTGAAGTCTTAGATCGACACAACTGTAGAAGAAATGGAGCAGCTGCTGACGTGCTGTCAGTTTCTTTGAACATACCGAACGTGTTGCTGAAAACGGTACGTGTTGATGCGGGCATCCTCAATTTGCTCTCGAAATTGGAATCTTTCTTTGAAATGCATCCTCCAACGACAGCGAACTGGCGACCTTCTTCAATCTCTTTGGTTGTTTTAAACTAAACTGCTACTAACTCATTGAAACAATCATTATTTATGTCGCTGCGTACCCCTACATAACCCTTGCCGTACCCTTAGCTACGCGTACCACCGGTTAAGAACCGCATCGCGATAAAGTGAGTTGTCTGCCCGGTCGAGACGCTAAGCTCCCTTTGTTGACCTAATTACGTTTAGATCCAGAAGTTGGCACGCTAATGAAAGTAGGCGGTCATATCAGCTTGATCATTTCCTTAAAAAAAAAACTATCAGGTCAGCATTGTGCTGCTAAAGTGATTAAACAGTTTGGGATTTGATTTGTGCTTGTGTTTTTTCTTGCTTTAGTGAAATCTTTCTCTTACAGCGTGTGTTCGTTCAGAATATACATTTCTCTACATATGTGTAATATTTGATTAATTTAACTAGTTTAAGCTTTTATATTGCAGATTAACCACTTCAAAAGATTTCATCATGCTCATTTCATTTTGAATTGGTATTTCCTTATGCACATTATGTCAGATGGAAATGAAGTTAACAACCATAATAACTGCAATCACAACCACTCAGAGATATTTTTTAATATTTAATTTTAGTTTAAGTAAGAAACAATTAATAAATTCTTGCATTGGAATATTGCAGGTTCTTATTATCACATTGATAAAACGTCAAAGATGAGTGAGCAAAGGCCTTATGTGCAGTTTACATCTGAAAGTACTCTAACAACTGACCAAGAACAGTTGACTGTAACCTTAGGAGAGCTGGAAACCATGATCAGTGAAGTCCAAGTCCTACACAAGCACAACATAAGGAGTGAATTAAGCTCTCTGTTTGATCTACAAGACCTACATGATACTGTGAAACTGAGTACCACTCTCACAAAGCTACCTGCTCTTTTAAAACTGAGCATGTTTCTAGTCAACAACTCCATGACATAAAACCTGAGCATGCTGCACAAATTCAGAAGTCAAATTGGATTCAGGAGAGTGGTGTAAAACTGGAGTACCACTCTCAAGATGCTACTCATTCTATTAAAACTGAGCATGTTTCTGGTCAACAACTCCATGACATAAAACTTGAGCATGCTGCACACATTCAGATGTCAAACTGGAATCAGGAGAGTGGTGTAAAACTAGAGTACCCCTATAAAAATGCTACTTATTCAGATGAGCAAACTCCTAGGGAAGAACTCAGTCACATAAAAACTGAGGACGCTGCACACGATCAGAGGACAGGCTGGAGGCATGACAGTGTTGTGAACACAGAGGTCAACTCTGGAGACGCCATTTGTTCAGTTAAAGTAGAGAAAGTTCCTGGTCACTTAAACATTGCGTGTGCTACACACATTGAGCAGACAAACTTAAAACATGAGAGTGTTGTTAAAATGAGGCTCCACTCTCAAGATGTCACTTGGTTAATTAAAAGTGAACATGAGCCTAAGAATGTTGCAAAGGCAGAAGAGCAGCTAGTGATTAAGCAAGAAGAACAAGATGATAGTCACATAGTGAAGACTGAGGTATACTTGCCTGATCAACAGGCAGTATGGGAGCATGACATTGATGAGAACTTTAAAATGATTAGTGAAAGTCGTGAAACTCCTGAGGTGATGGATATCATAACAGAAAATAATGACAATTGTCCAACAATTTCAAATGTCAAAGAAGACCACATGAATTTAGAAAAACGAACCAACAGTGTTGCTAAACCTTATCATTGCAAAGTGTGTCTCTCTTCTTTTAGTTTTCCATACAGTCTAACAAAACATATGTTGACTCACAATAATGGGAAACCTCACCAGTGTAGTTTGTGTGCTGCTACTTTCAAGCACGCACTTGAATATAAAAAGCACATGCTGACCTACAGTGATGGAAAATCTCACCAGTGCAGTGTACGTAAACTAGCATTCAAAAGATCAGGTAACCTAAAAAGACACATGCTCACCCACAGTGATGGGAAACCTCACCAGTGCAGTGTATGTAATGCAGCTTTTAAAAGATCAAATCACCTAAAAGATCATAAGCTGACCCACAGTGATGGGAAACCTCACCGTTGCAGTTTGTGTGCCGCTACTTTCAAGCACTCATATACTTTAAAAATGCACATGTTGACCCACAGTAATATGAAACCTCACCAGTGCAGTGTATGTAATGTAGCTTTTAAAAGATCAAATCACCTAAAAGTTCATATGCTGACCCACAGTGATAGCAAATCTCACTTGTGCAATTTGTGTGCCGCTACTTTCAAGCGCTCATGTTCTTTAAAAAGCCATATGATGACCCACAGTGATGAGAAACTTCACCGGTGCAGTATGTGTGCCGCTACTTTCAAGCGCTCATCTGATTTAAAAAGCCACATGATCACCCACAGTGATGAGAAACCTCACCAATGCAATGTATGTAAACTAGAATTCAAAAGATCAGGTCACCTAAAAGAGCACATGCTGACCCACAGTGATGTGAATCTTCACCGGTGCAGTTTGTGTCCCGCTACGTTCAAGCACTCGCATGAATATAAAAAGCACGTGCTGACCCACAGTGATGGAAAACCTCACTTATGCAATTTGTGTGCTGCTTCTTTCAAGCGCCGATATGACTTAAAAAGTCACATGATCACCCACAGTGATGAGAAACCTCACTCGTGCAGTATGTGTACCGCTACTTTCAAGCGCTCATCTGATTTAAAAAGCCACATGATTACCCACAGTGATGAGAAACCTCACCAATGCAATGTATGTAAACTAGCATTCAAAAGATCAGGTCACCTAAAAGAGCACATGCTGACCCACAGTGATGTGAATCCTCACCGGTGCAGTTTGTGTGCCGCTACTTTCAAGCGCTCATCTGATTTAAAAAGCCACATGAACACCCACAGTGATGAGAAACCTCACCGGTGCAGTTTGTGTGCCACTACTTTCAAGCACTCACATGAATATAAAAAGCACATGCTGACCCACAGTGTTGTGAAACCTCACCAGAGATGCAAAGATGCAAACATTGATGACTATCAGTGATGTGAAACTTTACCATTACAGTGTGCACAACAAATCATTTTTACTCATGTCATTTGAAAGAGCACATGCTGACCCACCATGTTAACCCTCATTAGTCCAGACTGTGTAAAGCTACATTTACTTTCTTAAAGTATTCAGAACCACAGTGATGTGAAACCTTTCAAGGCCATTTTACATACACTGCACTAATGAGGATTAACATCATTGTGGGTCAGAAAAGTCTATTTGAATTACTTGGTCGCTTAAAAGGAATATGAAATAGTCTTCATTGGTGAATCATTTGTGAACCTGCACACACGCCTGTGATGAGAGACATCATTGAAGAGTGTTTAGGTCGAAACTCTTTGAAATAGTGCATTGTAATGTAAGGATGTCTTATTAAAAATTAATCTATTTGAAAGAACTCATGTTGGTATTAGTGAAAAATCTCTTGCATGAAATGTGGAAAGCTGCTCCCAGCTCATTTAAAAAGTCTTATGATAATTCAAATGGCAAGAAACTTCACTAGCACAGTGTATAATGCCCTTTTTTGTTTAATAACTAACATTATGTTTCCATTCTTTGTCAACAGTAATCTGACATTGAAGCAACATTTCAGTTATAATTGAAAGTAATAAAAATTATAAGAAATGGTGATTTTTCTGCCAGAAGAAGAGTTTGTGTTTCTGAAAGAACTCCTGCTGATATTGGTGAGAAATCTCGTGTGTGCAGTGTGTAAAGCTGTGTTTAGCCTCCCGGCTCATTTAAAAAGGCACGTGATAGAATACCCCACAAAAAAATATGTTAACCCTCACAGCTAAGTCAAGACAATATGGATGCAGCCATGACGAGAGTGGCGGTAAGGGTGGGCTGGTGTACCCGGGTCCGCGGCTGTGGAGAGTTCCCAGCCTAGGCCAGTAATTTTTTCCATTTTTTTTTTCTTATTAACAAATTTCTTAGGAAAGAAGACCAAAGTATTACATATAGAGAAATTTAAAGTTCACTATACTTTTCTGAGGGCTAATGGAGTAGTGAGGCGGGTGGTCGGGGGAGAGAGGGGTTGTCGCTATCGGCGCTATCATGGCTATGTCAAGCTGCACGCGCTTGGTGTCGGACGAAGAAGGGTGGTCTGCACGTAATTCCGAAACGAAACAAAGGGAAACCTATGTGACTGATATGAGGACACCGATTTGCTTGACCGTTTAGAAGTTGTTTTTTTTTGTTTGTTTTTTTTTTTGCATCTAGCTGGGTTATTTTGCCATTAGGAGAAGAGTAGTCTGCACATAATTCCGAAATGACAACGAAGAGGAATATGTGTGACTGATGTAGGGACAGCTCTGTGAACAAAGGGAGTGGCGGCCTGCCCCTCACTTTTCTGAGCCGATGCAGACATCTCGTGGGAATGTTAAAGTTTCGAGCTATCATCCTTGCAAAGTTGTGATGTTACAGGTCTTTCAGAAGAATTTTGTACTAAACTGTACTATAAGAATAATTATATATGTAAATTGGGCTTTGCCATCAAAAATATTTGTGAACTGATCTGAGTTGCTCTGTATAAAAATGGATCTGTGGACTAGATTGTGCGGAAAAAATATATTTGCCGACGAGACTGTGTCCGAAGGAGAAAAGTGTGAACAAATCAAGATTCAACAGCGGATACACGTCCATAGTCCTACAACCACATGCCCATGAGAGTTTGTAAGATAAGTTTGCATGATTCTTTATGCACTGTCATATACGGCCTCTCTTTGGATTCCCAGTCTAGGCTTCTCTTCTACACTGATTTAGGCAATGAAATCATTGGCTTGATAACATTATACAGCAAGTACATCTACCACCACATCGTCATTGACTCCGACATCTATATACCCAGAGACATCGAGCTGGAAAACGGGTAAAACCTATTTTCTTAATTAAATGTTGTTGGATCAGGCTCGACAAAGTTGTGTTAAGGCCACAGGATACTGATGTTTTGGGGGATAAATTTTGGGGTATTGGAACTTTATCCTCTCCGCTACCCGCCTGATCAGGACTGCGTTTACACAGGGGATTCGTCTAAACGTGGTTGGCGGGGAGTCCATCGTCCCACACAGTGATCGAGTCGATGTTTGACATGCAGCTTGTGATCAGGGTCTTTAAAGGTCTAGTATGGTACAATGTTTCTTTCAATTTCGATCACTGGATTGAGCTCGATACAAGGCAATGTCTCCATACATGTGGCTGAATAGCTGCCCTACGTTCCCGTGTCACTAATATCCCCATGCACAGTCTGTCTGTCTGTCTGTCTGTCTGTCGCATTCTGAACAATATACCAGTCACGGTATAAATGTGTGATGACCACGCATACATTTTTGGTGCTTTATGGCATCAGATGTATTCCTGTTTTCTCAAATTGTTTTTACATTTTGTTTTATTAATATTATGCTTGAATCTCCCCCATTTCATAATGACTGAGTCAGTGACATTAAAGATAGCAGGTGTTAAGTGCCATGTCTCTTTCTTTAACCTCATAGGTGTTGATCTTACCGCTCGTACCACAGACACTGCATGACAAGTCACAAATGCCATGGAGTCTTGGGTCTTAATCGTGGCTCACTATCTAAAAGAAGACACAGACGAACATGCCTTTCTGTGTGAGAAGTGGAGCTGAGGGTCCTATCTACTTCACTCTCCCGCCAGGAAGGTGCGGGTACAGACCTGTTCTTCCCTACATCATTTGTTACGGGTGAGTGAGAGAGACTTGAAAGTTGTGAGCTATTGTTGTGCCTCCCGAAGCCAACAGTTGTCTTCTGTTCACTTTGTGAGGACTGTAAACAGACCCTCCAACCGTTTTATTCAGACACCACACTATTGTACTTGCGTTAGGGGTAGGGGGGTAATTGAAAGGTTAGCAGGAGGCGTTACAGAAACTGCGAGCGTTTCATGCTGTACACAGAGAAATGGCGGATATCAAAGAATTTTAGTTTACTGACATCAGCAAAAGGCTGTATAATTCTCAAAAGGAAATAGGAAATAATAGTAGTCGTCCAAAACATCTCCATAAACACAGACTGGGTCTCTTTCTCTCTTTCACACTCACACACAGTGGTACAGCTCGAAGAGGTAAGCAGCTTCAAATACTTGGGAGTCACCCTCTCCAAGGACAGAAGCTCCACGCCAGACATCCACATCAGGACCCCAACAGCAACAGCGGCAATGGCTAGGCAAATCCCTGGTAGTGCTGATCCTGCTCTACGGATGTGACACGTGGACTCTGCTCGCCGAAACAGAAAGGAGAATCCAGGCATTCGAGAACAAGTGCCTGAGGAGGCTGCTCCGCATCTCATACAAAGAACATAAAACCAACGACTTTGTAAGAAACAAGATGGCCACACTGGTAGGATACCAGGAACCTCTACTATCAACAGCTAGTCAAGTGACGTAAGCTGGTCTTCGATCTTTGGTCACGTGACCCGGCACGACACCTTGTCGAAGACTGTCCTTCAAGGCACCTTGGAGGGTGGCCGACGCCTCGGTGGTTAGAGAAAGAACTGACTTACAAAGGCCAAAGACTGGACTGGTCGTCCTGTACAGGACCTGCTGACTATCGCCCACAATAGACAAGAGTGGAGGCCCCTGTCAGCTGCCGCGTCTGTCCATGTGCTCCCCCCAACGACAGGAGCCTGCCTGCTGCCTGCCTGACATAACCTCTAGGGAGAAGATGCTAAATTGAGCTGCTTACCACTCAACATTGAAAACGCCATCCTATATTTCTTACCATGATTTCTGATTATTTTAAATAGGGGAAAGTAGGAATAAGTAAGATAACAATGCAGGTGTTAAGTGCCTTGTCTCTTTCTTTAACCTCATAAATGTTGATCGTACCGCTCATACCACAGACACTGCATGACAAATCACAAATACCATGCAGTCAGGATGTTCATCACAAATTTTCAAAAGCTTGACTTCAAAGGTGATTCCAGATGACAAAAACCTTTACTAAATACATCAGTCTAAAACCACTCAGTAGCTGCTGAAAGAGACAGGTCAGGTTAATTTGATACACCTCAAAATTATTTAAATTTACATTATTGAAGGGGATGCCAGCCATTATCATATATGCTGCTTGATAAAATTATTTATATTCAGAATCTAAAAATTCTCTTAATACATATATCCATGGAGACTGCTTGGTTTTGAAGTAAATAATCATCCAGTCAAATACAATGTTAAAAAATCTGAATGCTCATCCAAAATGCATTTTAATTGCAAGATGTAGCTTTAGCAGAATTCGTTTTGCTTCTCACTTCAATCTACAAGTACCAGTGCAGAATAAATGATATATTATGTTCTTTAGTTTTCAACATCATAATTGCTCAGATATCTCTTTAAGACAAAAGCAAGTCTGACAAAGTCGTCCATTGTATTATAAATCTGCACGGAGATTCTTAAATACAAGGCACCATCCACTAAATCAAACATGGTCTGAATGTCGTCATTTTGGTATACATCATTCTCTAGACGCTGCACATCCACCTGGAACAGAAAAAGTGTAAAGGATAGCTGAAGTTCAATATAATTCAGACCAAGGAAGTGAAAATGTCTAGAACAGATCAAAAAGTTTACAATACAAGGGACAGACACATTTTGGAGATGAAAGTTCTGATAGGAAAGAGTCTTGACTCATAACTGTCATAACAGTAACAATGGAGAAGACGAACTTCTGTTACTTTCTAACAGTGCTGTGATATTTTCCTCATGTTATATCTACTACTATTACTAAGAGGGGTACATCAGATTTACCATCAGTAGTTCCAACATCAAATACATGATTTTTCTGGTCCTATCTCTATCACAGGGATCACTTGCCTTGTTAGTCTTGCAGCTGTAGCCTGAAGGCACTCCTGGGATCTTCAGAAGTCGTAGGTTTGGAGACTCCATTGATGGTGGTATAGACAATGGCGTCAGACCTAGTTCTTTCACAAGATAGTCACAACCTTCTGTGGCCAGCTTTGATGTGTACTTAACTATTCTTTCCTGCAATGAAGAAGTCCCAGGAAAGCCATGACAAACATCTTTTTCTGATAAAAATGGAACTTTTCTTAAAGATACAACTAAATTCCATCTGATTCAGCTATACTATTTACAAGTCTGTGGTGAAGGTAAGGTGAAGGTCATCCCATGACCTTTTTCCATGATATGTTAGAGACCTAAATTTTCTTGGAGCCAGCTTTAAGTAAGGCCAGTGCCCATCTCCTCTCCATTGTTGGCTATCCACTCCCCTTCTCTAAATCAGACAAAAAGCTTGCCTTACTTAACACCAAAAACCACTCACCATTCCACCAATGGCTTGATAGAACTGCAGCCCATACTTGGCGCATATGAATGGGATGTGGTCCCGTGTACCCTGGTCAAAAAACTGATTACTAAGACTCTGGTCTTTGAGCCAAGATGTGTTGGAAGGATTCACCCACTGGTGGTGGTCTCTCCTGATCCACAAGAAGGTGGATCCTCGAGGAGTAAACACCCACTTGTGGAAATTACCTGCAAACACAACATGACATCTGCATAGGTATAAAGGTCTTGTCATGGCAATATTTGATTTTTTTTTAAATCTAATCATTTTCTTAGTTAAAATTTTGTTTGTTACAATTCTCAATTTCAGTTTTGCATTCTAGTACATTTCTCTTTCACTAATTTTAATGTCAAGGTTACTTCTATGCAGAAAAAGAATTTTTTTCCTGTTTTATTACCAGGCTTAGACATTCTAACAATAATTTATGTCATCAGAACATGACGTAGTTTTAACGGGTGGTAATAACTGTGATTTTTCTTGTTAGCACTTTCAAACAGAATAAGGAAATTGTGTTTAGAAAAAGTGAAAAAAAAAGGGGGAAGTCAGTTTCTACCTGTGTACATGTCTGCATTGAGAGTATTAAGGTTTAACTGCACCTGGCCTGGTGCATGAGCCCCATCAACCATCACCAGGGCACCATGATTGTGACACACAGGAATCAGACGAGCAATGGGCATGAGAATGGCACTGGGGCTGGTGATGTGGTCTGAGAACATGAAGCAGACACAAAGCTGTAGGAGCAAAAGAACAGCACTTGGGATAGTGACATTATCTGCAAACACTATGATTTTTTAGAAATATTCTGAAGCCTATATCAACCTGATAAATGTTTTACTTTAAAAAAAACAGCAAATATTCTTTATTGTTCTGTGTACATAAAGCACCACAGCTGTTGATACATTAAAGATCTATTGACGTACAAAATATTTTTTATGACTAGTTAAAGCTCTGTGTAAAATAATATTTCCAAAACTCTGCGTGAGTGACCCCTTCCCTGCTGATTCTTCTCTCACACACCGTCACACACACAAACAGGTCACCAACCCAGACCTCAGGATTGTACATGGATATGCTAATGATACCAAAGCGTCAGCAACAGAGCTGGGACCGTATGTTATTTAGGCATATCTATGTACAAACGTGATGTCGTGACTGAGAACTAGTAGAAGGGAAAACTACTCAAGAAAATAAGTAGTACTCACTGGAGCTTTCATCATATATCCACACAACTTCTTCAGCAACTAAAAGCTAAGTGATTGGTGAGCTCAGTGCACACCACCCTGAGGTGAACTCAAGGTGTGTGACTGAACAACCCTGACGTAGACTACAAGCAGTTGTTGTTCCCCTTGGTCTATACTGAGAATATTTTTCAGCTGGCCTCCTTTACCCCTCTCTGCAGGAGGGGCCTTAGGTATGTGCATTATCTTTTAATCATTAAGCATTTTCTCCCTTTACCCCCACATCAGCTTGATTACAGTCATGGCACTCGATGTAGTAGATGGTACCTGACTTGTTCACCTTCACAGTCTTGTCTTTGTGTGCCACTAGTCTGCTGTGGATGGTGTTGTATGGCTTGGATTAGACAGTGACCGCATTCTTCCTGATCTTACAGGAGATGGCTTCTGTGACATCTTTGACATATGTCATGGTGACACACCCATGCTGCAGGGTCTCTGTGCTGAGTGAGAGGTGGGGGAGTGGTCTCAAGGCTTCCAGGTAAGTACGAAGCCAATGATTTTTTACCTCTTTCTGTGCATGGTTATGTTTGTGGACATATCTCAAAAATAGAAGAGTTGATCAGGACACCACAAGGTGCTGATCACTGATCCTTGTAAACATAAAGTTCACACTAGACACAATTATGTCATTTGGCAAAGAATACTATACCAATCAGAACAAACTTGACATTGGGATGGCTGGCAAGGAAGTCATCATACTGCTGCACCACCTGGTCCTCACTCAATATCGGCATCTTGATTTCCATGACTAGGCACTGAACACCTGAAACACCAAATTAAAATGTACTGCACAAGAAACTATAACATTAAGGTCCAATTCTTAGGGTCTAATGGTCTAAAGGGTGGTGAACTGTAACTCGCTCATTGTGTCATTTTCCTTTCATAATAAATCAGGAACCCATTCAATGCTAGATGTATGGGAAATTACCAATAAATGTTGCAAATGAGTTTATAACCTGTGACATGGGTTTTAGGCTGAGTGTACTAATCATTCAACTGTGGAACATAAGAAACAAATTTCAAAGAAATTTACAAATAAAATAACTTAATTCCCAAATTCATGCAATTCAGAGTCTATTTCTGCAATGGTCTAAAAATAATCAATGAAAATACTTTACACATTAAAAAATCTCCAGATATTTTTGCATTTTTTATCGTTTCTGGATCATTTGACATTTATGTTGTTATTGTTGTTATAAACTTACCTTCAGGGTAGATACGCTCTTCCAGATCCTTCCATAAGTTACTAAGAGATCCGTAAGTCAAGGTTGTAGCTAAGATAGCATCTCCAGCCTGTAGCTTGAGTGATCGCAGGACAGCATTGGCGCCTACAGATGACAAATATTAAAAGTATATCAAGTAAACATCAGAAAGTCAATGCAATTTTCCTTTAAGTATCTTTTGTGTAATAATTAAAAGATTATCAATTTAGTCATATGCACAGAAAAAAGTGTTTCTCCATTACTCCCTTGCTTCAAAACATGTTCTCGGTTTTTATTTTTTTGGTCATTATAAGAATGAGGCTGCACCTAATTAGCATTGATCACTTCCCCCTCTTGAATGTGTTTTGCAATGGTGTGGAAGTGGATTTAGACATTGCATTTGCTCAACATGCTGTTGCTGTTGGGGAATTCCCATGAGTGATCAACTACAACAAAATATGGTCACACCTCACAGACCTACACAGTTACACACACAACCACCCAGAAAGAACAAATGTCAGGGACAAACCATAGTTTGTGTTATGTGTTACATAAGAACACTAAGGGTCATTTGCCAGTCCTGTTCAAGAGTAATATCACGCTTGGTATGATGGACTTGGCAAAAGCACTCATTCTGGCGACCAGCCATTGTTTCCCTGTGCGTCTAAATTGTAGCATTTGAAAATGGTGATGTAGAGACTGAAATGGGTCTGTGATAATAGTGACGCCTTGTAACTTCATGGCCCTGGTCTATACGTCACCTAAAGGTCACCATGTCATCGGACAGATGGGATAGAGGTTTGCCTGTTTTGTAAACCCATTCATTTAAAATATGCGAAATACACTACATAAATTATTATAATTCACCTTACACCTTAATGGTTTTTAAACTTTTTGATATCATCACTACCAAAGGACAGCACTTAAGTTTCTTAAATGTTTTTTTTACAATTTGCAGCATATTCTTTTCTGTCATAAAAATTTCCCAACAATGACAATGACAAGTCTTTATTAACGTGAGATAAAGTAAGCAAAACATGCTTTTTTCAATTATCACCCTTTATGGGAAAAATATGTCAGCCATATTTCAAGTCTGTGCAAAAACACTGGGCAAAAGAGCCCTGCTAAAAAGCATACCAGTGGTGGCATTGTCGACAAAAACAATATCTTCAGCATCAGCTCCCACAAATTCTGCAGCTGCCTTTTGAGCATCTAGCCAGTACCCCTTTGCTGTACGACGAAACCAATGGTCAGGGTGGCCCTCTCTTTCATCCATGAACCTATCACGAGTATGGTCATCATGCTATCTGCTCATATACAGCACAAGCAACTTCTGAAAACTATACAACCATGTTGCAGATGAGTAACATATCATTCCCTGTACCTGCCCTAAAGACAACACCATCCAAGTGTGAAAGAAAAATGAACCATTAGAGCCGCGGTTCTCAACCTGGGGGGCGCGCCCCCCAAGGGGGGTGCAAGCTGCTGAAAAGGGGGCCGCAAAGGCGGTCATTTTCTCATATCTCATATAGGTATTAGTGGCTAAGGGGGGCGCGCGGACGTACCTTTATTCGTCTGGGGGGGGCGTCACAAGTAAAAGGTTGAGAAACGCTGCATTAGAGTGTCCCCTTTTTTTGACTAGGATAAGTTTTCTCATTGTCTTCATTCTGATTTTAAAAGCTTATTTTATTTCTTTAGTAGAATAACATGTTTTAAGATCGTTCACTACTGGAAATAGTATTGTCTCCCTTTTGCAGCAAATAACAAGAAGGGTGTGGGTGAACAACTTGATTAGAGCTCCTAACATTCTACACAAATGTTGACCTTGACAAGGCAAAGAATTCTACTAAAATATGTAGGCCTGAACATTTTCACAGACTGCTGTTGCAGAGAAGATTTGATTTCATCTCTGTGATTGATGACAGTCAAAGACCAAAATAAAACGGGCTATAGTCATTTCAGAACAATCTTTTTGAAAGGCATATGACATATGACATCCTTCCCCCTTTTTCTCAGCCTTTTCCCTTGGAGGTCTTAAAACTTTCTTGCACTTAATTTTATAGTCATAACACCTTTTTTTTTTCTCAATGTTGTTGTACTTCAATTTTCTTATTCTCAAAAGATTGGCATTATACCTTTTTTGAATATTTAGAACTCTGTGAGGTACTACTCCATATGACCCATGATTGAAAAATACAGACTGGGGTCGCAAACACAGTTCTTTCTGCCGTATCTCATCCCCAAAGGCCACATCTTGTAGACCTTCTGTGTCCATCTGAATGTTGCTCGTGTTCTGCTGGTTGCTTGAGTGACTTCACTTGTACACGTCAGTGGTGGCAAGATTCTGTAAGAATAACAATATTTTGGTATGTTTCTATAAGCATTGCTGATAAAATATATAACCCATCCCAAGCAAAACCAAAAAGAAAACAATTTATGAGACAAACCATGTTATGCTAGTTAAAACTATATTCAAGGTAAATTCAAATGTGGTTTTGCACAAAGAAGGAAAATTAAGCAGCAGAATTCTTTATCAAAAATTCTTCCTAGAAAGCTGGGAAATGTACTTCATTTCAGACCTCATGTCTTATTACTATATTCGGTTCCATGCTATATATTATACATAGACACAAATATCATAACTAATCACAACGTTCTATATGTTTCAAAGAATCTTTTGTAAGCAGTTTGAGAAAAAAAAACTTGTAAAAATAATCTGTTGGACGTTGTAGCTGTACACTGGCTGTCAACTAAACCTCTTGGCTCAATTATATAAATAAATACATATCATTACTGGACACACGCCGGACTGACGTGATAAGATGATTTTTCTAGCAAGCATCGAACTTGTCTCTTAATCAATAGTTGTATTTCAATCGCTGATTTTTAGATTTAAAACAGTGAAGCCCCGTTTTACCTGCAGAAGTATTAGCCGATTATTTTATCTGCAGTGGGTTCAAAGTTCAGGGAGGAGGTTGTGCCCGAGTCAAGGGACATAATGCCGGAACCTCTTCCTAAACTGTTTTTGATCTGCTGCCGAACAGCGTTCAAATTGAATAAGGAGGGGAAAAGCCTCCCACCTAAGCGCAAATATAATTAGAACTCAAGAAAAAAATGTTTTTATTGACTGTATCCGTGATTTTCCAATGAATTTTATTTGTCGTCTGCTATCAACCAGCAGCCATTAGGATCGAAAGCCGATCGAGCGGGCGGTTGATGCAGACGACGATGAGGAACACGACAGACAATAATTACGATGTCTGAAAATGAAAACAATACCGAATCGTCAATCGGGAGACTGGTATTAATTTTGTTCATTTTGAGTCGGGTTGGGCAGGAAGACTTGACCACTGCAATCACTGAATGAGAGGATTCACCAACCGTCGACTAACTATATAACTATACGATCGAAAAGATTTGACGAATCCTGCGGCAGTCGTACTACAGCTGGTACCAGTTAAATTTTTTATTATTATTTAACGAACCACTAAACCGCTTTTAGTGCATAAAAAAATCAGGCTGCTAATCTACTTTTGTAAGTCCTGATGTGTTCACTCCATTTAATAAAACCAACCACTGTCACTGGCTGAGCTGACAGGATCGTCTTCTACAAAAGTGGAGCCATATAGATGTGTGTGCTGGCATCACTCATTTACTTTATCTTGAACACAATTCATTTACTTTATCTTGAACACAGGGGATTCGTCTAAACATCCTATCGTCCCACGCAGTGATCGAGTCGATGTTTGACATGCAGCTTGAGATCAGTGTCTTTAAAGGTCTAGTATAGTACAATTTTTCTTTCAATTTCGATCACTGGACTGAGCTCGTTGCAAGGCCATAAATGTGGCTGAATAACTGCCCATACGTTCTCGTGTCACTAATGCACAGAAAGCTCAACCCGCAACATCACGAGTGGGCAGGTGTAATGAGTTAGGGGTAGGTCTTGTATTGTTTCGTGTGTGAATGGTGTCTTGTGTTTGACGTCTTGTGTGCGTCATTTGTTTGTCGTCGTTTTGGGAAGAAATGACGTAAGAAGAAAGGGGACGGTTTGACAGACAGACAGACGGAAGAGAGTGAGTCCTTCATTTTTCAAAACAACGAGAAATCTCTTCACCTTCATTCCATCAACGGGGGCTCGTCGAGCGGGGTGCATGTTTGTAATATACGTCGTGCGCGTGCAAGGTAAGTGTATGTGCGTACGTCTTATTACATATTGGGTAGCTCGTCCGGGATCTGAACAGATAGTGTGTGTGTAGCTGGCCTAGCTATTCGTTGGGAGGTTGGTCAAGTAACGCGAAGGGGAAGTACCGTTCTGGTCAACGGCGATAGTGTTAGCTCAGCTACTGTACCATGTCAGGATTAGAAGCAGAGTTCGCTGTGTCCGAGAGGGACAAGCGAAAAGAGCTTAGAGAGATTGCATTAGATGAGGGGTTGGTAGGAAAAGAGATTAAGGAGTTTGTGGAAAAAGAATTAATCCTGTGGAGACAGGGAAAAAAGGAAAGGGAGGAAAAAGAAAGAACGGAGCGGATTGAGAGAGAGAAAGAAGAGAGGGAGAGAGATGAACGGAAAGAGAAAGAAGAGAGGGAGAGACAGGAACTGAGAGAAGAAAGGGAGAAAGAGCACGTTTTTCAACTGAAAATGGCAGAAATAAGAAGCAGGGCTAACCATAGAGACGGCGCTAGTGAGAATGATCATCGTGATTTTAAAAACAGGAGCGTTAGTGTCGTAGGAAGTTGGAAGGCGCCATCAGCTTGTAACTTAATGACTAGAAGAGATGGTGGGATAAAGGATAGCAACGACGAACTGCTCAGTGAGGATGAGGACGTAGGCTATAGAAGCTCTAAGGGGAGGAAGGAGACACGTAAGGTCGCACCCCCTGTAATTTGTTACAGCTGTAACAGCGCAGGGCATATCGCTAGGTTCTGCCCTCAAAGATCAGACCGGCAGAAAACACCTGTAGATGTGAAATGCTACAGTTGCGGGGAGGTAGGTCACTTCTCGCGTCGTTGTCCCCATGGCAACGAGTGGCGTGGGATGGTAACCGTCGGCAAAGCTTGGCGCGGTGGAAACGGTGGTCAGAGGTCGGTTGAGGTTACCGACATAGATCACAGCGAAAGGAAGGCTAGCGATGTAGATGCTAGCGAGATAGGCATTAATGATGACTTAGCTAGCGAAGTGGGTGCAAGCGATGATGAGACTTGCGAACTACATGTTAACGATATCACGGCTAGCTGGCTAGATGCTAGCGAGATCGAGGCTAGCGAGTGGGATACTCATGACGAGGAGGCTAGTGAGCTCGGTGCTAGCGAAGTGGATGCTAGTGAGCTAGGTGCTAGCGAGATGGATGTTGGTGATGAGGCTAGTGAGTTAGATGCTAACGGTGATGAGGTTAGCAAACTACATACTAGTGAGAGTGGGGCTAGCGCAGACGGTGCTGGTGAGGTGGAGACTAGCGATGTTGAAACTAGCGAAGGGGCGGAGGCCATCGACGGACTGATGACTCGCGCCAGAGGAAGGTCGGGGAATGAAGACAATCTTGATCTGGGTAACCGAAGAGGGGTGATTTCGTCACACCAACGGGTGGTGAGATTGAAAGGGTCCCCGCGGCTGTTGTCTCATAACAGACAGCGAGAAAGAGTCCGAGTAAGGGTTAAAATGCACCATGGGTCGAAGGTGAGTGTAGCCTTGCTAATGGGTGCATCATATTGGCGGTTTAAACAGAGACCTGAAGTCAAGGCAACATTCCGACGGACCCAGCCTCAGCGCAAGAAGAGGGCGCGGTCAGCAAAAGGACACGCGTCCTCGCGTTTGGGAACCGGGTGGAAGTCGTGTGACATCAGCGGGAAAGGTCGAGTGCGCATCGGCAGTAACGGTCAAGATGTTTCTCACCCCAGGTAGTCCTCTCCCCGGGCTACGTAACCGCATGCAAGTGCGGTCTGACTCACGAAGGGTGAACGGGACGGCTGCATGTGCACCGTGTATGCACCAGCGGCTGGACTGTCAACGGGCTGCTCATGGTGTCGCGCAACAGGCGGAAGGTAAATTTTGTTGCCAGACGTCGCGGCATTGCAGAAGTAGGTTAGCGGCAGAAGACGATAGGTCTGAAGCAGTCGAGAGTTCGGAAAAAGCTGAATGTATAGGGGAAAGGGCGGCAGAAGACGGGGTAGGATACACCGATCGTCTGTCGCGTCACTGTGGAGAAGGTGTCGGTCAGCTGATACCTGTGTCAATGAACTTTGGTCAGGTACATAACAACCAAAACATTACGGACCAAGGACCGGGCACGGTCGACTGGTCGCAAATGGACAGCGGAGGCATAGTAATTAACCGGCTAGAGAGAGCCGCGGATGAATGTCCCGGTCTGATTTTGGAGTAAGTAGGGTAATGAACGTGTAAATATAATGTAAGCTGACTGCCGTTTGAAAATTGAAGTTACTATGATTTTTTAGAAATTAATACTCCATTGTTTCATGAGTAAATAGTAGTGTTATAGATTAGCCAGGAGGGATTTTTGTTAGGTGCAGTTCAGTTGCTAAGTTATTTTGAGTTGGGGGTTTACCGAAACAATATAGCGACCTAGTTGGTGGAAATCTGGGAGATTTCAGTTTTAGCAAGGGGGAGTGTAATGAGTTAGGGGTAGGTCTTGTATTGTTTCGTGTGTGAATGGTGTCTTGTGTTTGACGTCTTGTGTGCGTCATTTGTTTGTCGTCGTTTTGGGAAGAAATGACGTGAGAAGAAAGGGGACGGTTTGACAGACAGACAGACGGAAGAGAGTGAGTCCTTCATTTTTCAAAACAACGAGAAATCTCTTCACCTTCATTCCATCAACGGGGGCTCGTCGAGCGGGGTGCATGTTTGTAATATACGTCGTGCGCGTGCAAGGTAAGTGTATGTGCGTACGTCTTATTACAGCAGGGAAACGCCTACTTACACACAGTCCCGGCAGTTATCCCGCGGTTTGAAGCCTTGACAAGGCAAACATCCTCATGTACAATCCTTGTGTCTATACCTTTGACCTCTTTTTAAATTGTACTTTTTTTTCTTGCCTGTGTCTCAAAAGGGGGTATAGTCTCTCAAATTAGGGGAAATATCACCCTCTGCCTAGTCAAAGGAATAACATTTTGCTCTATAGTAGACCTTTAAGTAAAAAAAAAAATAATAAAACACTAATAACCGCGGTTAATCCCCATCTGCCTTCAGAAGTGCGCTCGAAACGTTTTAATTGGCGAATTAATTCAGCAGCTAGATCTTAAGATCTGAAAAAAACTTTCAGTTGTAAAACAGTCGATCATATTAATAACCTTAAAGTAAAGGGCAACAATGCATGGCAGAGTTAATCAGAATTTATTATCAGCCAGCTGTTATATATTAGTCATTCTACTTGAGGACACTGTATCACTGTGAGACAAAGGAATAATGTGTGTGTGTGTGTGTGTGTGTGTGTGTGTGTGTGTGTGTGTGTGTGTGTGTGTGTGTGTGTGTGTGTGAAAGCGAATTTTCCTAAAAAAAATAAATAGACAGTAGATAAGTGGCTCTTTTGAAGGACAGACAGGCCGTCCACAACTCTCTCGATTCCCTCACACACACACACACACACACACACACACACACACACACACACACACACACACACACACACCGTCTGCCTGCCTGGATACCTGCCTGTCTTCTCATATTGATTTAACGTTGGCATCAAGTCTGTCAGACTCATGAATTGGGTAACATTTCTGGTATCCTCGTGTCTGTGATCCCACTGTCGGATGTTCAGTTTCTTCTTCCTCGAATGCTTCAGAGGCCCTTACATAGTCTGCTGTTCGCTGTGGACACCACAGGGATCCCAGGATCTTCCCAAGGACGTTCACCTGAGTTTCCTGACGTTACCTTCCCCGAGTATCAGAAATGTCTTCCGGCAACTACAGTGAATCAAATTGTCTGTCTGTCTGTCTTTTGCATTCTGAACAATATACCAGTCACAGTATAAATGTATGATGATCACACATACGTTTTTGTGGTGCCTAATGCTATCAGATGTATTACTGGATTCTCATATTTTTTACATTTTGTTTTATTAATATTATGCTTGAATCTCCCCCATGTCATAATGACTGAATCGGTGACATTAAAGATAGCAGGTGTTGCGCCATGTCTCTTTCTTTCTTTCTTTAACCTCATAGGTGTTGATCTTACCGCTCATACCACAGACACTGCATGACAAGTCACAAATGCCATGGAGTCTTGGCTGACTAACTATCTAAAAGAAGACCCAGACAAACATGCCTTTCTGTGTGAGACCTGGAGCTGAGGGTCCTACCTACTTTAATTCACTCTCCCGCCAGGAAGGTGCGGGTACAGACCTGTTCTTCCCTACATCATTTGTTATGGGTGGGTGAGAGAGACTTGAAAGTCGTGAGCCATTGTTGTGCCTCCCGAAGCCAACAGTTGTCTTCTGTTCACTTTGTGAGGACTGTAAACAGACCCTCGAACCGTTTTATTCACAGACATCACACTATTGTACTTGCGTTAGGGGTAGGGGGTAATTGAAAGGTTAGCAGGAGGCGTTACAGAAACTGTGAGCGTTTCATGCTGTACACAGAGAAATGGCGGACATCAAAGAATGTTACTGGGAAAAGACTGTTAAATTCTCAAAAGGAAATATGAAAATAATAGTGCATGAACACAGACTGGGTCTCTTTCTCTCTTTCACACACACACACACACACAGACTAAAGTTCACGATGTAATTCAAGCTTTACAGGCAGGACGATCCACAGTTCTTTCAAATTAGTCCAACGAACAGATACCACAACAGGTTATGTGGAATATTATGCAGCTGACTTGTTCTTTTAGGGCACGAAAATTCTCAATATGTAAGATCGTCATCAAGATAACTTTATCCCTGCCCATATATATATATATATATATTTACCTGAAAATACATATTTTGCCTTTGGCGAAGGCACTCCGAATATTTTAATTTAATATCTTGATTTTAAAGACAAGCTAATGATCTCGTCTTGTCCTGCAGACAACACTTTTAATTACCTGCAAGAAAAAAGGGATGATGACTTGGTCCTTGGGGGGACACCTGCCAACAGATAATGGTGATCGTCTCACGATGTCGATGACTGTGCTTGAGGTGAGCACCTGAGCCCCAGTCAGTGGTTGCTGCAGTTGTCGGCGCTCGCCAGGATGGACAGCCCTTCCGTCCTCTTCCTCTTCTGTGTCGGGCTGCTGTGTCCTGCCGCGTGTTGGGCAAACTGCGAGGCTGCACTTATTACCTGCTGTGGGTATTGTTTCTTGCCAGCGTTGTAGTTGTTCGATATTGCTCTGTGTGTGTGGGGAGGGGGGTATTGCTAGTGCTATAGATTCTCTTATTACAAGCCTTTTGTGTATATATTCCGTCTTGTCAGTGTTGTAGGTGTTCTGTATTATAAGCTTATTTTCTGTATTTCAAACGTGTTGTGCGTGTATATATGTAGATCCTGTCTTTACAGTGCTGCGGCTATTTTGTATCATAAGTAATGAAGTGGCTACTGACAACTTGTGCCGTAGATAACCTGGGGCTGACCAATGAATACAAACTCTAGTGTTGACCAAACACGCGATTTCTATAAGCACAATCAGGCTGTACAGAGGTCAAGCCGAATCGAGTTTAGTTTCTGTCCAGACGAAGACATTTCTGGGACTAAAGGTCTACGGTCAACTGTTTCTCTCAGTTAAAGACTTCGAAGCTTGCAGCTGAGAGTCATGTGTGTCACTTTACCGAGGGCTTTTAGACAAATGACGTCAACTTTGAGCTTCGATTTGATTGAGAAAATGTCTGCTGTTGTTGACTGCTTTTTCAGTTTTTGTTTCTTTCGCAGCCGAGTCACGTGACGGGATCGTCAAGAGCGTGGTTAGCAACGGCACGTGTGCCGCACCTGGTGTGCTGGCCTTTACAGTCCATGATACCTACAAGGTGGACGCCACCTTCACGCCAGGTTGGTTTCACGTACACGGGACAAACGAATAGGTTGAAGGGATGACAACGGTCACTCGATCAGCGGGGCCACTTTATCGCGAATGAGCAGTTAGGACAGTAAGAGTACTTGCTCGAATTGTTCGACAGTACGTACTTTCATTTTAGTGGAAGTTTTAGCGAGGTTTCTGTTCTTTAATGGGAAGACAGGGAGTGAATAGTGAATGCTTATGTCTAACGACCGGTTTTACAAATTTTTTCTCGTCACATAGACCTCCTCAAAAAAAAACCCCTTCCAAAAATCATTGAAACATTTACAGTGTTTAGAAGCGTTTGAAGAAGCAACGTGTGATGACATCAAACTAGTGGCCTTATCAGCACATCTCATCAAAGAATAATGACCTCGTTACACGCTGAGTGAACATGGCTGAGTAAAACGTCACGCAACGGCAAAGTACTGTCAGCATACATCGTGAATCACCCATCAAGGGGAGGTACTTTAATTCACTTGACAGGAAAGCTTTAGAGCTCAACGTTGGAATTAATTCAACGCCGGTTAAGACCTCTGTCATCATAAACTGGGCAGTCATGCTGCTTATCTTACAGAACAAAATTATTATAATTGCCGACTTTCGAGCTTTAAGAAAGCCCACAGAATCGAAAAAAAGAGTAGAGGAAGAGTAGAATATTATAGAAGGAGGTGCAGCTCTTCGGCTTGCTATATGATTCACCGAAAGCATGAGGGAAGCTTCGAAAAAGAGAAAGTATTTTCCACGGGCATTCTTGCGTGACACACAGCCGTATAGTTCTTTGAAGAAACCCGGTGAGTTTTAATAACCGAGAATAGCGCGGGATGTGACTGTGACTCGCTGAAGCCTCGCTGTACTGCGGTGTGGACGGTCAGACAAAAAAAATCTCCCGAGAGACGAACACACACGTCAGGGTTAGTTGACGACCGAACTATGCTGGGAACATCTGGGGTGGTGCTCAGGTCTTGGGAGAAAACCCGGTAGGCGATACATACCACGACCCCCATAACAATCCACCGCCTTTAAGTTCCAGGTGCCAGAGGTATTTACACCGTCAGAATAGCGTGGGTAGGGGTATGTGAGATTATACCTATATGCTAGATAGCTACCCATATTTTTCTGACACCCCCCTGCCCCATCCCCACAGTTCCCTGTCTGACGAAGGCTGGTTCAATAAAAACCAGTCTGCAGGCTTTACATTTGTCTTGTTTAACTCTAGTGCAAGCACCCTCTCACAAACTGAAGTCAGACTAGCGACGGAGGCTTCTCAAACACTCTAATAAAGTGTAACTGTCAGAAGTGCAGTGCTGGCGCTCGTCCAACTTTCTCGTGAACAGCTACGCCTGTACCTTCTCCAAGCAACTTGAGCATCGGTCTGAATGTCATGTTATAACTCTCTCAAAACGTTCACGCGAAGACGATTTAATTGCCCTAAACATCTCCACAGAATTGTTTGTGGTAGCAATGCTCGAGCTCTTTCATAACTCGTTGACACTAGCCAATTGGCATTGTCCTCGCGACTCCCGTAAAGAGCTTTACTTCTGTGTTATCTTAATTTAACACTTTAACAACTGACATTTTTTTAGACTCGTGTAAAAGCGTTAGTTTTGTAATATCTCTAATGAATGGTGATTGAGTGACTGGCATTGACTACACGGCTTCTGTTAATGGTGTACTGTCTTACAAACTGTAACAATTAAGCCAGTGATCATCATAAAAGAAGTACTGTGCCTTCTGAACAGGTCAGATTAGCTTTCTCTCTCACTCACGAGCATAACACACACACACACACACACACACACAGGGAGATGAACATATACATACATATATGGACGCCCGCGCAATTAAGCACCCCTTTGAAAATTTGGCAAAGGACCCCTAAACATAAAGGTAAAGACCCTATATGAACCAACAACGAAAGACCCGCTAAAAATACGTACCAAAGGACCCTGTGTACATAACAGAAGGACGCCATGAACAGCCCCAATACCATGCGAGGTGGATTGGTCGGGCTTTGACTTACCAAGACCTATCGCTAGGGCCTTACTTACGCAAAGAAAGAAGACAGTACACAGTTACCTTTGTCCAGATGGTACTTGCAGAACTGGAAAGACGGGCCTGGTGTGGACTTTGATATGTCGAAGACTCTATAAATAACAACATGAGTCGCGGTGACGACGTGGCGCAATGTGGAACTAATGGCGGCCATTTCTATTGCGAGTGCTACGAAATTAAGAACTGATATGGAATTCTGAAACGGCAGACCTGCTAACAGCATACAATTATTGAGATATATGAGTATGTAACTTAAAGAAAAACACAGATTTATAATTAGGCCTAATTTATCTCTACTCGGGGAAACTCGTAATACCTGTAGATGACGGAAATAACAAGTCAGAAGGTTGGCATATGGCCAACATGCTGGTGCTGTGTGGTATTGATCCCTGGCTATGTCTCATGTGGATGAATCAACAAATACCACCCTGGGGTTTTCTATCTCTCTCTTAATTTCAAGACACGAATTTCCTAAATGTTCCAGACTTCCTACTACTCATCATCGAATTCGCGAATTGCCAGCCTTCTTATCGACGAAGACCCAACTGCAACCGTTCTAGAATGTCTGTGTTAAGGCTTAATCTAATGGGAGAGATTATGGTAGATGTTAATTAAGTTAGCCATGGGCTACAATGAAGTCGAATTTTCACTTTTTCTTCCCGTTGTTTTGCTTTGGTTAATTTTTATCTGAACTGGCATCTCCAAGAACAAGTAGTACTCTTTCAAAGAATATTTAAAAATAAAATGTAAGGGTCTAGCGGCGTGCAATATTTTTCTAATAACTGTGCAAAGCAAAGTGCTATACGCTATTTCTTATTATTTGAGTAAACACCCCTTCCCCTCTCATAATACACGCCTCAAACTGTGCAAAATAACAACAGGTCAACAATACAAACAAAACTACACAATAACAGCAGGTCAATAACACAAACTGTGCAATAATAACAATAGTTCAACAACACAGACATAACTGCACAATAACAGATCGACAGCACAAACAAAATTGCACAATAACAACAACAGGTCAATAACACAAACTGCACAATAACAAACTTCACAATACCAACAACAGTCAACAACACAATTATAACTGCATAATAACAACAGGTCAACAAAAACATAACTGTACAATAACAACAACACAAACATAGCTGCACAATAACACCAAATAGTCAACAATACAAACATAAATGTGCACAATAATAACAATAGAACGACAAACATAACTGCACAAAACAACAGGTCAACACCCCAAACACAGCTGTGCACAATAACAACAACAGGTCAACAACACAAACACAACTGTACACAATAACAACAACAGGCCAACAACACAAACACAACTGTACACAATAACAACAACAGGTCAACAACACAAACACAACTGTGCACAATAACAACAACAGGTCAAAAACACAAATAAAGGTGCACAGTAACAACAACAGGTCAACAACACAAACACAACTGTGCACGATAATAAGAACAACAGGTCAACAACACAAACACAACTGTGCACGATAATAAGAACAACAGGTCAACAACACAAACACAACTGCACAGTAACAACAGGTCAACAACACATACATGGCTGCACATTTATACGGTTACATTCTCAAAGCTACAACCAATACAAGAACTGAGACCATATGTTATCTCTGTACAAGCATGAGTTCACGATTTTTACCTCTTCCTTTTTACATGATGATGTTTGTACGCGTGTATCTCGAGAACGGAAGAGTGGTGATGACCCAGATTTTCGAAACACTGAAATTTATCCAATCATAAGAAAAAAATATTGCAACCCCAATAGACTTTTAGCAAAGAATGTAATCATCTGATGCTCTCTCTTTTCTTTGATTTTTACGAGTACATGTGCACTTTTAAACGCATTCTTCGCAGAGTTCGATGCGAAGACCGCGGTGGCGCGCGTGTGGGCTATCTTGTGGTCCATGGTGCACCCCATTGAACTCGAGCAGCCCAACGTGTGTGACAACGGATTCCTGAAGTGTCCTCTAAAGGCCGGCATCCCCATCAGCACGTCAATAACTTTTCGTGTCGACCCCCCTATGACCATTTCGTCGCCGGTAATGTTTGATGACTTCCTTCCAGCATGCATGCAATGTAGAGCTCTCGTCAGTGCCTTTCGTACTCGGACTGTCTTTAAAAGTGGAAAATCCTACAGACACATCCCTTCACCTCGCTTTCCACTCTTACACACCAAATTGCAGTTAGATGCTTTAACATAATTTCTTGCTGATTATTCTGTTTCTTTGTCGTCGTCGTCGTCGTCGTCGTCATCATCATCATCATCATCGTCGTCGTCGAATGTTGCATGCGCTTTCAGTTCTTAAGGTTAATACAATTTACGATCCACGGGGTCTATACTGTAACAGTCTAGTGACCCAAGCCTCTGTTGATTGAGCAGTCTATGCAGCGATCATCTGGTTGCCTGCACGCTTGCTTGCCATGGGCGTTGGTCGGACTGAGTGGTCCGTGACAGATCCTGCTGTGATATCAAATGACTGACAGATGGACCACAGATCGTGACATGTATGACAGATCACATTACGACCAACTGATGATGGTATGATTGAGAGATGAACGTCGGAACAGTTTATGATTGACAGATCGTGTGATGATTGACAGGGCATGCATGGATCGTGTTAACGACCAATAGATTGTGTTATGACTGAGCGAAACAATCAGCGAGAAAATGTTGCACCTCACCGACAACGAAAGCAAATGATTAGGAGCGCCATAGCAATGCTGCCTGTGTGTTTTGCGTTTTTCTCAACAGCTTGTGATTTACACGTGGAAGGGAAAAATAACTAATTTTTGACTACATATGATTTTGTTTCTTGATTGTGTACTCACTTGTCTTCCCTTCTTCCCGCAGCGTTCAAGGGAGTATGCAATGTCATATCTCACCCATTATGATTGAGTCACCGTTTAAATAATTCCTTATTTTTATGTGGTATTTTGTGTTACATTTTACTAAAATTGTTCTTCCATTGACCGTGTTTGGCAGCTGAACGTGGGCATCATGTTAAAGCTGGTGGACACCGAGGCGGAGAGTGGCGAGGAGGAAATCTTTTGCGTGAAAAACAACATCGTGATCGAACCTGCCTCATCTTTGACCTTCCATGCCTTGGTGTAGCTGTGACAGTGCTAGCAGCCTGAGAGTTCATGACACAAGTCAGCCACAACGACCTTACATTGGCATGGTGACAGCCCGGTGGTCAGTCTGTTCTTAAACCTGGCAAGTCCCTTGGACCAGGGAAACGTTTGAAGAAGTGAACGGAAAAGAACTGTTTGTGAAGTTAAAGTGAATGTATCGTCGTGTAGATGTATCTGTAGAAGAGAAATAAAATACGATGATGAGAAACGGTGTGAAAGTCAAACGTTTCTGAGTGTACTGCGTTTTGTAGATAGCTCACTTGTCAGTGCGTTTGTCTGTGTGCGTGATTTTGTAGATAAGGTGAGAGAACACATAACTGCAACATAAGTACCAGCTTTTCCTGATTTCACTCATCTACACCACAGTCAAGTATGGGTCTTTCCCTGATCGCAACAGTCAAGTATTTCAGTCCCGTGCCCTTCTTCTCAATGGCACTAGGGTTCTTAAGGATTACTGGCGCTGCCTTCTGACCAGATATCAAATCGGAATCGGGGCTCTGGTATTTCTAGAAGTTTCAGTGCGCGAAGTTTCATTCGATATCTAGACCGGATCAGGGCTTTGTGTCTTTAAGGACCAGGTGTCAAAATGAGCCACTTCAGACAATAGCACCTTGAGTAGTGTAACGGACACGCCTTAACAGGCCTGAGGTACTTCCTTCTCACTTCAGGATGACTGGGGCTGACTGTACGTGCTAGAACTTGCTGCGTTCACTGTCAAATGTGCCGCCTGTTTCATTCACTCTTTGATCTACTGACGTTCGTTGCATATTTTCCCCACATGATACTACCCTCAAAGTAGTTTTAACATCCCGATATATATATATATATCTGAGACAAAATACAGATCAGAAACACAAACATTAATCCACACTGAACCATGTATCGACATTTTTGTGAAATGGTCGCGTCTATGTGTAATCATGTCTTCTAAGCTATTTACCGCGGTGTTGTGGATCGTTTTGTCTTTTTTTCGGGTTGTTTGTTTGTTTGCTGTATGATTGGTTTCTATTTCTGCTAAGACTGATTATTCATTTCTTTCTTTTGCTGTCTTTATCTCCATTATTCTACGCTGCGATAAGTTCAACGCAGTGACGTAGACAGTTCGATCGATATCTGACTTCGTCTTGTCGCATTCCAAACAAATAACGGATCTCCAGTATTGACAGCTATTTACGCCTGAATGTTTTTGCATACTCATCAGAAGTGTCGTGGATGTGATTTGGCCTGGCCTATCCCTCAGTGTTTGCCTGGTTACTATACACGCAGTCGTGTGTATACTAGCGACGACTCTCAACAGTCCATTGGAGTCTCTAGTCGCATCCCGACCTGTTGGCGTCGTGACGCTTACATAGCAACCGTGGTGCGCGCGCATCGTGACAGCCTCATTTGCATAACGTAGTCCCCAGCGAAACATTCTTGCAACCGTCAGTGCCAGCCACAAGGCGAGAGACTTTCGAGCGGACCGGTCGGGAACCAACTCATCATCAGCAATCATGAGAGAAATCGTTCACATGCAAGCTGGCCAGTGCGGCAACCAGATTGGCGCTAAGGTAAGACATTTCTATCAGCATATATGTGCTCCAAGTTTTATTTGCCGGCCGGTCAAAAATAAAAAAACGATTTGGCGCTAAACATACGCGCCCGCGCCTCGGAAATAATTTAAACACCTCGCTGGACTCTCCATTATCTAATTATTATTCAATTATCCATGATGAGTAGTTTGCCGCTGTAGGCTGGATTATATTAGAATGATTCCCAGTGAATGACGCATTGGTGGCAAGGATCGAGAATGATCGGCGCTGCGTGAATTTCAGACCTTGCAAGGCTCGACAGGATGGGCACTGGACCGGGATGCCGGCTGAGTCACTGATTTGTGACTAGGGCAAGGCGCCCGTTCCTGTCTTTGTCTGTTAAAACGCAGTTTATGCTCGCCATTTCTTTTCAACACGTTTCGTTTTATTGTAAAACGTGTCCCGATGCCGAAAGTAGCCTTATTGTTAGATAAGCAACATAAAACCCATTGACTCCAAATTCCAAACTCCAAAGCAAGCTTGTTAGTGTAGCGCAGGTTTATTATCATATTTTCTTCTTGTCTGTAAATCGAAGTAGATACCTGTGCAAATGTGTACAACCTGATAACCGAAGGGTTTTAACTGTCACAGGTTTAGAATGAATAAAAACATCTATTGCATACACTGGAAAACACATCTCTGCAGTTTTATTATAATCATGCTGCCTAGGCTGGTGATCAAGCAGACTGGTGCAGCTATCGTCTGGTCGACCGGTTTGTTTTGACGGCCAGCTTGCTGCTGTATGGTGTAGGCAAATGTCGCACACCGCCTTTCTTCTTTTTTCTCTTTCATTGTGTGTGGGGTAAAATACCACAGCACAGTATGCAACATCATCTTTGACTTCACAGACATCAGTACACCTGAAACTGACTAAAGCATAATCGATTTATGCAGGTCATTCACCTCCAGCAGTTATTTGTGTCACAATTACAAAGCGTTTGGGGTTTTGTGGAAAACAAGTGTATTTTGAGTTCCACTTAGAAGTTTCATTAGCTGATAATTTTTTTTTTGCATGCATAATGAAGCTATACATTACAGTTAAGTGTACACAGATTAATTGTTAGCTTTCTATGTCCATCTTATATTTTGTTATTAATATTACTTCATAACTTATGTGGACAGTTCTGGGAGGTGATCTCAGATGAACATGGCATCGATCCTACTGGTACCTACCATGGTGACTCTGACCTACAGTTAGAGCGCATCAATGTCTATTACAATGAGGCCACAGGTGTGTACATGGCTGGCTGTGCAGTTTGTCTTAATCCTAGCACTTATTAGGGAAATGTTAATTTCTTAAAACAGGAACGCCTAAGACCTTAGTACTATTGTGAGGTTATGAGGCCTATGCCTGGTGTGAAACCCCTTGAGAGCTTAGATAGTGCCAAGATACCTTTTCCAGCTGAATCTCATACCCCTGAGAATTACTTGTATGTTTCCTTTTAAAAATTTGTTCCAAATACTATGTGTAGATTAGTAAGAGGGCTAATAAAATATAATTATTTAAAAAAGATATTATTTTCCTCCCATGTAAATATTAATGCTTATTTTAATTGTTAATTTAAAAATTTAATTGCATTATGTGACGTCAAACAGGATCCTTATTATACAAGTACATTATATATTTTAGGGCCATCTAATTCCAAGCCATTATTCACTGGTACCAAAAGATATAATGTAATTAAGGGAACATCACATGCTAAAAAAAATATGTTCACGTATAAGACCTAAGTATATTTTCTTTATAAAGTAATTGAGAGTTTGCAACAAATATTGGAGACTCACACACTGCTTCAGGTGGAAAGTATGTTCCACGTGCCGTCCTGGTTGACCTTGAGCCTGGCACAATGGACTCGGTCCGCTCCGGTCCCTTTGGGCAGATTTTCCGTCCAGACAACTTTGTCTTTGGACAGTCAGGGGCAGGTAACAACTGGGCCAAGGGACACTACACAGAGGGAGCAGAGCTGGTCGACTCTGTCCTTGATGTTGTTCGTAAGGAAGCTGAGAGCTGTGACTGCTTGCAGGGTGAGTTTTGAAGTTTCATTTTCTGCCAAAAATGTCATTATGAATTTTTTCATTGCATATTGGATTTAAACTGTTACTGAACAGCATGAAAACAAACAACAAAGTGAACATTTTCATCTATCGCAGTATCTCAGCTTATATAAGATTTTCAGACTCTTGATGTAGAAAAAATTTGTTAAAGGCTTCCAGCTGACCCACTCACTGGGTGGTGGCACCGGCTCTGGTATGGGCACCCTACTCATCTCCAAAATCCGTGAAGAGTACCCTGACAGAATCATGAACACCTTCTCTGTCGTCCCTTCACCAAAGGTATCTTTTAAGCAAGATCCTCAAAGTATATGATGATCAAACCATTTTAGATTTGATTATTTTCCATTTACACTTTCATCGTAAGTGCTTGTCAGTGACCTGGGTTGAAAATTAAACTGTTGGTAAAGAGCAGACCAATCTTCATGGTAAAATTTGTCCCCTGCTGCATTGCCTTTGCTAATCCTCTATAGAGCTGATTACCTGTTCCTGATAGCTGGGTTGATGGGGGAAAATTTGCTGCTCCATAAATAACTGAAACGTATTTAGGTGCGGAAGTCGGTGTTCTAATTACTTGGCTGTTAGCTTCCTCATTCTTATCGTTGGTTGACATCTTATACCTACTTTAATGATTAACATAATCCCACTATACTATGCACATTAATCTACTTTGCTGCATAGTGTCTGTTGTTTCAAAACTTATGTTTTAGTATGATGAAAGTTACAAAAGCATATTAGAAGGAAATATTTTCAGTAATTCTGATATCAACTTGTGAACAAAATAAAAGTTAAAGACAAGTTGTACCCAAAGACTAACGTTTTAGGGAATTTATTTCTAGTGATCCTATGCATCTTTTATTTGGTTTAGTTTTATGTCTCTTATTTCATACAGTGCTGTTTACTTTACAGGTGTCTGACACAGTAGTTGAGCCCTACAATGCAACTCTGTCCGTGCATCAGCTGGTGGAAAACACAGATGAAACCTACTGCATCGATAATGAGGCCCTGTATGATATTTGTTTCCGCACTCTCAAACTGACCACACCTACCTACGGTGACCTCAATCATCTTGTGTCAGCCACCATGTCTGGTACAGTTTTGCTTTTTTATTATTATTATTTTTCTTTGTATTCCTTTTGTGGGGTGGTAGGTCATTTTGTTTCTTTTGTGGGTGTGTGTGTGTGTGTGTGTGTTTTTTCCTTTTACTTTTTTGACAGGGTGGAAGAATGGGTGGACATCATTGTGACTTTTCTTGACCACCACATTTTCAGCATCAGACAAAAAATAAACTGTTGCATGATACCTTCCACGTTTTACATGCCAAAAGTGAAGTGCATAGAATTGCATAAGAAATACGTAGAATACTTGCAGCAGTATTGAACACATTATCTCACAGTTAACAGTCAAGCAGGTATAAAATCTAGGTCATTAATTCAGGTTTAATAACCATTCAGCTATACTGCATAATAATACCAATAGACTTATTTCTAGTCCCATCGTTTCTTCAGCAGAATTGGTATCACACTAACATTTGGATTTATTACCCCCAGGTGTCACCACCTGCCTGCGGTTCCCTGGCCAGCTGAATGCTGACCTTCGTAAACTGGCCGTCAACATGGTTCCCTTCCCTCGTCTCCACTTCTTCATGCCTGGCTTCGCTCCCCTCACCTCTCGCGGCTCCCAGCAGTACCGTGCCCTGACAGTGCCAGAGCTCACTCAGCAAATGTTTGATGCCAAAAACATGATGGCTGCCTGTGACCCACGTCATGGCCGATACTTGACTGTTGCTGCAATTTTCCGTGGTCGCATGTCCATGAAGGAAGTGAGTGTTGACCCTGTGGGAAATCTTCAAAGCATAAACCTTCATGCATTTTATTTTTACAGAAATGAAGTGTAATTGTCAATAAGTAATGTTTGTCCTACATAAACTTATTTGTAATGGATTTTAAGGGAGTTTGGAGACCTCAAATACAAATAGCTAGGATATAAAAAATATGCTGCTGGTGTCTTTAACAACTTATTTGCATACTGTAAATTGTAAATTAATTCTTTGGGTGCCAACAGGTTGATGAGCAGATGCTGAACGTTCAGAACAAGAACAGCAGCTACTTTGTGGAGTGGATCCCCAACAACGTCAAGACTGCTGTCTGTGACATTCCACCCCGTGGTCTGAAAATGTCCTCCACCTTCATCGGAAATTCCACCGCCATTCAGGAGCTGTTCAAGCGTGTCTCAGAGCAGTTCACCGCCATGTTCCGTCGAAAGGTGAGGGTTTCAGGCATCTAGCTCTCATACAACTTTCCTCAGCTCTTTAGATACTGTGTCAACAGCATGATGTTAGAATACCTTTTTTCCCAGCCTTCCTGCTAGCTTCAACAAAAGTTCAGTGAAAAACTTCAGTGCTAGGAACTCTGTACAGATAAAGGTTAATTTCTTGCTCTTCTTCCACTCAATAGAAATATATTGTACATTAATGTTACAGCATCACTGTTGGTTTGTTATTTAGTTAGATTATCTGGGAAACATCTTTGCTCAGAGTGGGAGTGTGTTAGTGAATCTCAGGTGTTGAAGCTGTCATGTACAGTATAATCATCAGGTCTATTGAGCATCAGTATTTCAGGTGTGTGTTTAGAGGATTTGATTTTATAGGTGAGACTTTATTGTCTGTTTAGGCTTTCCTCCACTGGTACACTGGTGAGGGTATGGATGAGATGGAGTTCACAGAGGCTGAGTCGAACATGAACGATCTGGTGTCCGAGTACCAGCAGTACCAAGACGCCACAGCCGAGGAGGAGGGCGAATTTGATGAGGAGGAAGAGGCTGAGGAGGCCTAAAGCATCGTTGAACTGGCTGACAGGCAGAAAGAACAAACTAAACACTCCTACTGAAGCTTTCTAAACACCACCAGACTATTTCTATTGGAAGCACAAACTTTCCAAATCAAGACAATAATGCTGAGTTCAGTTTTCTGACCTCACTGTTCAAGAAACGTGACACTAGTAACTCCTACTGTTTCAAGATTTCCAGAACTTTGTATCTGTGCTTTTGCAGAAGCAGATCATGAAAAGATCTTTTCATGTTAACAAAATATTCATCTTGTCATTTTCCTGGGAGAGATATTTATGACAAAAAGAGTTCTGAAAAATGAAGCTTGGGTTTTCTTCTCAGTGATTTTATCTTTGACTTTTGCAAGAATCTATTTCTGTAACACAAGATTAGTTTTATTGATTCGGATCTTTTGCAATAGCCACAAGCAATTCTTATAATGCATAAAACAGGTAGAAAACTGTGATATTCTATATAATTTTGAAAATTTACTTGGTTTCATAAGATTATGCATAATAGAACAAGGACTGTGCAATTTCTTTTACAGACTAAATTGTAGTTCTTAATTGGCAAACATTTCTTAAATTTACAAACTGTTTCTTTTGCTTTGTCCTTCAGTTTTTTTTTTAACCCAAGCTAGGTTGTGAGCTTTACATTAACGACTTTATCTCTTAATAAAGCATTCTGACTCAGCAAAGAAAACTTTGTTGTCAATGAGATTTTTCCTGGTTTCTGTATGTCATCTTTCTCATTATTTTTCACACTTTTTGTAAGACAAGTGAAGATGCATTACTCATTTATATCTAAATGTGTCAAAAATAAAGATTTACAGACGTACTTTAGCACCCTTTCTCTAAACTGGTCTCCAATGTGTGCTGTTGATGTGGCTTCAGGTGCACAACCTTTCATGTCAGTGTGCATGCCTATATTTAAATATCGTGGAAGTGAATTCATGAAGGGTAACCTGCATGCATTAGTGTACTTAAATATCTCATTCTGCTATTACTTCTATATCAAGTGTGATAGGTTCCGCATTATTGAAATGGTTTCCTCCTTTCTTAACTGCCACTGTTATGGTGGTTTTATGTTCTAGAGCCAGGCTATTTATTGCATGATGCTGATCGCTGCTGTGTTAATAGGCAGTGTTTAATTCTCAAATGTTCCAAAACCGTTTTTTTGTTGCTTTTTGGTTAGTAAAAAAATTCTAATTTCTCAGTCACTGAAGGAAATGGGGAAAATGGGACAGCATTTCTGAGTTTCAGAAAAATGATCATCTGAGTTGTGTCTTGTCGGCTCCCGTTGAGAATCTGTTCTGGGATGGATTTGACAGTGGATAAGGCAGCTTTTTTTAATAGTGTAGGTGTTTTACAATCGGTGCTACATTTCAGAAGCATTCATATTTCATTTAAGCCTTATATATCAAGTCCATGGCAGCCTCTTCTAAGACCATTCTTTGGTTTTTATTTGAGCTGATTTTTTTTCCTTTGTACTTTTTCTGCTTGCCTTTTATTTTACTGGTTTATTGTAAGCTACAGTAAACACTGTACAGAGGTGTTTATACATTTCAAAGGGTTGCCGCGCGAATTTTTGCAAATAGCCAATCATCAAAACAACTTTTAGAAGGTCAACGATTATTGTTGACTAGGACATGTAGCCGGTGTTGCCCAGGTGACTTGAGCTGTCAGTGCAAACACATGAAACGGCAACGGGACAAAGCGCCGCCGACTGTCTGGTAATGGGCGGAGATAAACGTGTCATTGCCATGAGCCTCTCTTGCTTCCTCCCACCACCCCTTGTGAGGGGACCCTCTGAAATAACGGTGTCAACATTTTTTCTGGTCATTTTTTTTTAATTTGGAGCCATTAGTAACATTTAGCAGACTACATTCCATCACTGCTCAGGTGATGTCCCGTTTCCTGGCCATCAGTGTGCACTGCGTTTGCGGAGCAGATCAACTGAAATGACAAAGAGTAAGAGAGGAAAGATAGCCCTTCCTCCACACGTGTAGTGGAGGGGAGTGGTGCCAGGCATCATGCGGCTTTCTCTTCTGCTCCAGTGCTCTTCTTTCATGAGGTTCCTCCTCCCCTGCTCAAATTACATGGTTGCCAAAATTTGCTCTGGGTGATATTTCGTATTTGGTGAATAGTATATAGTAGTCTCCTCCCCTGCTTGGAGTCATTGCATGGTTTAACAAAAAAGTAACATCAAGAATACACATGCTCTAAAGCAATGTACACTAACCAAACAAGCTTGAGACCTTCCCATAGACAAAGAGAATAATCCTGCCAAATTTGGCAAGGATTAAGCAAATGGTGTGGACCTACATGTTTTCATCAGTGGGCTGGCCACTTCGCCCCAGACATTTCGTCCCACAGCCTGAGTCAAATCGTCCCAGCTATGTCCATATCGCATCAAGTATGACCACATCGTCCCAAGACCAAAAACCAAATCGTCTCAGGCCCAAAAAACCAAATTCCATCATAACCAAATCACCAATGAATCAAGTTAAAATTGTTTACCAGAGCCATACATACTTTGTTTAAACAATTTACATGTGTAAACTCAACTGCATATTTAAACAGTGCCATTCAAATATTTTCAACCACCATTTTACTAAACAAAAATACGCATGCAGAGAACACATCTTACAGTGGAGCATAAACGTGATGGGTACAAGAAGTCAGGGAGAGTTTGAAGAGTGATGGGAGGGGGGGGGGGAAATTGGTGTTTTACGCAGAGCCAGCAACTAAGGCTATATCACAGCAAGGCACTATGGACTGATCAGAGATTACTTTCAGACTAGTTTCTACAAACTCAAAAGACTTAGAGAAAGTAATATGGTTGTGGACACACATTTAATGGTGATTCCTCTCTCTGAAGTAGGATGAGAAGAATATATAACCCTGTAACCATCAGGGAATGACACTCAAAACAAAAAACACTAATAAAACAAAAATTGAATGGCCTTCTACTAGATTATTGAACAGCCATTTTTAACATATTTTTATTTTTAATATATATTGTACACATTTTGCCTATATATAATAATGAAAAAGAAACATAAAACAGTAAATGTTGGAAACAAAATAAAAATATGCCTAAAAAGAAAATAGTTTTTGAAGTATTGGTTTGAAAGTAATTTCAAGAGCTTTAACAAAGGTAACAAAGACGTTTGTTTGCATCATCATTTGCTTTGATCTCATGAAGAGATGGTGTACAGGCAAGAAACGTCATTCATCCTGTCACTGGTATGTACACCAGATTTACGCTAAGCATAGTGAGCATTGTGGTACAATTCTGTAGGATAAATCTTGGTCTCTATTTTACTTTCAAAACTACTGCGAGTTGTAAGTAATGCTCTTTCTACATTCCATGATGTCTCAAAGTCTTCAGGTTCTTTTTTAATAGAATATGTCCAAGAAAGGTACTTCTTCACTTTTAGGCTTTAAAATCTCTGCTCTTGTGTTGATCCCAGAGCTATGATTACTAATCTGTGTCACAGGCTCAGTGTCTAAAAAAGGTACTTCTTCACTTTTAGGCTTTAAAATCTCTGCCTTTGTGTTGATCCCAGAGCTATGATTACTAATCTGTGTCACAGGCTCAGCATGTGACGATGTGTCAAAATCCTCAGGTTCTTTCTTTACGTAACCAGGATTTATGAGGTTGATGTGATTTTGACTGTCTGTCACTGAATATTGTGAATATTCCCAAGTGCTTGAACTTTGTGGCTCACACTCTGGCTGAAGTAATCTCACCTCATTGCTTGATTTTTCCTTTCTTTTCACAGTCCATTGATGTGGGAAAAAATGTGGTGGCGAAACCTCCATTTCTGCCTCTTTCTTCACAGCATGAGTCTCAAGCTGCTCAGCGCCTTCTTCTTGATCCCTGCTGATCTCTTGTTTCTCGTCTGCAGTACAATGAAAGTCTGTTGACTGTTGGTCACATGTGGTGGTCCATGTCTGGTGCTGTCTGCTGAAACTTGTATTATTTTCATTTCTGTGCAAACTAATTGGTTCTTGGCAGCTCTGAGAAATAAGTCGCTTCTTCTTCTCTTCCTCCCTCTTTCTGCGGCCTCCAGCACGGTCACTTGACATGGCCAGCCAATCTCCCGTGTATTTATCTAGTATGCTCACATTCAAGTCTGTAAATTGCCTCTGCATAGCCTCTGCACAAAAAAACAAAACAAGCCTATTAAGTGAAAATGAAATAAATTAGTGTAAGCTACAAAGGAAAATGAAAAAGCATATCTTGGCAATAATGTTACCTTAACATCTTTCGTGAAGGAGAAAATCATTATGTGCTTTAAAACCGGTCTTTTTTTTTTTTTTTTACATATGTAAAAGTAAAAATGTGACTGTTTCTGCATGTTAATCAATGCTTAAGGTTTCAGAAGTTGCAGAAGAAATGGCACCAGGTTCAGGGTAGCACAACGGCATAGGAAGTGCTCAGCTTTGTCGGTTAGGGAGGGGGGAAAACTCCATGCAGACAGTTAATGATATTGACATTCTTGCTTCCTCAGTATCTTTTTTGTGGGGCGACTATCCCCTTGCCCCTGTCGGCATAGCAAATAATGATCAGTCAAGTGTTGATGGTCCTCATTGTCACTGTAAAGGTAACGCAATCTCCTTAGAACTACAGCCTTCATCCCCAAAACTCGAATGCTGTAAATGTTACACTTACCATATATGGTGCTTTTCAGGTGCTTTAAGTTATTGAACCGCAGCTTTCCCTTTCTCCCTTCCATACTGTAGAGTATGGACAACTGCGGTTCAAAAACTTGTTTTAATATTCGATATAAGGCATCTTTGGCTGCCTCACCACCCAAATTGCTTAGATACAAAACCTGAAACCAACAATGTTTCAACAATCAACAGCCTCATATATTAATTAGGATCTCATATGCAAACTCCTTTACCTTTAAACTCTTCGAATTTTGAGCCAGTATCCTAAGAAAAGGCATAACAAATATGGAAATAGTAAACACTTTTAAGTAACATTCTCTTGGCCATTCTTTTTTTGCTTCATTGCATTTATAAACATCTTTCGAATGTTGGTATGATTTACTTACCATCCTCTGCTTTGTGAATTCTTCTGCCAGTGCATGGTTGAGTTGCTGGAGCTTAGTTACTTCGCTCAGTGGAAAGAGGAAGCCATCTGGAAGGGCAGGAGTTTCTTGACTGGAAGCCACATTGCTTTGCCCATTCCTGGCTTCCAGACGTTCTATCATTCGATGCAGACTCTCAATTGCAGCTTTCACATCCTCAAAATATTTGAAAGTTCTCTCAAAAAATGCTGGTAACATCTTAATGATTAGGTCGGTGGATAATTCTGAAAAACAATAAATATTATCTTAATAGTGATATATATTTAAGAAGTATAGACATAAAGTAAATACATTTAAGATAAATAAATCTCCTTATACAACCAAAATAAACAAACTTTTAATTCTCTCAATGTACAAACAGTATTTTTTGGAACTTACTGTCATTAGAAGATGCCGCTGACAAAGGTGGCTGTGACATTGTAGGTCTAGTGGTGATCGCTGTAAAGTTAAAAGATAAAGCTCTTCATGATCATCTATTAAGTGTAGGTACAAAGGGATGTAATCTCCCTTAGAAAAACTGGCACGGAAAGGCCTCTTAACCCTCTTGGTTCAAGATAAAAATGAAAATTACAATGACTGGCTTATAACTGAAGACTGCGAAGACGACAGTGGTGAAGTTTGTTTTTTTATTATTGCTGCTCTGAGATAAACATTAGACCAAGAAACCTATACATTTTTGGAAAAGAGAAAACTTGAACTGTGCTACCTGGCAAATTTCAAACCAAGAGGGTTAATATACTATCTAGAAGTTAATGTAAAATCTTACAGTCAGTAAAAGCTGGTGGTGTAGTTGATGGTGATGATGCCATCTGTCTGATGCTTGCCCCTTTAAAGTAAAAAAAAAAATATATATATATATATGAATGATATATATGAATAATATTTAAGATGTTAGGTACAAGGTGCATAAAGCAAACTGAAAGAGGTACTTTTCATTCCCTTTAATAATTACTAACTAGAATTCCAAGAATCTTACAATTAGTAGCAGCAGATGGTCCTAATTCTGTGGACTGGAGATCACGCAAAACAGGCCTGACAGGAGATGGTGTCCTTGGGATTCTCAGAGGTTTTGGTGGGGGTTGGGGAGCTGGAGGTAACCCTTGTGGGGAACGTGACCTTGCTCGTTTTCTTGAATCTGATGAAACGGAAAAGCAAACACAGCTGTCAACTAATGTGTTGTACTATTTACAGAAAAATGGATTTAAAAAAATCACAATTTTTTTAAATCTTGTTATTTTGAGCATTTTGTCTATAGATTAACAATTGATATAATAATAATAATGAATATTTGTATAGCGCATATTCACACTCATAGAGAGCATGGTCTTAGCGCTTAAAACAAGGAAGAGACATGGACTAATTAAATGGATAGAACATGAGGGGCTTAAGAATAAATGACAGTACTGATGACAAACAGATAACAAAGATGGAAAACACAAAAAGGCACCAAGTAACAGGAACATAGAAAATATAGCGATTCTGCAGAGAAAGATGGGTAGACAAGTAGCAAGAGCGGAAGGGGGGAGAGTAAGGACTAGCATTGCGTGGACTGTGTTAGAAGTAATGCTATAAAATACAACAATCATGTTTTCTTTTAAATTGGACATGTAGAAGTACAACATTAGATATATGATCAGAAATAAAATAAAATCTAAAAGCTTACTGTTCAATTGTGAGGTTGCTGGTCTCAGTGGAGTCCGAAGTGGTGATGTGCTGTTTTCATCACAGTCAGGGCTCCTAAAAGAAGCAAATTTTTTTATTGAATCACAAAAACATTTTATGTTCCTGTCACTATCATAATTTCTTTTGAATTGTCTATTCTGAAAATGGTGAAGCAAATGACAAATTAAAAAAAAAACAGAAGCACTAACCGTATCCTTCTTGAGACTGGCTTTCGTTTCCTGGCGTTGTCAGAAGCATCTGACAGGCAGCTGCTACTTAATCCAGTGTCCTTTTCTGCTTTTTGAAGGAGGCTGATGCTTTTCTGGTATGTTGCTGCCAAAATGTCATAAAATAAAATACATAGAGACATGTCATTACACTATATTCAGCATAAACTGAACATCAAATACTAAAAAAATGTATGGCTTACTGTAGTTAATCTATAATAAGAAGAAATAGTTATAAAGTTTTTTTCCAATAATTTGCTCTGAGCCCCTTACAGACCAATCCTCAATAAACTTACTCAGTAACAACCATACTCTCATATCAACACATTCACACTCATAAAACAGACTCCTATATACATAGGAGAAACAGACACATACATGGATTACGCACACTCATATAGATACATGCATTATGCACACTCAGGACGTCATAGTGGGGGACACTTGTCTTGAAAAATATGTCTTGACTTGACTTAACAGAATGACACACAGTGACAAAGGACAAAAGGTAGTTTGTATGGCTTAATGCATTAGATGATTAGATGAAATTCTTAACTTATTTCTTAAGAGAGAACAATCATATTAGCACAAACATAGATAAAAAAAAATACTTACCTGTACTTTTTATAATTCTTTCAAATGAATAAATATTCCAGTTAGGGCCTGGCTTCCTCCGGTTTTTGACCCAAGTGGAGTCCGCACCAAAGCCAGGCCAAAAATATTTATTCTCACTGCCTAATATTAGCCATTCCTCAGGCACAATAGCTGCAGAGGTTTTGCCACCTTCCATGATTTCAATTATGTGGTACATCTTTTGAAATAAGAAGTCATGTTACATCATGAAAACCTTACATCAATAGTAAAAGCTAGAGACATTTTGCTATATAAGAACATTAATAAAGCCTAAAATTAGTTTAAAGTCTTATGAAATGGTATTCTTGAATTTAAAAAATATGATGCATTACTACAAGGTGTAATTAAGATGATAGAAACACACCTATGACAATAGCTTTTGAAGAGCAAGGAAAATATCCCTTATATGATACAAGTCACAGAAGAATGTTATGCCTTAAAAGTAGTAAGCTCTGCAAGTGCCTCTTTATATTTTAATTATTTCTTTTGTTTTCATTTAAATCGCACTAGTCTACTCTTAATATACCAATGTCATGAAAAATACTCTTTATAATTTAGGAGTGTCATTGACTGGTTCCATACAAGAACTGGCATCCTATACTTATATTGGCTTTGAACAAATAACAATTTATCTGTACAGAAAGACCGATATGGGTAACATGCTAATATAAAAACATATATGTACCAAATTCATTTCGCAATGAAATGCTGGTACATTCGTATTTTATTAACTTTGCATCCATTCAGGTAAAATGATTGAAAAAAAATCTATATACACATACCAGTATGATTACAATCAATATGTAAATTGTTAATCAAATTCTGCTGGAAAAAACTGAATAGACTAGGTGAAAGTGTGGGGTTTAACAAAAAGATGTACTAATGAACCTAGTAAACAACTTTAGTGACAAACCCACAGGTAAAAGAAAGAAATGAAAAAAAGAGAATAAAGTTAAAAACATTTCTGCAATATATTATAAACCGTTATGTTCTGTCATTATTTCATTCAAATATTGTGCAAAATTATTTAGGGGGACTGTGACTGCAGATATGCACAATTTACATTTCATATACCTGGCTGTTACAATATAAAAAGGAAAACAGAAAATGGCTGTGATTGAGAAATTAGGTGAAAACTAGGCAAAACTGATTTACAGGCTGATCAAATGGAATGAGAACAAACCTGTCTTTGTATGGAATTTTGTACGCATTTAGTTTTAACTTTCCAGATTTCGGCTGTCTCTAAATTTCCAGAAAGTCCATACGCACATATGATGCTTAAGTCTGAAGATTTCAGTGGAAATTCAAAAGTCTGATAAAGCGCTCAATTACAACAGGATCTGAAGCATCCTTCACAACCAAAATGTTGTGAATTAAATAGATGTGATTTTTTTATTTTGACACAATTCTGCCTGTTTGTAACTGAAAAGCAAAATCCTTTAAAATTAATTTCAGAATACTGATCACATTTAATAAATTCTAAAAAGGCACAGGCCCATTTACAAGATCTTTTCTTCGAATATCATAGTACTGCATTTTTCTTTCTGATGCTGCCTTTAATTTTTTTCCAGTAGTCTCCAAACTACTTGCTCTAGTGGAAACTGGGGCTTCTGTACAAGTTTTTTTAAACTTCTCAAAAAGTTTTCAAACGGAAATCCTGAATATGAATCTAATGGTCCAAACTTTTTCACATCTGCAGCAATATTATATGTTAAAAATCCAGGGCCATAAATCTTTGCAGATTCTGTTACAAACATACATAGAAGACTATGGGCATAATCAGCATGGGTTTGCCAAAGGTCTGAACTTGCTAAGCAATATATGTTAACAATAAAAGAAGAAAATAATCATATAAAAGCCCAGATATGTTTCCTTTTAAAGCCACAATACCACTATAAACCAGGAACTGCCTGAATTCAGTAGCTTTCCACATTTCATTAAGACCACGACATTTCCTAGAAAACTCTCTAGGAATGTAGCCCTTTAACTGCTGAAGAGTAATCGAGATTTGTTTGATTGCATCAAACCCAAGCCTAATACCTTTGCTGACAGGTTTCTTTAGCCAAAAGCACAGCAGTCTTCTAGTGACACCTAAACACACTAAATGCATATAGTCCAGTGGAAACTGTGTGACCATACCAACAGACAGATGGCTAAGGGGAGAAACACCATTTTGGTGATTAACATATTGCATTTCATGAAAATCAGTGTCAGTACGGGAAGGAAAATCTACTTCTGGAAAAATTACCTTATCTGCCCATTCTCCTTTTTGACAACACTTATCCCAACCCCAGTAACCTGAATGACCCTTTGTCTTTTTTTTTATAAAAGCTCGTGCTGGTGTGTCACAAAATAAAACTAGATAAACAAACATGGACTGGATAATTTGTACCCACAATGTTAAGCAGGTGAGCAGGTGCATCTTGAAGTGTTTTCATCTTCTCAACAAAATCGCATAAATATTCATCAATATTACCTGGCTTGCATTCCCCACAATAAAGGCCAATCAAAAATGGATCAGTTTCAATTGGTTTACATACATTACCAGTTATTGGCTAAAACTGAGTAGAAGATGAATTGAAAAGTGGCGAGCCATCAACATTTATCTGGAGGCAAATTACTGGCACTAGTTTGGATGGTAGACTTAGCAAATAGTCTGCCAAACATTTTAATTGCGCTAAGCAGTTGGTAATGCCAAAATGATAGTATGATACACCCTCTATTGTTTTGACGTTGATATGCTTGGAAGTTTTCACTATATAGTCTGTGGATCTTTTAGCCGAGAGGGATGATAAGCCCTCAACAAAGATAAAAGGGCAACAATAGCTACAAACAGAATGTTAAATGATGAGGCCCACCTTTCCAATTCATGCACAAGGCTATAGTATTGCCATAATCATCATTTTTACAATTTTCGGAATCAGAACAATATCTGAGTCTAAAAGACTGTTCCATTTGTCAAAAGAATCCTGTTCTCCACTAGTACCAATTTTTTTAATGTCTTATCAATCTAATTCCATACTAAATGCACTAATCATCGACATCTTGGTTAACAGTAATTCCATGTTCTTAACTATATGGAGATCACGGTCTTCATGCAGAGACAAATCCTTGTCTCCCTCATTTAAAAAGTTAATTGCATTGTTAATTTCTACTTCTCTTTCAATTCTAGATCTTGCCTCAGACCAACACTCATCCATCTCCCTAGTGGCGCGTCTTTTGATGCGTCTCTACTTTGCTTTGTATACAATCCTATATAAGGAATTGCTCATCTTTAATAAATTTTAGATACTGATCGACGAATATTTAAAATCAAATTAGTTTTAACTTAAACGCTGTCGATGAAATGTTATGATCTCAAGTGAAAACCAGAGAAAATCAGAGAGTGAGAAACTGATCGACGAATATTTAAAATCAGATATTAGTTTTACCTTGAACGCTTGCGATGAAAATCAGAGAACGTGAAACTCGCTGTTGCTTGAAAGGCAAGTGCTTCCACCTCTCGGCGATTTCGCACAGGGGAGAAAGGAACGGAAACTGAAAATTTCTCGCTATATATAGGGCTAGAAACAGGAACACGTGCGAATGTTTGCGCGAGTGAGCGTTCTTGATAAATTATATATACTTTATATTTTTTGAAACTTTGCCAACCATGAAGTATAAAATATATTTATAAGTTACTTAAAGATATATAAAATAATTATTATTTCATCTGTTTAAATCGTGGCGAGTAAGCAGCTACCGATCTTAATCGATCTCATCGCATTGCGCGCCGCACAGCGAACGCTGGCAAACGCTGGCGTTTGGTCGGGTAATGCCTGGCAATGGGCAAACTGACGTTACAATATTCACCCTAGCTAGGGCGTGGGCATAGCTATTTCGTATTACCGAAAACGTAATCGCTCATAACAATTGTCCCAGCAAACACGCAAGATTGGACCTCTAGCAGCTAATTAATTGTTACAAGCGATTACGTTTTCGGTAATATGAAATAGGTATGCCCACGTGCTGTAAGTTTAGATTACGAACACAATAATTATTCTAAAATCAGAATTTTAAATCCTTATACTGATTAACGATGGTTAAAATGGAATGAAGAAAAAGTGATGTAGCGAGAGAAGAAAACAGTGATAGGGAATTCGAAGTCACGATCACGCTTATCCGAAAGAGTGGCCCTTCGTCTCTTCGAATTCTTACAAGCCAAAGCTTCTTTATTTGCTCATCATTTGGAATTTCATGGAAGGATAATGTTGGACATTTGTAGGCATTAACTGTACATTGAGGTACACAGCAAATTCGATTATCATTTTTATTTGTAAGAGCTGGCATGGTCAAAGACCGATACATGTATCAACAACAAACATCAAAACCGGAAGTGGAATGCCATACGAGGGGGTGAAGGTCGTATGCATGAATTATTCTCCGATATCGTGGATGGTACTGTCACAAGGGATGTGTTATAGTTATACGAAAGGATGCTAAACCTCCATCACACCAGTCCACGGCTTGCTATGCCGTGCTGGACATCAAAAGCTTCCATGACAACATCACCCAGCGCGAGCGAGCACCGGCAGGCGAGAAAGATCATTTGCATGCATGATGAGCGGACCCCGCAGCTCGGCTGTAGAAGACAGGAGCATCAGACAGACCACGGTCAGTCGAGGCAGCTGCATTCGAGGGGTTCGGTCGACAAAATCCTGCTACCATGAGAGAAATTGTTCACATCCAGGCCGGCCAATGCGGCAACCAGATCGGTGCGAAGGTAAGCTTAATTGCTGGTTGTTGTCTGCCCCCGGATGATTCATTTTATTTGTTGCTGTACCCATGAGGCATCCCTAAACATTAAAACCACGGACCTTCATAGTTAATGAAGGTCCGTGATTAAAAGGATTTCCCATTTCCAAACAGTCTGAAGTTGTTCTGATCATTACTGTATTTATAAGTTTAAGGATTACTGTTAGTATACTGTTATGCAACAAATTAACCCATCAGCTCTGTTATTATTAACTCCTGCAAGGGATAACCATTTTTTTCAATTACAGGGCAGAACTCAAAAGAAAAATCGATCCACTGGTTTTCTGAATATTTTAAACAAATGTACATCGTATTTTAAAAATAACACAGGGACATCATAGACATCACCTTATTAATAAGCTTATAAGTATTTAATGCCTATATAGTATGATGGTAGCATCTGAAAGACTGTATATATACATCCTAAATACATAACTTTATTGCAAAAATTTTGTTTAATGTTTTTGTCGGGAGCGGCTGGCAGTATCATCAGCTGCATATAAGTATCAGAGGTCACCGATGTGTAATATTTTAGTGTTAAGATGTATTCTAGACATTGTTTCCTCAGAGCAAAATGACATGACTGATGTATGCAAACTATTTTGGAAACTACGTGAAAAAAATAGGAAGGATGCACATTGTCATGAGGGATTATTTTGTGGCTTATCACTCTGCATTTGATTTACTGAATCAGCTAATTGAAAACTATAAGATTTAGCCTTATTACAACTATCTTGCATTGCTGCAGTTAAAATGTCATTTTTCATTAAGAAATATAGACTGGTGAGCAGGAAGAATGACTAGTCTCAGCAGTCTCAGCACTTGCCTAATTATCCTAGACCCACAAATATATGAATAAATCAGTAATGTCATTATTCATGATCATGTAGTGTGTAGCAGTTTAAAGGGATAGGAAAAAATGTATCGTCTATGGTGTGAATTTTTTTTTTTTAAATAAGAGCTGTGACAGACAGTCTTCTGTTTGACTGAACTATCATTACATTCCTCTTTTCAACACTGGTATATTCTATGGAGATGGCTTGTGAGGATGGAGACGTAGCCATTTGGTGGGAGGCAGAAATTGCTGCTGTTCTGCAGGAGAAAATCAATATGGCAGACTGGCCATGTCTGATGTGTTCTGGCATAAACAGTGGCCTGAGTCAGACTGGTGATGATGTCACCCCTTTAGTCCACTGGGATGCTGCACAGATGAGATGGCCAGTCACTTCTAATTTCAACCTTTCGGCTCAAGTGGGCCTCTGCAGTTAACTTCCTAGTGAGTTAATTCCAGGAAAGCTGCATAGCGAAAAAGCTATTCCTTGTTTTGATGAATTTTTAATAGACAACATTAGAATGATATCCTGAATATTAATTTTCTGTGTCAGCCTTTAAACACAGTGTTGTTGAAAATCTGGCATTAGCTGGGATAGAAAACATCATAATGCTAGATAATAATAGCAGTTATTTTTCAAAATTAGGTATATTTTTTTACCATACTTAGTGTTGAACAAATGCACTAATACTCAGCGTTCCACTTTGAAATCTAGACCTTGTGGTAATGTGGTGCTAATGATTAACATCAAGGTGAACATTTGGACGGCATTTTAGATGATGATCGAAATAAGTGAGTAGGGGTCTGCTGTCACAGCCTGTATAAATTAAGAAGAAAAAATACCCTTGAACTTATGTACACTTTTTCTGACAGTATCACTGCAGTGCAACTTGAATTTACATTTCCTCCAACATGCATCCAGACTTTGCCACAGAAAATAATATCTATTATTGCATCAAAAGTTTCATGAGTGAAGTGGATTGTATCAGCAAGTTATCATTTTAATCTTGAGTACATGTACTTTCGAAAAAAAAGTCTTCTTCCCTGTCATATGATAAGTCTGATGGGTAGGTCACGTGCCCGGTTCCCCGGGGTCATTATTTACATTCTGGCTAAGAAACCAGGAATACTGCGACATTCCCCCACCCCACCCCAACCCCCTACAAAATCCTGAACTCTAAATTCGTCTTTTGGTTGATTTTGAGCCCTTGGTCAGTAAACTAGTTTCATAGCTTATCAGCTTAATGTCCACTGGTATCATGGATGGGAAATAATTGCTCTCTCCTCTAATTGGTTCATGCTGTCTTATGCCAGAGTTGTATCAAAACTCATTGCCTGGCCTTGAAATGTTTGCACTGTTACTTGTCAGGAGACCTGCTCTGACTGCTGCTGGTTTCTGCTTTGTGTGTCTGGCAAGGTAGAGAGAGGGAAGGTAGTTTGTGTTTTGGGGGTGGGGGGCAGAAAAATAATTGAAAAGGTTTTCCAGCTTCAGCCTTCTAGGTAATGGTGCATGTAGAAAGCGCTCTGCTGTTTAGACATGCTGGCAGTGATTAAGGGACAGTACTGGTGGAACATACTGAAGATATCTTCTTTATTGTTGATGTTCTCATCTTTCTTTCAGAAACTTAATATAAATGTTCATGCATGCAACTATTTAAAAATGTATTTCACTTACTTTTCTTTGTCTCTCTCTCTCTCTCACACACACACACACACAGAAAGACATAGAAAACATGCAACACACATGGATATGCACAGACAGACATAAACAGAGATCTAAGTAGAAATACACTTGAGTAGAAGAGCTTTTTTTAAAAGTGAGGGAGGGAGGAAGCAGAAAAGTAGGAAGGGTGGCAAGAGGAGTAAAGTATTTGGAAAGGAGAAATGTTTTTTACTGCTGTGATAAATAAGCTGGATGAGTCCAGCCGTCAGGCTTGAATGTTAAGTCTCTGCTGCCAGGGAAGGCATGGTATGCATTGTTTTTTGTGATCAGATAAAGTGATGGCATGGGAAATCAGGACATCTGAAACATTTTTCTAGTCCTTCAGACTATTCCTCTCATCTCTATTTGTGCGTGTATTTCTCATCCGACAAATTTAGACATTTTCTTTTTCTTGAATATTGTAAGTCATTAGTACCACTGCATACAACATATCATTAATCATGTCATTACTTTAGGTAAATTGAGGGGAGAGAGCTTTGCCTTCCATATCTTTCTTAGCCTAAATAGCAGAATACATTTTTGGAGGGTTTTTTTTTTTTTGCTATTGTCATGCTCATCTGTTGCTATTAAAATATTTGGGTACCCCTTTCTGGGTAGACAAACAGCAGCATTTAGAATAGCTAAAGAAAGGAATGCATTTTAATTACTAGAAATATATGTATGCTTTCCTTAATGCTCTTTTATAATAATATTTTACACTCTCTCTCACATACACGTACTACAGAGTTTAAAAATCAATGGTTACAATGTATCACAGTGTATTATAAATCATTTTCAAAGCTTGTCATCAAAAGTAGAATACATTTTAAGTTGATGACAAACATCCCTTGTGAATTTATAGGCATATGATCTGTGCAGTTTTGGGAGGTCATCAGTGATGAACATGGCATTGATCCTACTGGCACATACCACGGCGACTCTGACCTGCAGCTTGAACGCATCAATGTATACTACAATGAGGCCACAGGTTTGTTCTTTTGCGTGTGATCGTGTGTTCATGCCTGTTTGTGTGTATGTGTGTGTGAGAGAGAGGGTAAAACGTGAAGGGGGACGAGTAGCTAGTATTATTAAGCTTCAGTTATTGTTCAGTATAAACTTCAGCATGTAAAAAAAACCAACAGCAGAGGTCCACTGTACAGTACATTGCTCAATGCTAGCAGGATGGCTAAAGCAAGGCTGTTAGCTTAGATGCTTGTACAATATAATCATGTTAGATGATGTATCGATGTTAACCATCCAGTTAGCAACAACCAATCTGCTAGCCCATGCTGAGATGGGGATACAGTCTTAGCATATATGGCAACCAGTGTTATTCATTTATACATTCACTTAACTTGTATTTAACACTTCCACAGGGGGGAAGTATGTTCCTCGTGCCATCCTGGTTGACCTTGAGCCAGGCACAATGGACTCGGTCCGCTCCGGTCCATTTGGCCAGGTATTCCGCCCTGACAACTTTGTTTTTGGTCAGTCGGGAGCAGGTAACAACTGGGCCAAGGGACACTACACTGAAGGTGCAGAGCTGGTAGATTCTGTTCTAGATGTCGTTCGCAAAGAAGCTGAGAGCTGCGACTGTCTGCAGGGTTAGTGTCAGCCATTGTTGTACAAATTACACCTCTCTCTGTAGCAGATACTAAATGTGTTCGCACACAGGTCATGCCGTAACATATTGGTGGTAATTGTCTCTTTATCAATTTATTTTTTATCCACCCATTTGTACGGCTGTTTGTTCTAATTTAGTATGTTAGCTGTTAAGTGTTACATTTTCCTCTAAAATAGTCTTCCTAGACATACTGAAAGCCTTGTCAGGATTTCTTTTATGTTAAATTTAAAATAAAAAATTGACATAATTAAAAACATTGGTGCACCTGGTGATATAATGTATGACAATCTACAAAGATAGGAACATCTATAAGAAAAACATTATTTCAGTCAAAACTAGATCAATAATGATAATAGTGATAATAATTAAAGTTGTAGATGCAAGCTCATTGCACTACAAATAATTCGACAGTCAACTATAAAAGAAACATAAGCTTCAACAAATACATGACACCATGACAAAAACAAAACAAAACACTAAGTGGATGGATGAAGACATGAGGAGTGGGTGGAACATTACTTTTGATTATGCTAGATATTTCTTAAAGAGATGAGTTTTGAGGCTGGATCCAAAGGGTTCAAATGTTGACAAATCTAAGAGAAGGGGAAGAGAATTCCCAGGCACTGAGACCTGAATGTCTCCCATCTCATGGCACACAGAGGAAGGCAACGTAAACAGACCAAGAGACTGACTTAGATGGTAAGGCATCAGTAGCTCAGACGGGGCAAGGCCATGAATACCATGGCTGCACAGCATGGCGATCTTGCATAAAGTGAGGTCGGACTGTCAGCAAGTGAAGCTCACAGAGGAGAGGTATTGCATAGTCCACTTTTCACCTATGGAAGACAACATAAGTAGCATCATTCTGAGCCTTATGTAGTTTTCCAATATGCGGTTAGGGATATCGATAAATAGAGAGTTTCAGTAATCCAGCCAGGACCAGTGGCGTAGGAAGATGCTCAGTTTTGTGGGGGCAACTCCATGCTGACAGTGAACGACGTTCACATTCTTGCCTACCCAGCATCTTTTTTGAGGGGGCGGCTGCCCCCTGGTTCCTGTGCCACTAAGGACAGCACAGAAGCAGACATGAGCTTTTCGGTGGCAGAAACTGACAGGAAGGGCTGGATGTGACTAATGCTGTGAAGCTTAAGGAGGATGCACCATGTTTACCGATTAGTCGTATTATTTGCCTGTGACCAATGAAAATTCCTGCTAGAATTCTGGGCTTTTTTGGAAGATCCGTTTTATTCCATTATCTAATCTTTCATCCACTTTTTTGCATCTAAAGTAAACTGCAATTTTAAATATAAATAACTGAGCTGTAGTGTTCTGTTCTGAAACTTGAAACCTTGAAGAATTTTTTCCCGGTTTACACAACATTCATGAAATGGGCAATTGTATTTTTCAATAATACTAATAATCAGCTTGGTTCACCATCTTTTACAAAGAAAACATATTTAGCAAAATTAAGTAGCAATTGTAAAATTATACCATGCTTTCCCATAATATTTATATATATATAGAGAGAGATAATCATCATTTCCAACTAAAAAATAAACACACATGCTATGAGAGTATTCAATCAAAACAACATCAGTAAAAACATATCTTGAAGATCTGCATTGTTAGACATGTGTGAATCTGAAGCAGAAATCTGTAATATTGTTGCTAGGATTCCAGTTGACCCACTCACTAGGTGGTGGCACAGGCTCTGGTATGGGCACCCTGCTTATCTCCAAAATTCGTGAGGAGTACCCAGACAGAATCATGAACACCTTCTCTGTTGTCCCATCACCAAAGGTTTCTTATTCTTGCAGTCTCATTTCAATTTCTCTTTGATTAATTCAGCTATATATTGCTAATCTAACCTCCTAATTTTATTAGTCCCTGAATGGTTTGGCATCTTTTTTCAACATCAATAAATTTCTTTTCTTAATGAGATGAAAAAGGCAGCTGTTCGTTGTCTTTGTTTTTCTCTTCAAATTTATGGATTAATCTGTAAATATTTAAGGTGTTTCAACATCCTCTTTGTCTCTTAAATGTTTTGCTAATATATGGCTTTTGTTGGTGAAAGCAATATATTTTAACGGGTACTTGTTAACAAAATTATTTTTTATACTTTACATCAGTCACAGCCCATGATGTTTTCTCTCCACTGAATTTTGAAGTATAAGGTTTATTTTGAATGTTGTATAAGACGTGAAAGTGAATTGGAGAATCAAACACTATTTTATTTTACAATTTTCTACAGTACATTTTTAAGAGAAAGAACAGTTTGTTTTTATGCTTTTAGCTCTTTACATTTGTGCCATTAGCTGATTGTCTCCCTTCTTCCAACATGAATGTCTAAATTTGAGTTTCTTACAATAAAGTTTTTGAGTTTCTTACAATAAAGTATTCATATTTCTATATTCTTACTGCATATATGATATCCATTGTTATCTATTTCATAGGTGTCAAAATTAATATTTTTCATTCTGCATGTTCAGAGCAAAACTCGTCACTTTTATTTATCAACAGGTTTCAGATACAGTTGTGGAACCATACAATGCTACTCTCTCTGTGCATCAACTTGTTGAGAACACAGATGAAACCTACTGCATCGACAATGAGGCCCTATATGATATTTGCTTCCGCACTCTCAAACTGACCACACCTACCTACGGTGACCTCAACCATCTCGTGTCAGCCACCATGTCAGGTAGCTGTAAGATCCTACTTTGCATGTGGCATGGCTTAGCCTGCTGCAGACAACAGCACTTGCAGGCATACTCACAATTCTTGTGCATGCATGTACTTTCACATTCTGTCATCAAGTGGGAATTAAAAGACTTAAATGTTCATTATTGTTGTGTATTTCATCCTTTGTCAATTTTAGCACATGTAAAACTTAAGAAGAAACTGTAGCTTATGGTCACAAGCTGTATCAAGCTGTACAATGAGAGAGACATTGTAAAGCATACTTTTGAAGATTTGTAAAATTCTTTGAGAATTTTTTTTCCAGTATTGTGATGCAGACTGTTATCATGTCTTAAGGATAAATGTCAGTGAAACATTTAGTTTCTAAAAAACTATGTAAATTAAATAAATACCGATTGTTCTTGATGATTCAATGGGGAAGTAATATTCTTCATATCTTGATATATGATCGTTCTTATTAGTTCATAGCCTTAGTGATTCTGACCAAGTTTTGCAGTTTTGCTCAGGTAATTGTAACTGAAATCCGTTAGGATTGGACATGTGAACTATCGAATGTTGATGAAGTCTGTTTCATAATCTTCATCATTCCTTGTTACTCCTCGAAGAGCATAGGGCCGCAACAGAAGTCTGTCTATTACCCCAAGAATTTCTGGCTGTTTTTTGATGCGTGGAATTAACAAGATTACACTAAACAGATTAAATTTGTACATTTACAGGTGTCACCACCTGCCTGCGGTTCCCTGGCCAGCTAAATGCTGACCTCCGAAAACTTGCTGTCAACATGGTTCCCTTCCCTCGTCTCCACTTCTTCATGCCTGGCTTCGCTCCCCTCACTTCTCGCGGTTCCCAGCAGTACCGTGCCCTGACAGTGCCAGAGCTCACTCAGCAAATGTTTGATGCCAAAAACATGATGGCTGCCTGTGACCCACGTCATGGCCGATATTTGACTGTTGCTGCAATGTTCCGTGGTCGCATGTCCATGAAAGAGGTAAGTTAAAAGTGTTTTTGCGTCATTGATGTGATACACATGTTGAATTATTTGTGGCAAGATCTCTATAAATCAAAAATGGACATGCTAACTTAATAGGTTTTTCTGAAAATAGGTTGATGAGCAGATGTTGAACGTTCAGAATAAGAACAGCAGCTACTTTGTGGAGTGGATCCCCAACAACGTCAAGACTGCTGTCTGCGACATTCCACCCCGAGGTCTCAAGATGTCTTCTACTTTCATTGGTAATTCCACAGCCATTCAGGAGCTCTTCAAGCGTATTTCTGAACAATTCACCGCCATGTTCCGTCGCAAGGTCAGGGTCCATTGCTCATGCACTCAAACTCTTATGTTCATCTTTTAAAAAATTAAGTCAGAAATAACCATTCTCAGATTTTTGAATGCTTCTAGAGTAAAATCTTTTAAGTTGCTTGTATGTATTATCTGCTCTTTCTTGATCTTGTTTTGTGTGACATTTGTATGACCTGTGCATAGACAAATATGCAGAAAAGTTTATTTTATGTCAAATCCACAGATCAGTGGAAAATTTTATAGGAAAATTTAGATGTTTGTAAGGAAAGGATTGTTCGTTTTTCTTGCAATTGGTTCCTCTTAGAAAACAGTTGCAAGTTTTATGGAAGGGTTAGCACTTCTCATTACTTATTGTTTGTATGATTTAACAGTTTATATAGTATAAATATTTTAAAATTTTAATGAAAGCAAACACCCCTAAGGATTTCCCACATAAAAACTATTCCCAGATAATGGAAAGGTTTAATGAGAAGAAAAAATGTTTGAGTGGGGGAGGGGGGTATTGATAGGGTATTAAGCATAGTTAAGAGTGATTCCTTTGACGAATATTTTTCAAACCCACAGGCTTTCCTCCACTGGTACACTGGTGAGGGTATGGATGAAATGGAGTTCACAGAGGCCGAGTCGAACATGAATGATCTGGTGTCCGAGTACCAGCAGTACCAAGATGCCACAGCTGAGGAGGAGGGTGAGGCTGATGAGGAGGGCGAGCCTGATGAGGAGGAAGCCTAATCTTTCACCAAAGCACTGGAATTGACTCAACATGACCAACTGTAGCTTGCAAACAGACACACAAACCAGCTGGTGCAGACAAATGGTGAAGATAGCATCATCTTGGTTTGCTTGTTGCCTTTTACATTGTCATTGTGTATGGTGTCACTGTTGCAATTGCATTTTTTAACTGCCCTTTTGTAAAAGTGAACATGTGCCAAAAAATGTATTAACAGAAATCATAGATTTAAATAGAAAAGTAAAATGTTTAAGTTATTGTCTTTGTTGCTATTAATGGGGGCTTTTTCTTTTGTTTTTATTCTTTTTTATTTTTGGTAAAACTAGAAAAATCACTAAGCCTTTACACTTAAGAAAAAAAATAGCTTTCAGCATGTATCCACATACCTTCCTCAGTGACCCAGCTGACTATCTCAAAACTGTTAACGATCTAGTCAATAAAATTGCAGAATTTACTCATCAATGGTGGATAAATTTACTTTTGATTCCTGGACATCCTCAGTATTAAACATTCAGGATGAAAAATGAAAGAATGACGACTGCTTTCTAGACAATTCCAGAAAGCATGAAAGGGTGCCACTGTTGATACTATGTGCACATTTTATTTGCTAACTAGTGACGCTGCTTAATGAAGGGCTTTTGCCTGTGCTTTGTTAAATTATATGTTTTTAAAAACAGATTTTCTTAAGCTTATTTTGTGACTGTACTATTGTGCAGATGTTTCTCTTGTACCTCATTTAGGGTACATATTAAACATGTATTATCATTTTTTTATGCTGTTTGCTGCAACTGGTATTTTGTGAGTTTTACTTGTTCAGTAAACATGGACAATGCTTCCAGCTGTTGTACTCTCTTATTTACAAGTCATTGTAGAAAAATGTTTTTTGGAAGGGGGGTTTGTGATAAAAAAAGAGAAGTGACTAGGCCATTTTCTTTAGATTATTATTTACACGTGACAATCATTTATGATCTGTAAAATTTGTGTTAGACTCTTGGTAACAAAAAAGAGAAAAAGTTGTTAAGCAGAATCTCATTACTTACCATGATTTTACTGTTTATTGACATGCATGGTATCTGGTGAAAGTTTAAGAAGTTATGTTTAAAAGGGTGATACGACTGCATGATTTGCAACATTAGCCAAGCATATAAAAAAAAGAGAATGTGTTTGCTTCAGTGTTCTTTTAAGACAAGCTTCCACCATTGCATGGCAAAGGCCAAGAATGCCACCATTGCTTTCGGTGAACAATTAAATATGCAGGTCAGAACTCTGTGTTCGAAGGATTTATGCATTTTATTACTTTTTTGTGGGTGAATGTTGATTCAAGATCCTGTCCCAAGCATACATGGAACATCAATGTGAGGGCTCTAAAGTTTATGAACTTTTTCCCTGCATAAAAGTACAAATGATTCCTAGGTCCTTGCGCACTTAAAAGCTTTTCGTGAGCAGAAAACAGCTAGACCTACTTGTACAGCCTATTAAAAACGCGTTGGTATCAAATATCAGTGCAGACCACATGGTTATTATTTACTTCACGAAGTTGCATCGTCACTCTAATGGGTTCTGTTGAGTAGGATTCTTTTATAGGCATTTCTTTGTGCGATACATTTACAAGTGAACATGGGGCAGGAGTACGCCCACTGATCCAGAAAAAAATGCATTGTTCTCTTTGTTGTAGCTGTCTATAGGAACTCACATAACAAGGGCTGAAAAGGCTGACTAGAAAGTTTTAAGTATCAAAACTGGTTTGCTGTACATGCAAAGCTATCACATTTGTTTAGTCCTTTGTCCTACAAGGTCATAACGGTATGAGAGCCAAAGCAGCAGACAAATGTCTCTGCTACATGATGTGTCCTACTACTGTCAGTTTTCATATGCCTGCTCCTCTTTGTGACTCCTTTCAGCATGCCCTGCAGGATAATCTTGGCATGACTGCCATGGCTTTATTTCATAGCCAAATCAAGGCCTCAATCTTCTTCTTGAGGTTAAGATCTAATCTCATCTGTCAGTGGCATAGGAACCAGGGGGAGAAAGGGGACAGCCACCCCCTCAAAAAAGATATGGAGGAGGCAAGAATGTTAACGTCATTTACTGTCAGCATGGAGTCCCCCCCCCCCCAAAAAAAAGCCGAGCATCTTATGCCACTGTGTTAGGGTCCATCTTTCTGTATGTGCGTGTGTTTTCAGGGTCCTGTTTTATAAAAAAAATCTGCTATATTGATTGGTAAGTGCTTCCACCTAGAGTTTTTTTTTAGGCTATGAGAAGTGACTGAAGTGGCAAGGAAACTGGAGTACCTGTACTAAACTTCTGATGGGCAGGCCTGCAAACAGGTGTCACATACAGAGACAGGACGAGATCTGAGCCCAGGCCCTTCCACTGCAGTGGTGACAAGCATAATGTTTTAACCACTATACTACTGAGTATGTCTCTTTTCTATTTTGCTACTTCCTGGTCTAAATCCAGCTTATTCTTCGGCTGGAGGTTTCACTTTGTATTTTAAAGTGACAAACAGACCTTGTTATTCTGGTTGATAAGGCTTTATTGCTTTACTATGCTGGTCTTTGAGAAAGAAAGGCTCTAGAAAAGAAGTCATAAGCAACTTCCTCATTTTTGTAGGCCACAATTTGTTTTTCTACAAAGTACATGTCTGCTCCAGTTTTAGCTTTACTGTAGCTTGAAGCACTGTGGTAATAGGAAAAAGTCTGTCTGCCTGTAAGCTAAACTGCCAGGCCCATGCAGGTCCTCCTAGAAATAGGAAGGAAGTCCAGTCTTTTATCGTTTTCCCTGTAGTCTTAATCTAAGTCTTAAGCATCAAAGTCCGACCTTACTGTTTTTCAGTCTTCTAGAACAATCAGAATATCTTTCTCTTGTAGCCTCTTCGTGAATTTTTTATAGGTTGTTTGAAAATCTTCAAAATAAAATGGATGACCCAAAAAATAGTACAAATCAAAAAGTTGTTGACACCAAAATACGTCAAACAAATGCGTAATTGAAAGCAAGGAAACAGACTGTCCTTAAGCTGGAGTACATACTAAAAAAAACAAACAAACAAACTGAGGTTCGTGCAGATTCCTGCCAGCTGGGATCGTAGCTAGGAAGCAAGTTGTTTCCCTAGGGCGAAATCGGTAACTCAAGGAAAGACGTCTTGCTTTCGCAAATACAATGCGATGCTTAAACCCTCTCGCACTAATTCATGTTTCTTTACCCCAGGATATTTTTACCACCGCTTTATAACTACGACCCAAGCGGTAATACATCATCTGCGGGATCTACTTAAACTTATATAACTTCGGAAACAAGACGCTTTTCCATGGGTTCCCCCCATTGTTCCAGGCCCCAGCAGGAACATAAATATATAGGCCTACATGACGCACTTTGCGGCATATGACAAACCAGCTTCAATTGTTTACGAATCCACATAATACGGAACAACTTTAGGAGGCCTCGCTACACACTGACAGGTTGTTATTTTGGACGCCATGATAAACACCACGAAACCAGATAACAACAATCTTGACTTATACATGAACCCTAAACATAACTCAAACCTTTTGTAAACTTTCATGGCTCTGTGGACCCTCTGCAGTAAGGGTGTTTACCGTGTGCCCATAAACTGAAGGGCTTATTGGATTCCTTATACATCCTTTCACCGAGAACAAAAATTCAAGCCTGGACTTATTTTTACGCTGTCGTGCACGTCTGTACCGCGTTTCTGAACCGTGACCTGTCGGCTCAAGCATTCATAAAAAGCGATCCAGGCGCAGGTGCACTTTTCAAGGAAGACGACCGACAACAAACATGACGAAGCAAAAATACTTGTGCCCCATATTTTGGAGGACTTAACACTCAGCAGACGCAGATTACCGCATGGCGACTCAAAGTAACGAAAGTTCTGATTGGACCAAAAGCCTGTCGATCAAGCGAGTCCGGAACAACAATAACTTACGCACAAACGAAGACCCCGATCATTACGATGCAGATTTTACGAGAATATGAATATGACAACTGATTGAAATAAGCCCCTTCTGTGTATAAAGCAATCCTTTGGTGAAACAGCATCAAAGAGTTACAGCTTCAACCCAGTTCTTCTTGCATAGAGGTCAGTGCCCAAAAGTCTGTGGGTCAGTGTGTCTCCGATTTTTTTCGGACTAGTTTACAAATTGACTTGTGGCTGTAATCCGAGAAATGTGGAAGGCGGTCCACAATGGCTACTTATGACGATGTCTGCCTTGAAGAGAGCTTTTCAGTTTAAGTAACTGCAAGTTTTTCTGCAGCAAAAGGAATGATGGCTGCATCTTTCAGCCGTATGACCTTATCGCTGTTACGGATTGCCAACAAGTATGGCTTTCCCACACCAAAAGAAACACGTTGCGAGCGTCGTCTGCTACGAGAAATCGAAAAACGATTGCAGTTTTTTTCTACAGGAAGAAGTTACTTCGCTCAAAAAAGGCCAGATCGTGAGATATTTTCAAGTTCTGGGCAAGCAAGAAAGACACCTACTTTTCATCAAGTAGAAACGCCAGAATACGGAGAGATTATAGTCGAAAGTCAGCTTGACAAACCAGACCAGCCATCGCCGTTCAAAGGACTCAGAAGCGATTTTCCATGTGTTTCAAGAAAGTAAGTTTTGCAAGTTTTAATGGCATTATTGTCATTGTCCATTTTTTTTACAAGTTTTTATTGTAACCTTCCTATTTTGTAAATGAGAAGCTAAAACACAAATCAAGATCAGACGGCCAGGTGTTTTCAGTTTTTCAGGGCAAATTTATTTACATTGTACAAGTTGACCTTTTCTATATTTCTAAAAGTATGATTACTACCTATCAAAAAATATCATGTGATTATTTAAATTCTGTGACAAGGGTGATAACTAAAAAGGCTTCACTGTTTTCTGCTTTGTTGTTTATTTGTCACGGTGCAATATATATATCAAATATTGTTTATTCAGAAGAAAAAAATTATAAATTATGTTCACTAAGAAAAAAATTTAAAATTATGTTCACTAATAGCGCATTAAAATAAAGTAGACTGCCATTTTTCAGTGGAAGTCCTGAGGATTTTTACGGGCGGTCCAGTAGTGCAACAGTTAGCGCCAGTGATGGTTGACTGTCCTGGGTTCAGCTCTCATCTTGGGCATAGTACTGTTCTTTCTCTGCATGTGACATCTATTTACAGGGATGGCTGCCTTGTTGTGATATAGCCGCAGTTGCTTGCTTGGCATAAAATACAAATTCCTCCTTTCTGAGGATTTTTACAAAAGAAAAACAATTGTAAAGATGATTGAATCGCTTCTTTTTGACTGGCATCTGGATCAGAATGTTCATTCACATGTGTCTTGGTTAAATTTTTTCAGCTAATTTATTGCCTAGAAGCCTCTGTGCCCAAAACACTTTCAATAAGGAAATATTTCTATAGGTTTTTATAAAGTTCATATTCTACCTTTTTTCATACTTACAGAAACCAAATTGTCTTGGCTTTGCTTAATAATAGGCATAACTATTTTTTCACATAGTTTTCTAATACAAAAAAATGGGTCTGTGTTCATTGTACTGAGCATTTTGGTTTAACTGTTAAGCACAGCACAGCCTGCTTGATATTTTTAAAAGACAGAAGCAAAGCCCAGTATTATATGGTATTGAAGGCTGGTACACTGAAGCTGGTACCCCCCCCCATGGCTTTACTTCCCCCAATTCTCTATGGAATCAGGTATCTGCTCCATAACTGTGTCTGTTGAGGAAAGTGTACTGTGTCACATCGGTATTGAACCAGCTAGTATGTATGTGACATGCTGAATAGATCTCATCCACCATCCTTCACGTCAACACCAGCCCTTCCACTAAGACAGAAATCATCAAAGCTATCAAAAGCATGAAAAATGGCAAAGCAGCAGGCCCAGACGGCAGCATACCCCCCGAAGCACTAAAAACAGACCAGAAACAACAGCAACAATTTTGCAGCCCCTCCTACACAAGATCTGGGAACAAGAGCTAGTCCCAGCAGACTGGAAATCAGGTCACCTGGTCAAACTACCAAAGAAAGAAGACTTCTCCCAATGCAACAACTGGCGGGGGATCATGTTGCTGTCCATCCCCAGCAAAGTCCTGGCAAGGATAATACTAGAGAGACTGAAGAGGGCACTAGACAAGAGACTGAGACCAGAACAAGCAGGGTTTCACCAGGATAAGTCATGCACTGACTACATTGCAACCCTCCGTATAATCATAGAACAGTCCGTCGAATGGCAATCCTCTCTTTATATAACTTTTGTGGATTTTCGAGAAGGCCTTTGACAGTGTAGACAGGGATGTCATCTGGAGGCTGATGAATCACTATGGTATTCCTCCCAAATTCATAAACATCATCCAGGGATTGTATGAAGACTCATCCTGCCAAGTTATCCATAACAGCAAACTCACTAAACCTTTTGTAATGAAGACTGGCGTAAGACAGGGTTGCATACTATCACCGACAATCTTCCTGATGGTCACAGACTGGATTATGCGTAAAACAACCCAAGACAACAACACCGGTATCCAGTGGACCTTCACCAAACAGCTAGAGGACCTGGAGTTTGCAGATGACATTAGTCTCCTATCTCATCGGCAGCAGCATGCACAAACCAAACTGAGCAAGCTAGCAGAGGAAGAAGAGAAGACCGGCTTAAAGATCAACAGAAAGAATATTGAAGTGATGAAAATCAACAACAAGGAGGAACTCCGAATCCATCTTCAAGGAGAGAACATCCTAAAAACAGACTGCTTCACATATCTAGGAAGCATCGTTAGCAAGGATGGTGGAGCTGACGACGACATCAGAAGCCGCATATACAAGGCCAGGCATGCTTTTAACACCCTACGTCCCATCTGGAATTCCCGAGCATTATCCCTCCGCAGTAAGACCCACATCTTCAACACCAATGTGAAGGCAATCCTACTGTATGGCTCCGAAACCTGGAGAGTGACAAATACCATCAACAACAAGCTCCAGACCTTTACCAACCAATGCCTTTGCCATATCCTGGGAATAAGATGGCCTGAAAAGATCTCCAATAGCAGCCTGTGGGAAAGAACTAACCAGAATGCCACTAAAGACATCAAAAAGCGCAAGTGGGGCTGGATAGGACACACCCTGCGCAAACCAGCTGACACCATTGCCAGGCAGGCACTTGACTGGAACCGTCAGGGGAAGAGGAGAGTTGGGAGGCTAAAACAGACTTGGAAAAGATCAGTAGAGAGCGAGGCAAACGATGGCGGAACCACATGGGCGAGGTGTTGTTGCGGCCCTATGCTCCTCAAGGAGTAGCAAGGAATGATGACTGATGATATGTATGTGTCTTTGGGTTCAGACACCATTGCTTTAACTGCTAGGCTATTCACCCACCAACCCTCAGTCTTTTGATTGTAAAGACAAGAGTCAAAGATAGCATTTTCTCTGCTCATCAGCTACCTTATTTCAAGACTATAATGAAATCTTTCAAAATCTTTATCAGGTAGATCATCATTCACAATCAACACATGTTTTTCATTTGTTGAGTTCAACATTTGCGTCTAACCTTTATCCATACTTTTAAAAGCAAAGGTTATATTTATGGAAGCATTATAACTAATACCTCTTGAATAAATTCAATGATATGCTTGAAACACTACTGGATTTTAGTGTGTAAGCTAATACTGCACTGTCAGAATTGAATTATTGTACAGGAGATCGAGACTGCATTGTCCTTTTCTCCCTGAACACATGGCTGTAGAGCCGTGAGGTAACAGTAATGGTCTTTATAGCAGAACTGCACAGGTATGCATGTATGTGCAACCAGCGAGGACCTATAGCAAGTTAGTGTGTAGGTAAATAACAATGACAATTGCTTAATTTCCATTATTAGAACAAACAAATTTTTTGCTATGAAAAGGCATAGATGTGAAAGGACACAATGAAATTTGTTTAAACATTTGTTGATGCAGTGCACTGTCCGGCCCAGAGCCAGAATATGACAATATCACCAAGGGATACAAATTATTTGTTGACAACAAGCCATTTTATCTCAAGTACAATGAAGGAGTTTTACCTGAACTCAATGTGGCTTACGAAACCTGGGGCACCCTCAATGAGGACCGCAGCAATGCTGTCATCATCCACGCTGGCCTTTCTGCCAGTTCCCATGCCAAGAGTCATGTGGTAAGTTATCTGCTAGCAAGTGTGAGATGTGTTGTCTTCTAACAAGCCTGAGTCACATTACCTGTTAGCAAGTCTGAGGCATGTCATGTAGTGAGTATGCTGGCATGTCATATGGTGAGTTTTCTGTTAGCAAATCTGAGCCACAATCTCCTGGCTAGTCCAAGCTACGTCTAAGTTGGTCTGCTGGCAAGACTGAATCATGTGGTGAACTGTGTGTGGTGTTTTGTCATAAATGTTTGTCAGGTGCAATTCTCAAAATCTGACAAATATTCCCCTTACATAGGAAGAGGTCACATTTGTACAATAATATGCCTAATTAACATATGATCTTGCTCTCCCTTTGGCTATGTAAATATGTCTATGTACAATCCAATCCTGGCATCTGTGTTGTTGACCTCTTTGTGTACATGGCGATGTTTATAGGTATATATATGGAAGTGGGACATTCACCCAAATTAGGGGTCATTAGAGGCCAAAAAAAAAAAAAAGAAAGAAAATTGCACTCCACTAGATCTATAAGTCTGACCCTGAAATCGTTTTTTTTTTGGCAATTACTTTATTAGCTAATCCTCTTTGTTATGACTGGAGCACAAGGCGCCAACAATAAATCTCTTCCAATCATCTCAGTCTCATGGCGAGCCACCCGACTTCATTCCATGTCTTGAATCCCCGACACTTAATCCCCTAGACACTTAATCCCCAGACACTTAATCCTCAAAATGAGATTTCTACTAAAAAAATTATGAAGTGAATGGAAAATTTAATAAAATTCAAATAATTATGTATGTAAACATCAAAATAAGTTTGACAATTAAAATAATACTTAACTTCAACATTTATAACATTAGTTCATAGTTTTTACAACCAGTGGTCTGTTCCTGGTCTGTATGGCCTTGGAACTGGCTGATTATGTTAGGAAGTCCACCTAGTATCACCTAGAGGGTAGATCGCTAATTGTAAACCCAGCGCATCCCAGTCTTACCAGAGTTACCACGCGACACATTTCTTTTACGGTTATAATACAAAATAGCAGTTGTGAGTGTTGCGTCGCGATTTGGGGGCATTTTTGAGTATTAAGTGTCTGGGGATTAAATGTCTAGGGGATTAAGTGTCCGGTCACCCCATGTCTTACCTGCTGCCTCTATCTCCTTGACAGCTCATTACCACAGACCCAGTGGCTGCCTTTCTTTCTCTTTGACAGTTCATTGAACTTACTGCCAAATACTGATATGTGCTATGTGAGCTTTTTTATTATTTCTTCTTCCTCTGAAAACCTATACTGATTGTATTGAGATCTGAAAAGGACAGCACGTATTTACTAGGTGGGTATAGATGTGAACTGAAACTGTTCTACGAGTAGAGAGCAAAAGGTAAATGCACTTCTTTTTGCTCATGTTCATTGTCAAATGATTAAAAACAATCCTTTTTGTTCATGCTCATTGTCATTGGTTGATTGTTTTTATTGAAGGATAATCCCAAGCCAGGCTGGTGGGAAAAATTTGTTGGTCCTGGTCGAGCTGTGGATAGTTCCAAATATTTTGTTATTTGCACCAACAACCTGGGTGGATGCTATGGCACCTCGTAAGTACTTTCTTCTCTAGAGTTAATGGTGCACTTGTTTGTCACCTCATTTGGGGACAGCTGAACCAGGATAAGACTGGGTCACATGAATGCCCCTCAAAACAAATAAACAGAATGTTTTTCCAACCTTCCAAAGCCAAACCTATCCCCTTGAGCTCTTTTTTTATATGGTTTTAACTATATTTATTCAAAAATATGATGTTTATTTCTATAAGAAATTATTTGAAATGTATTTAGCAGTTGAATGGTTATATCAAGTTACTGGAGTTGGGAAGGGGGTTAAGATTGGATGATCTAGGTGAATGGGTGATAAGAATTAATTTGACATATTTATCCTTTATATGCTAAGAGTGCTCAAAATCTCATTATTGTTTGAATTATCTGAAAGAAGGAATGAGAAGGTTCACATCAAAATAATATAAACATATTTTTCAAAAAAGGAACTCTGTTTAAAAATATTGTGCTATAACGCTTATTTTCTGTAAAATGTCATGGTAGATAGCCATGACAACAGTCATGATAAATGGCATGTTATGCTGTCAAAGTAAAAATGATAATTTGATATTTTTTGTTCTTACATTTATAAAATTGTTATTTCATATAAAATCGTGCAACATTTTTAATTGACTACCTACAAATCATGATTTTCTGTTTTTAGAGGACCGTCCACTATCAATCCTCTTACAAAAAAGGTATGGACATACTAATGCTCTTTGAGTCTGTGTTTGCTTGTGTGTGAATAAAACAGCAAGAATGAGAGAAAGAATATGTAACAAGGTTTTTTTACCTGTTCGGTGAGAATATTCACAAAATGAAAATATTTGGATATCTTCAAAGGATGTTGGTGTCCTTGTTACCGCCTTTCACCTTATCTTTACAAGCGTCTGAAGACTTGTGCCATATTTGTTTATGAATTGTAAAACTGAGTTTGGCATAGCTTAAAACCTACACATATCCTTTTTCATATTTTTATGAACCTGTAAATGTTAATACATGTACTTAATCTGGTCAGGTATGCTCTGTATTAGAAGAAAAGGGAAAATAGCTATGGGTTACAGGCACATACTGCAAGTCCTGTTGCCTGCATTTATGACTCATTGAGCCATAAATGAAAGTTCTTATTTCGATTGTAAAAAGGGAATATATGCATTTAATTCTTTCACAAAGACACAATTTTTTTAAAACCTACTTATGAGTCAGCACTTAAGTGCTATCTGCCAGTACTTTAAATGCTTATTGCAGAACAATCTCTTTTCAGTTAAGACTTCAAGTGTTGACCAAGTTTTCAGTCAGTACATTGTAGACAGCAGATTGAAGACAATAGATTGTGGACAAAATTACAATTATCTCCAACATTTGTCAAGGATGAAACACATTTTCTGTCAAAAGTTTTAACAGCAGAGAAAATCTAGGGAAAGCTCAGCCATTTAGACGATAAGTTAAGACAAAAATATAATTTCCAGTCTGACCTGAAGGTTTTAGTAAGGTCTTAGAGTTTAGTGTTTGTTTGTTCTCTTCAGCTGTTTAAGGCTTATCTCTAATAGTCCATTGTGTTTTACATTTGAAAAACAGTCCAGATGGGCTATAGCTTTCATTCATCCATAAAGTATTGTGTGGTAAGGATTGTTCATGTAACAAAAGATAAACACAACTTTCTTTCATGTTTAGGTGCACACATTTGATTGATAATGACTCTACATTTATTATTGCAAAAAGAATGTCCTGAGGTAATAATATGGACATATAAATTGTAGACAAATGTAATTTCTAATCAACTAAGGAAATGTGTACTATGCTTGGACTTCTTGTGTTGATCTTCTCTGTCAAATGAATATGGGATGGGAGTGGAAGGGGACTGTGGATGCAGAAGTTTCATCGTAGTAAATGCCAGGAGATGTTAGAATGTATTCATGAAAGTACATTTTATTAACAGTTCTTTAAACTTACTATCTGCAGCCATTTGCTACTACCTTTCCCATACTGAGTGTGGATGACATGGTTAACGCACAGTTTCGACTGCTAGATCATCTGGGCATAGAAAAGGTAAGGTCTTCCCCCATTTTATAACCCCAGAAACAGATCTTTCTTTGCCAAATCTTGTTCAGATTGGATAATATTAATAATCCAGTATGTTGGCCATCTTCTCAGACAAAACATTACAATTTCATGGAACATGTGCGATATTATCAGTGGAAATTTTTGAGTTTTTAAAAAAAATAAACATGGTGTATTTACTATGTCATCAAACAAGCACATCCGCACAATAAGTAGAGACATATATATATATATACACTTCACACACCTGCACATACAGGTCCAAAGTAAAATCTACAATAATCTTTAAGTCTCCTCGAGACGGACCTCGGCTCACTACCGTGCAATTCAGAAAAGTGGTGAATTTTTCTTACTCAGAGGCCAAATTGCCTCTTGCTGCATTTTGGCTGCCCCTGGTCACCCTTTGATACTGGACCGATTCAGGGAAACTAGCATGTACTAAAAATCTTCAACTTACAGCGGCTGTGTTCAGGCCAGCGTGTTCCCTGTCACTGGTTAAGATTTACGAACTCTGCCCCAGCCATTTACAGAGCAGTGGCAACTTGACCAGTGGACTGTTGGTGGTCCCAACATATACTTAAATGTCAAAGTAGAAAACTGTTTCCTACACACTCCCTTTCTTTTTCCTTTTTATTTTTTGATAAAGGGCATAATAAAACAGAAATAATCCATATGTGTATTCATTGTTTCCATGAAAACAGCTTTATGCATCAGTGGGATCATCACTTGGTGGGATGCTCTCATTGATGACAGCTGCTCTACATCCAGACCGTGTTGAGAGGTAAGCAGATATCATTGTTTTTAACAGGAATAAAGTGTCTGGTTTTATTTATATATTGTGAACAATAAAAAGGGGCATCTATTTTTTGGATTTTACCTGTCTTGTTTATTAATCCTTCTATTTGCCTTCAAGCATTTATTTGCTCAGTGATGTTGCAATCTTGCTACCTTTGTCTAACATGAAACTAAGCTCAAATTTAGTGATAGGATATTGTACACCATCACAAAATGCTATGAATTTTTTTTTTTGAGAGAGAGAGAGAGAAACAAACTTGTATTTTAACTTCTGATGACTGCAACCTTCAGTTCAAGATGTTTGAGTTCATGCTAATGAGGTGTTGCCATAACTGAGTCTACTTTTGTGATTGTTGAACATGCAGATGAGGATTGCAATCCTCAAAGTATGAACATTGGACAGAATGAACTGACTTAGATTCTGAGAATCAGTATATCACATAACTAAGCTCCATCTCTTTGCAGAGCAGTTTATCCACATGATTGTTTTCTATGGCAAAGAATTTTTTAAGACACCTTTCATGTTAACAAAAGTGTGATCATTGCTTGGAACTTGACTCCCCTTGTGTACAAGCATCATGACCTGCACTGCCTGGAATGTGCAGACTGTGAATTGAATGGTGTTAGTAAAACACAGAGCACTGATTTTGAATATGAAATACAGAAAATGTTGATTCTTTGATTTATAATGTATTTGGAAATGAGTCAACAACTCTGCTTTTGAGAAACATTTTGCATTCGTAAAGTAATGTTTGTTTCTCTGTAAAGTTTCAACAGTGAAAGAGAAAACTGGAACTGTTGATTCTTTTTACTCTGCACGTTTTGTTTTTCTTTTGTTACTTTTTCTGATGTGGAATTTGTAATGTTAATATTGGTTGTGCACCCCTGTTTTCATGTTGCAGAGTTGTGTCAATTTCATCATGTGGTCAGTCTCATCCATCATCCATTGCCTTGAGGTATCTGCAGCGGAAGTGCATCATGTGTGACCCCAACTGGAACAGAGGGCATTATTATGGTGGGACTTTTCCAAAGATTGGTATGAAACTTGCAAGGTGAGATTGACTATACACTTCATGCTATGAATCTGTTCCATGCTTCTGCACACTTTAGTTCATTTCATTATTTCTACAAAGTGGGTAAGAAATCAAGCTTGTTTATTAATTGGCTGGCTATATTGTATCAAATTTGACCCAACAAAATTCTTTGTTGTGAACAGTTTATCCATTCTCATTTTCTGTAGTATAGAATGGCAAACAAAGTGAGCCTTCACAATGTTGGCGGCTATATAATGATTAAGTTAATCTGGTGCTGTTTGTATGTATTGAACAGAGAAATTGCCACAATGACTTACCGAAGTGGTCCAGAATGGGATGAGCGTTTTGGACGCAAGCGTATCAGTGAAGAAGATCCATCACTGTGTCCCACATTTTTGATTGAAAGCTACCTGGAACACCAAGGAGAAAGTTTTAGCACCAAGTTTGACCCTAATTCCCTTCTGTACATATCAAAGGTACAGCTGTGCTATTGTTTAAAATTGTTATAGAGGATCTACATTAAATTTACAAGTTCGTGATGTGTTACTTGTTCAGTGGTTTTATTTCTGAGTTCATTCAAATACGGTTTGTACATTGTGCTTGTTTTTGGAATTGCTCTGGCATACTGGTAATGCAGAAGATTTACCGTTAAGCATTAACAAATCTTTTGTTATTTGCAGACTTCTTAACTTCAGCTAAATGCATAAAAATAGGCAAAAGATGCTTTAATTCTGCAGAGTAACTTGTTGACACTTGTTGGTAACTTTTGACACATTAGAGAAGTTTCGGAACTTACTTGGTTGAAAAGCTACGTTATTGCCTGTTACTTAGTTGGTAGAAAAAAGAATGTCATATTTATGAATTTCTGTTTCTGCTGCTGTTTACAGGCAATGGACATGTTTGATGTGGCAGAGGGCTTTCCATCTTTGGAGGCAGGACTGGCACGAATCAAGTGCCCAGTAATGGTAATTGGTGTTCAGACTGACATCCTTTTTCCCATCTGGCAACAGCGAGAACTTTCTGCTACCCTTCAGAAAGCAGGTAATGTATATCACTACCACATCAGAATTATTGCTATTAGTGCTATTATAACACGTATGGGCTTATGGGCACGTATGGTTGTTTCAGCTTTTTGAATGAATAAGTTGCACAAAAATACTAGTAAAATTTGTCTGTTAACTCTGATGACAAATATTAAAGCATAACATGCAGAACATATGATTAATATGGCTGTTGACCTGACACCAAAAACTTTTGACTGAATCTCTCAGGTAACAATGCTGTAACGTACTATGAGCTCAACTCCATCTATGGACATGACACTTTCCTCTTGGACCTGAATGGTGTTGGAGCTGGAGTCAAGGTATGAAATGTCTGAATTTTTGTTGCATTTGCTTATTTTTGTGAGCACATCCCTGCTACTGTCATCATAGATAAGTGACAGGAATAATGTATTAAAGTTTGATAGGAGTTGTGTGTGAGAGCTTTTGGCATTCATAAGTCATTAGTAGCTCTGTTGCAATACTACATTTTACTGTGATTGTCTCTTTATTTCTTTAACATCTATTTATATCATCAAAGTAACCTTTTCTTTGTAGAAGTTTTAAAATAGATCCATAAGGATTGTGACAAGTGTTTTTACTTATGTGTAGCGTTTATTCACAATTATGATTTCTTGAGACATAAACCTTTTATTATTCTGATTATTCAGGGATTTCTGGAGACGCATCAGATAGAGTCTGGGATTCTGAGTAAAAGCAGACAGCTGGACCAGGACAGAAAGCACTTCTAGACTGGCTCTAACTGAGCAGCCACGGGGATGTTTGGCTTAAAGTCAGTTCAGATGTGCTATGGTCGCTGTGCCTTCATTTTCACTTTTGTTGCTTCTCTCACACACCTCAACTGAATCTCTGAATTAAATATGCAAATACCAAGGACTTGTATGAAAAAAAAATTCCACAAGATTTGTATTTAAAGACACTCCTTCCTCTTGAGCTATATTTGCTGTGTGTGGCTTGAACTAGACTTGCTGCATTTGCCTCAGTTTCAGAAGCCACAGCTGATCAGCAGTGTACTTACTGTGGTAGTATGTGACAAAACAGTATACATACTGTCACAATCATAGCAGGATGAGGAACAGACAGTAAAAGAAACTTCTGTAAACTTAGGCAAAATTGTTTTAAGTATGCAAGAATTGTTTTTTAAACAAATCGTCTTCTTCGCGAATTCCTCACTGTCAGTGAAACATCACCAAAAGTCTGTCAGTTGTGCTGCCTTGAACTAAGGAGGATTAGCTCCATTAGAAAATTTCTAATCGATGACACTACTTAAATTTTTGTCACCTCATACTGTACAGATTTGACTACCGCCATGTACTCTAAGATGGTTGTCATAAGGCCAGACGATAATGGGGAGTTTAATATTCTGCTGCCTGGCTTACATTCAGAGCACATCATAGTAAATCTTGTCCTCATTTTATGATGAAGCTGCCGTAGTTTACCGAGTGCATGAAATACTTGTATATGTTAAACCATTATCAGTGATGCAGCTCAGAGCTAATCTCATCTCTTGTTACACCCCACCTCATTCTCTTCTTCCATTGGCAGTCATCGTCTTCAGCCTTGATATCTTTAAACCTAGCAAGGATTCTGTGTCTTTTCCTACTATGGACTTGAGCTCAGGAATTATTTGCCCTACAACATTAGAAACTCCACCCCTCTCAACTTTTAAATCTTAAAAATTAATCTGTTCAGAAAGTAGAATTTGTAAATTTGATGATTCAGTATTGCATTGTTTGAATGAGTATGTAATGATTTTCATGGCTGGAAGGTAGAATGTTCATCAGTGGTGTACTGAGGGTCTTTGGCAGCTGGGGTTGAGATTGTCCCCTATTCATTGTCAAAGCACACACACACACACACACACACACACACATTACTTGTCTATTCTTAGAAGAGAAATCGATTAATATGCTGAAATTAAAAGTAGATTTGTGAAAACATGACACCTGCAATAATTGCCAATTAAAGAATAGAAACCTGTTTCTAAATAAGCATTTTATTTACACTAAGCCTGAACATTTCTATAATATGACAAAACACACTGCCAACCTCCAGATCACCCAGTCACATTCACATTCACATACACAGAGCAGGTTGTCAACCCATCAGCACACTGTCTTAAACAAATCCAAAACTGAAGCAGCCCTGTACATAAAATCAAAGTTAGATATATGGCTACCAAGGTTTCTTATCACGTTGAGTAAGAACTTGGTAGCACTAAATTCTGAGCCCTTACAGGTGCTCTTTCTCTGGTGGAGAATGTCGCATAACACCTCCAATGTCGCTATATTCACACATTTATTCAAAAGAATAAAAGCAAGATGTACCCCAGGATAGGAATGCACAGAGATAAGTATTGTAGCAGCTGTCCACTGACCCTGATCCTTAAGTGGCATGCATACCTTGCTGGATATCCAACTGGTGAGTGGTGAAAATGGCTGAATGACCATGTGTAGTCTCTTATAAGTGCCTTATAAACACATGTCCTTATTACTGAAATGTCTGGTACAGGAGCAAGAAAATATTGCTTGAACTTGGTACAAACTTCTGGAACACTTTTTTTTAATTGCAGAGGGCAGGAGGCTGGTGTTTTGGGGAGGGGATTTTCTTGTTTGAATTGTTTTGTGTTATTGATTTTTCATGAACCAATAATACCACACAAGTATTGGAATACTGGCAATGAAAAATTGTGCAATGGAATTTAAACCATAATAAACTTTCCTGAAGGCAAAACGACTTCAGCCAGCAGAATTATATTGTACAGACAAGTAACAAGTTTTGTTTTTCAAATTCCAAATTTCGCTTGTCAGTCTTTTGGCTAAGATCAAAGTGTAGTATCAGATATAAAATAAAAATACTGAGGCAGTAAATTATTTTATGGGCTTGTGTATATTGTATTTATATTTTGTTGTTTTCATTAAATTACCGGTGCACTTTACAAAAATGCTAATGATTATGCCATTCAGTAGCGTGGTTGCTACAAACTTTGCTGTTACAAACCAATATTTTCAAAACATGGGGCTGCTTTTATTTTGTGCCATTGATTTTTACAACTATTTGTTGGTTATATTGATTTACTTTGACAGGTAAATGTTTAATAATGTTGTAAATGCACTTACGGTTTCTCCTGTTAGTGATGACTGGCACACAGATGTGCAAGCATGGGTGGTTGCATATGTATTAATAAACTGTGCTTTGGAATCTTTGAGTTTCTACCTACATCAAGAGGTCAGTGAAAGACAAATATTAAGATCCAAAGCTTATCTATTGCCATGTTGCAGTTCCAGAAGCCATACAATTAGTAATAAATTGTGCTTATTAGGAGTCTATTTCTCATTTCTAATCCTGTTGGGAAGAAAAAGATCGAGATAATATAGACCTACTAAGGATGTGCTGAGACTAAAAGACTGACATTTTTTCATGATCCCATTCACTTTAAAATCTTGCTTAAATAATTACAAAAGAACAAATTTGCTATAGAGAAGGCCAGCTCCAATCAACCAATGCCACAAACTGGGTGGAGCCTCAAATTTAGTCAACAAGTTTACAGGCCTAGCCCTAATTTAAACCAGCCACAAAAAAACTCCCTATCACATGGTTCATTAACAGCACACATCTCTATGACCTACACCCCTCTGTTTAATGGGATCATACCCGATCTGCTAAAGTACCTTATTTCCATAACTCAACTTGTCTGCAGTATCAATACCACAAATCACGCAAACAGGAAAGATCACCTGACCTGAAGTACAGAAATGCCATCACATTCATTTGGGAAAGTGGATAGCTATGGGCATATGGAATCTGTGGCTAAGAGTTACAGCAAATATGATCCTCTTTGGTTATAGCACTGCTGGTGTCAGTAAAGGGGCACCGGTTCGTGTTCAACACCTGCCCCCAGTCAGTCCAGCTATTGGGAATGTATACTTGACTCCATAGAAGTTTGAGGAAGGTCAAGTCTCAAGAGGGAGAGATGTGCTCTCCCCCCCCCCCAACACACAAGCTGGCCCCCAGAAAAAATAGCTTCTCTAAAACCTCGAGAGATGATCTTTAATTTATCTTTACATTCAATTCCATAACCCAACCCATGCAGCTATCGCCGTGTAGGCCGTAATATAAAAATACATACATATTTAGTATCTTTGGTCAAATTTGAGTCATCACAAAACGTTTGTGCTTTCTGCGGAATCAAATATTTTTGTCACCTCGTATGCCCTGGGACGAGATGTGAACCTATGCCATAAGATCCTCTCTGTAATAATGACAAGCTTGTGCTGGTAGCGCCGTCTCGTTAGCAGCATACCTCAACACCAATGACCAAAGACGGTCTTTGGTAGTGACAACGTAAATTCAGACACGATATATATCATTCTGACCACAGATTTACCCACAGATCATAAAAGTCTGAGGCTGACCCACTGACCTTTAGAAGCATGAGCGCAATGTGGGCGGAGAGCCATGCAGACGACTTTAGAAGCATGAGCGCAATGTGGGCGGAGAGCCATGCAGACGACTGCACCAATGGCAGCCTCCGTCGCGAAATCTCTCGCGAGCTCGAGCCACTCTATGCGGTCAAGGTCACGTGAGAAGTTTGCGCCTCCAAATGCTATAAATGTTGCCCATAAACCGGAAAGAGGTATGTTTCAAGTTTTACTTTCACAGCAAGTTTAAAAACTGACGAGAAATTAAAGAATGGCATTCGCAAAGTCTTTACAGTGGACGTGGAATTCGTGCATGTGTAATATTGGCTGGGTTGTGGTGCATTTCGAGCATAAATTAATGTAGATCACGAAGAGGAACCCCGGACACCCACACATCCATAATAGTTGCGCACGCTACAGTTCGTTTCCTCTCATCCTCTTTTCGTAAAGTCTGATACCGATCTTCGTTTAACTGTGGTTCGGGCAAAGATCTCCAGAAGCCGCATTGTTCAGCATAACATCCGGGTCACGAACATCGCATGTCCACTTCTTCAGAGACGGAGATCTAGAAATGTCTAATCAATTTTTTTTTTTTTTTTTGCACTATCGTTCAACAGAGATCTGTATCAGCTTTCAACTAAGTGCAGTGTAGAAATCTTCAGACAGTATTATCACAAAAAAGCTTGCCGCTAGAGCCCATATTCCACATTTTTTTGCGTTTAATCGTTAGAGACAGGGTCGTGTCATAAATCACACATCTTGGCTTCTATAGGAATGTTACTGGGAAATAAACATTTCATATAAACAGCTTTAGGAACACATTATACAGATATGATAAATCGTTGCAAATTTAAGGTCAGCTTTGCTGACAGTTTTAGGAGAAATACCAGCATCTTTCCCTTCGTCTACTACCATTGACAGTTTTTGCTGTTGCCGCCAACGATCGGTACGTGGCGACGGTTGTCGTCTGCTAGAGTTGCTATATAGCTTTTAGCACGGACCTTCATTTAATGTTTTTTTTAGCAGAATGTAAATCCGCTAAAGATGAAGCCATTTATCAGTATAACGATGTCATTTGATATTTTTCCTCAGAGCAAGTCGGAGAAATAAGGTTCATATAGTACTTGACATTAGTGCATGTGAAATCGATATCAGGACTGTCTTAATAAAAGATAATGATCAATTAAAACATTACGCTATTTTCACGAAGGCGCAGTATTCGTGGTGTTGAATATTGCGGGAATACATGCAAATCAGACAAGACGCTCTTTATAGTGAGAACTGTAAGATATGGGATTAAAGGTGGGTGGAAGAAAACTCCTGGGAAAATCATTAATTTCAACCAACAATGATTAGATTCATTTAATTCTCAAAAACTGTTCATTTGGCCCATTTACCCTTCAAAATCCTCAATCTTCTGTGCATATTAAATTTGAGACCCAGCATTGGAAAGCAATAATTTATTGCACCTTTATTTTACAAAAGTTATTTATTACATAATTTCCCTTACTGTTTTGCCTTTTTGTATGTTATATGAAAATGTCCCAGTATCCTAAGTTTTAATGGAACCTCTAATGATATGAGTCTTGCATTCTGGTCAACAGTATCAAAAGCCCTGGGCATAAAAGTTTACATTTCATTAGCTTTTCCCTACATCTCCCCTTATTCACAGCTCTCTAACATGATACATACATTTGTTGATTTTTATGAACAATCCCACTGCCATAAAAAGCTCAGGCATAGTGTGACATATTAAAAAAATCTTAAGAACAGTAGAACTGCAACATCTAAAAGCAATTTTATAAAAACTATTTGATACTTCATTAGAACCTGTCAGTGAAATACTGCCTCTTCAGTAATCTTTAATTTTGGAACACATTTATAGGAACAGTATTTCTTAAAAATATATATACATATATTTGCTTTGTATCCTGTAAGTTTTTTATTCTTGGATTGGATGTTTATTGCTTGTTTCAGATCTAGCATCTCTTCACCGCAAAGTCTTAGAAAGTCAGCTGCCCAGATTCACAGATGAGACCTGTCAAAAGGAATAAATGTCATATGCTATCGGCGAAAGATGCATTTGCTTCAGACATACTACATACAACCAGCAGTTTGGCCTGATCTTGGACTAAAACCTGTCTCAAAAGCCTATATTGTATGTGCTATGTTGAAAAAGTGACTGAGATTTACTCTTAATATAAAATGCTGATGTCCTAATTATTATTATAAGTGCTGTCTTGAACACTTGGCACAACAAAGACAGCACTTTTGAAAAGGGCTACAGAAATCCACAGTATTTGTTACATGCCCACAATTTGTAAGAAGGAAATCCTTTTAAAGCTACATCAAAGTTTCAAATAATGACATCACAAGAAGTCCAAAAGATGGAGTGTGGTCCCATCAGTGAAAGTGATACCATTTCATCTGCATATGCAAATTGCCTTTTTCAGCCTCAGCACCTTCAGTGTCTACCATCACGGGCAGGAGTTCAGTCTATGTTTCTGCAAAATCCAGAAATGGAAGGCCTAGTGGCACTTGCATCTGGAATATCACAAAAAGCACAGCAAGCTACCATGCCTGGCTCTTTACACTGTGAGTTCCTACATACAGTCTGCCCCAGCAGCCTGCATCATCCCTGGAGCCAGCAAATTGCACCAACTCAATCAGAACCAATGCAGTCCATTTTTTCTCACAGTCATCTCTTGGAAATGCATGCCAATATTTCTGCTGAAATGCCACAAGCAGTCAAAGAAATGGTGCCTGTCACAGCAAGAGCCTTGGAGCTGATGCAACCAGCGCAGGTGCTGCTTCATCTGCAGCAACAAACTGCACATTTAGAAGCCTTCCAGTCAACGCTGTCACAAAATGCAGATGTTGGATCTTGGGGATGCCTTCCCAACGAGGCATTAACACATGGCATGGCAGAGATGGAGGTCACTTCATTAGAAGGTGGGACAATGAGAAATATTAACAATCTGCACCAACCTATGCAACATGCAGCCGCACTTCTGGACGCCAGACAGTATGTAGAGATGAAGGCTCAGCAAAATCTTTGCGTTCAAATCCCCGACCAGGGTTCAGTAAAAGATGTGTTGGGTGATCCAAATGAAGAAAACTGTGGAAAGCATCTAGAGAGAGGTGTGCATACCTTGGGAAAAGATGATGTGTACCCTTCTGTACGCTACATTGATGATCATGGTGCTAAACATCGGTGTGAGTCAAATGCCATTGTTTCCTCTGTGCCAGTTACAAGTCAGACACAGCCATTACCAGAGGTCTGTTTAAATGCTTCTTATTTACATGCATCTCAGCTGCTGTGTGAGCTAAGTGAGACAGTGGCAGCATCTCAAAATCCCCCTGAATTAAAGTCAGATAAAGCTGGTGTTGCAGAGCCTGACAAGAAAGGTCTTAAAGGTGGTAGGCCTTATCAGTGTAGTATGTGTAGAGCAGCATTCAAGCAGTTATCTCATCTCAAAGGCCACTTGCTCAGTCATACTAGTGCTCGACCTTACAAGTGTTCCAGTTGTAAAGCTGCTTTCAAAAGGCGATCAGATTTAAATTGCCACCGAAAGGCTGTTCATGATGAACCTCCTCCTCATGGCCGATGTCAAACTGCCATTAGGAAAAACACTGTTTTGAATAAAAATGTGTTGACTCGTAGCAGCAAACAAGCCTATCAGTGCACAAAGTGTAAAGCCGCTTTCAAAACACGATATTTGTTGAAGAAACATTCTCTGGTTCACATCAATGAAAAGAATTATCAGTGCAGTGAACACAAATCTACCCTCAAGCAGATAGGTCGAAAGTCTCACAGACAGATTCACAATAGAGGTATGAAGTCTGGTTCACCAGTTAGTAGGGCAGTTGGCGAAAGTCAGACACACTTGACAGTAATTCCTTGTGCAGAAATCTCTTTGAAAGCATCGCAGCTCTTAAGTGAACTGAGTGAGACGGTAGCAACGAACACAAAATCAGCAAGAATGAGACAAAAGAGAGTCAGTATTGTTGATGATGGTGATAGGCCTTACCAGTGCAGTATATGTAAAGCAACCTTCAAACTGGCATCACATCTGAAGGGTCACATGGTGGTGCACAGCAACCTGCGACCTTACAAGTGCACCATGTGTGACTTTTCCTTCAAGAAAAAGTATTTGTTGAAAAACCATATGGTGGTGCACAGCAGTGAAAGGCCTTACCGGTGCAATGACTGTGACGGGACCTTCAAAAGGTTCAAGGATGTGAAGTCTCACAGATCAATTCACTGCAAGAAACGGAAGCCAGGTTCACGGGTAGTCATGAGCCCAGGTGAACATCAAAGCCAGCTAGAGGCTGGAAACAATGCAAACAGTTTTTTGACATTTTCAGGGGAAAGAACACAAGGTAATGAAATAGGCGATAGTGTCTACCAGTGCAGTGAATGCAGCGCTACCTTTAACCGAATGTCACAACTAAAAAGCCATATGCTATCTCACAGTGGTGACAGACCCCACCAGTGCACAGAGTGTAAGTTTGCCTTTACATCTGCTGCAGACTTGAATTTACACCGAACGTCGTCTCACAGTGATGACAGACCCTATGAATGCAGTGAATGTGAAGCCACTTTTAAGACAAAAAGCCTGCTGAAAAATCACAAAATGTGGGTTCACAGTAATGAACGACCTCATCAGTGCAGTGATTGTAAAGCTGCATTCAAGACAAAGTCTAGGTTAAAAAGCCACAGGCTGATTCACAGCAGTGACCGACCTTTCAAGTGCAGTTTATGTACAGCTTCATTCAAGAAGCCAATCTATTTGCGTGGTCATATGCAGAGTCATAGTACTGAACGACCTTTTCAGTGTACTGAGTGTGAATCTTCTTTCAAAAGATTTCAGGACCTTAAGTTTCACAGGATGATTCACAGTGGAGAAAAACCATACACATGCGATGAGTGTGGTCTGGCCTTCAGAAAGCTGGGCTATTTAAAAAGTCACCTGCTTATCCACAATGATGACAAACCTTTTCAGTGCAACGAGTGTCAGGCAGCTTTTAAGCGATCCGCAGCTTTGAAGTTTCACCAGCTGGTTCATGGTGATGACAAACCTTATAGATGTAACGTATGCAATGCAGCCTTCAACAAATTAACACAGCTAAACGAGCACATGGTCATTCACACAGGCCATGCGCCAGCCCGACCTTATCAGTGCAGCATATGTAAGGCCACTTTCAAAAGTTCTTTTGATTTGAAAAAACACATGAACACTCACAGTAGTGAAAGGCCACATCAGTGCAGTGAGTGTAAAGCTTTCTTTAAGAGCATGTTCACTCTGCGAAACCATATGATCACACATAAAAGCGAACGACCTCACCAGTGCACTCAATGCAATGCAGCATTTAAAACATCATATCGCTTGAAAAAACATATGCTGGTTCACACCAGCACTAGAGTAGAAATCGGTGCTGATTGTTTCTGAAGGAAGTCACAAACAAGAGACCTCTGTATAGAATTTTATTCAGAATTTTCCCCAGAAAAGTTAAATGCAGAGACATTATCAGGAAGATGAGAAATGGGTACAAAATGTTCCAAAAAAAGATACGGGAAAGAGGCAGAGAAGTGGACATTATTTGCAGCCTTCTTCTGTCTGCCATGGAAAAAGATAATTGCAAAACATTTTAAATGATGTAGCATAGAATCCATGAAAGAAAGTTTGATGATTCATGTGGACCACATCAGGGAGTACTGTATTAGTTATATTATCTAAAACACAGTAGATTACTGATGAACATCCTGATCTAACTGGCATATTTTTGCAAAATTCCTAATCATTTTTGCTGCAGATTTTATTTGTTTTTTATTGTAGTTTTGATTTACCTGTCTGTCACAATTCTATTGTGTTCTTCTGATCTTTGGGCATCATATTTATTTGTCAGATATGCTGTTCATGACCTGTAAAAAAATCAGAGGTAAAATAGTTCATCAGTGACACATCTGTCATACAAAATTTACCCCTGTATTCTGTTTCTTGTATGGTACCCTCCACTCCTTCCAGTCTTTCCAAATATATTACATAAATCTTGTTCGGCATTTTGCAATTGTTTTTTCCGTTCTTTTAATATCTACTGCTGAACCTGCTTTTGCGTTGTTATTGCTACTCTTGGAAGTGATATGATATGTTGACAAATGAGGAACATGGATGTGCACTTGCACTTGTTTAACTCTTCACTGCTTGCATTGGGAAAATCCGTTGAACCAGTTCACAAATGTGAAAGATTAAAATATTTTGTCATTATTATAAGGATTTTTTTTCTGCTTACAACTCCAGGTAGAAATAAACGGGAAGGTTTGGATGATCACATTCAAGCAATATGCTGCCACAAGCTATACAGCTGATGGTGAAAACATTCATGTACAATGTGTTTTGCGCTCCTGAGATGCTTTTGCTACTGTTCTGGTGAACGTTAGTTTGAATGTTTTGAAAAGATCTGCTCTTTTTAGTTGTCAAAGCATTTATTACTTTTCATCATGCTTATTTTTGTGTGACTGATCATTTTGTTGATTAAAGGAGGCACATTCAAAATGTTTCCAAATATAAAAAAATGAAATGTTCATATGCTGTGCAAATGAAATATCAGAACATTTTTAGTTCTGTGCACAAGAGTCTGCACAAGTTCAGCTGGTTAAGTGGGACAAAAATTCAGTGCAGTATTTTACTGGTGTTCAAGTCCTGGGACTTTTTTCCCAAACACATGTAAGAAATGTATGCCCCCCAGTAAGTACATCACATAGTCTGGTTGCCTCTAGACTATTTCTTGATTCTTTTTAATCTCTCTGACATAAAGCCTTCATGAACATGCACAGATCGAGGACATAGTAAACCAAAATTGTCACAAATGAGTTAAAAGATGACAGTAAAACAAAATTTGCGTGAGTTTCTCTGATATCATTCAGCACAAATGTATTTGTGTTGGTTTGTTTGGTGTCTATTCAGTTTACATTCCAGTAATGTATAGAGAGTGATGGACCCATTAAAAACAGATGATCACATTTATGTGACACCATTTTGTTATGCATTGAGTATGCTATTCAACAGCAGGTACATGTTCAATATAAAGCTTATGTATAAAGTTAATATTAATCCACTAGATGTGGATGGCGTTTTGACTGCTCCTGTTAACAGTATATGCATTCCTTTCTAGGAGTTACCAACACTGCCTGCCAAATGATGTATTTGACTTTGTTATTCCCATCTGTGATCATAGAATTGTTCATAAAATAACACTGAAGAAAAGTTGTACAGGTTAATACAGCTAATGTATAGATGGTTCTTGTTTGCATCAGTAACATGCATATTGCTCCATGTAAACATTTAACAATATAGTCTTCTGCACTATTATTTAAACATGTTTAACATAAGTGTTAATACAAAGTTTGGGGAAAAAACTTGTTTACGGATGTTTTTCAGTCAGAAATAAATGCCTTCGTTTACAGGCTCAAAACGATACGTTGTCTCAGAATTTGCTGCTGAGTGATTGGTCCCCTATAATAGCCTCCTCCACCAGTCACACCATCCTACCCACACTTGTTGGTGCTATCTCACTCTCAGGGAATAAGATAAGGATGCCTTCACCTTCATTTGTCATGTTTTGGGTTGCAGATCCATCAATGTATGCATTAATCCAAGTTTCCAATGAGTTTCTATCAGCAATCAGAGACTGCTGAACACCTAAACCCTGTCATCAAGTGATTTTCTGGGGGTAAAATACTGCACCAATCTGTGAACCTCAATGATGTCCTGCTTCCAAACTTCTAGCAATATCGGTGGGCATTTGGGGAAAACTTGCTTTGGCATGGGTGAAATGTGACTACAGAAAAATACTTCATAAATCTAATTGATTCCAAAGCCCTATCTGGTCTAGAACTCAAACGCATTTGTTCCAAAACTGTCCTTCTCACAAATACCCTTTCAGTCATAAATAATAATAATAATTCCTTTTATTTGCCAAGTGACATAGCACGAGGAACTTGACTTGATAATGGCCACATTTTACCAACAATAGCTCTCCCATACACACATATACGCACAGTAGACCCACTCCCATTCACACAATCACTCTCTTGCGTTCACTAGGTATGCTAGTGGTTGCGATCGAGCAGTCCCACAGTCTCTTGCAAGAGTGAGAATATATGCCTGACTACACACTGATCCCCAAGCCCCAGGGGGCATGTTGATCAATCGGGTCTGGCTCGGGCCACAACGGAGTTAAGTGAGGAAACAGCCTTGGAAAAGAAGCTGTTTCTCAAGCGAGATGTTCTGGCCTGAAACTGACGATATCTAAGTCCAGAGGGCATGCGGCAGAAAAGGCCATTTGCCGGGTGGGAAATGTCCACCACAATCTTACGCGCCCTGCCTAAGCAGCGCTGGGCGTAGACTGTTCCCACCGATGGTAGCCTATGGCCTACAACGCGGCTAGCTGCACGTACTACCCGGTCAAGTAGGACCTTCTGTTTCTGGGTGGTGCTGCCATACCAGACAGTAACAGAGAATGACAGTACACTCTCAACCACCGCCCGGTAGAACTGGACAAGAATTGCCCTCCTCAGGCCGAACGTTTTCAGCTGACGCAAAAAGAAAAGTCGTTTCTGGGCCTTTTTGGTGATGGCTACTACATTATTTTGCCAGCTAAGGTCATTGGAGATGGTGGTTCCTAAGAACTTGAGATGATCGACTTGCTCAATGACCTCACCGTTGACAAGAAGAGGCATCATTGGGCCTCTCCTCTTACGGAAGTCAACTATCATCTCCTTGGTTTTGGACACATTCAGTAGTAGGCTATTTTCACTGCACCATGCCACCAGAAGGTCTACCTCCCGTCGATATGCAGACTCGTCGTTGTTTGCGATGAGGCCAACAACCGTGGTATCGTCGGCAAACTTCACCATCCGAATGGATCCGTCAGATGAGACACAATCGTTGGTGTAGAGACAGTACAAAAAGGGAGAGAGGACGCAGCCTTGAGGAGTACCTGTACTGAGGACCAGGGTGTTGGAGAGGAGATTATTTATTTTAACTCTCTGTGGTCGACACAAAAGGAAGTCAAGGATCCAGAAGCAGATTGACTGGGAAAGATCAAACGCTGAGAGCTTGACAAAGAGTTTCTGAGGAATGATGGTGTTGAAGGCAGAGCTGTAATCTACAAAGAGGAGGCGTGCATAGGAGCCAGGGGATTCAAGGTGCTGAGACTCAAGCCTACACTTGAAGTCCCACTTTGCTCTACGTATGGCTTTCTGTAGATCGTACTTGGCCCGCTTGAAGGTTGCGTCATCACCGGACCTATATGCTTCCATTTTCATTCGCAGTTTATCCCTGAGTCATATTCAGTCATAAAGGCATGCGAGGATATAACTCTCATCCCTCCCCAGAGGTCTTCAAGCCATAAAATATAACAGGAAAGTTATCCTACAGTGGATCCCAGCCCACTGTGGATAGTCTGGCAAAGAATGCTGCTTGGAAAGACCAACAGTATGTGGTATCAACTACAAAGTCCAAAACATCAGTGGGACATTCAAAACATTGTTATATCAGTATAAATGGTACATCTTCCCTAGTATTTTCTGCACTACACAAATATTGCAGTAAGCCAAATAAAACATCTATTTTATTCCAGTCATTACTGCAAAGGGTGTAAAGTTAAATAACTTAATTGATCTATCTCCCAACACCTTATGATACACATCCAACCTGTGCAGAGCTACTTATCCTTGTGCTTGAGTTAGTGATTTCATTTCTCAGAACCCGGAACAGCTTTCAATTAACTTATTAAGTGATTCTGATATTTGTTTGCTAAAGGCTTTAATACTCTTATTAACTAAGAACGCGATCGTGACATTAGCTAAGTTCCCTTGAGTTCAAAGTTCGTAACAAATATTGAGGATAAAACAGTTGTCATAACCAAAAAGAAACTTGTGTAGCAAACTCAAGTCAGTGTTGTAGTCCCTGATCTCACCTGCAGTGTTTTCAATGTATGAGTGCGGAACGTGTTCCAAAGTAGGATAGAAGAATAAAGGTGAGGTTGGTATCAGTGGAATGTGGTCCCATCCATTAATTGTAGGGGTCCACAGCAAAACTTTCTTACAGGGGGGTAAGCTGCGTCATAGGGCGGGCTATGCTATTTTGCGAGAGCTCGGGAAACTGGAGTAAGGATTCGAAGAAGATGGACTCGCTTGAATGCCCTACATTACGTGTGAAAAAGCTAGTCTTTTCGAGCACAAAAATACCAACTTAACAAAAAAGTTTAAGCTTATGCTACATGAACTACTTTGACTCAACAAGGTTCCCATTGCTTGCTATGCCCAAAGAAGATGCTTAGTGAGCAAGAGTACTTGCCCTTATTTTTAAAGACTTACTTCCCCTTTTATAGATTGTAAAACTACTTTAAAAATAAATGAAATATCTAGCAAGTTAACTTTTAAAATATGTTTAAAGGAAATAATATAAACGTTGTGCATAAATTAAAAATTTTAGTTTATACTAGTAAAACTAAGAATATCTTTTGAATTAGATATACAAATATTCAACACCTTTCAAATAAAATAAACTAAAAGATATATAGTAATTTTGAACATTCCCAAATTTTAGTCATCTGTAAGGTTAATTCTGACCTGTTGGCCTTATGGCCATCAGTGTTGATGATGACAACAGGTGTATGACTAGTGATTACACCCGGTGGGAATGGGAGCAACGACCCGGAACCACTTGTCTGATAGCAGATGACCAGATGACTAGCCAAGAGCAATAAGACAAAAATAAAAATGTACAGCTTTACAGATCCCTTTGTGTCCACCATGGTACACATTTTAATCTATTGCTCAGAGATCTGGGGCCAGTTGCACAACACATTTCTAATTATAAACACTTTTAGGCCTTAACTCTATTTAGATAATTAGTTTAAAGTGCACACCACAATTGTAGAATTTTTAAAACTAAAACTGCTTAAGTAAGATAAAGTTGTTTAAGACTGACTTTCCGTCCTGTCAGTAAAATTTTGTGTATGTTTTTCTGCAAAGAATCAAAATGGCTTAGAAGAGATTTTACCTCTTTAGAACAGTTTTGAGGTTTAGAAACGTGTTGTGCAACTGGCCCCTGAAAGTTAGTTGCCATATAAATCTTTAATGCCGCAATCAATAAGCATTACCAGTCAAAAGCGAAAACAACAATGAAAACCACTATATAGTTCTTTGTAAAGCACTTTAAGCCAGCATTTGATGGTGGGGTAAAGTGCCAGCAACGATCTATGAAGTGTTATAATTTTATTAGGTGAAATTTTGTCTGTCCCCAGCAATGTTGTATGAAAGAACATATACATGTCGGGCCCTGTATGTGAGCAATGGTTGTGGCAGTCCCTCCTACATCTGTGTCAGTTTTTCCCCCTCCCCCTTTTGGCGTTGGGCTTCAGGACACCTAGTAGCAGCAGGATGATTGTTTTCTACAGATTCTTTATCCCTCAAACAACTTGAGGATTAACTGAATATGGCTGCAGTCAATATTATTAGGAGACCTCCAGATTTGTTAAAAAAATTAAAATAAAAAGCAACAGATTTTCAAAGAGTTCTCAGGACCATTGCTATTACAACTGAACTCCTGTTATATTTAACATACATTTATTTCCAACAATGTACATCATATATATTTTAGCTATACCCTTAATTTTAATTATAGTGACAGAGAACATAAAACTTGTCACACATTTTATCTGGTAACAATAAAGGTTAAAAAAACTGAAAGTAGTTTTTGAAATGTAGGTCTGAATGTAATCTTTTAAAGAGTTTTAGCAAAAGCAAGCCTCCATGCTTTGCCCACATATTCCACACATCTGGATCAATTTACTGATTATACTAAATAAGCAATAACAGATGCTTATCCATGAAATGCAGTTATATAATAACAATTTATAAGAAAAAAATTGTATGCATTTGTAAATGGAATAGTTAAAAAGAGGAGCTATCTGCTGCTGCTCAACTGATTAGAATATTCCTGTGATATATAGAAAATAATTACATATCTAAATTGGTTTTAATGATCTAGAGAAATGTCGTCCCAATTTCACAATTTTGTATGGGATGTCATGTTTACTAAGATTGTTAACATTTTCAAGATTCTTTTATATGTATTAATAAGCATTGGTAGCAATAAATAGTTCTCAAAATATTTCTTATAAAACAGCTCCTCATAACCGTAAGCATAAGAGGATTTGACTTCCTTTAGAATCATCATATGCACAAGAAACTTCTGTTGCTGCGCCAGTGGTGAGCACCCCAGACCTCAGCTTGGCATAGTGCACGTTGTGGTATATTCCTGTAGGATATATCTCAGTCTCACTTTTTGTTTTAAAACTTTGGTTGGATGTTGGTGTCACTATCTCCACATTCCACAATGCCTCAAAGTCTTGAGGTTCTTTCTTAACAGAATCAGGATGTAACATGTTCAAGAGAGGTAGTTCTTCGCTTCTATGCTTTAACATCTCTGTTCTTGTTTTAATCATAGAGCTATGGCAACCCATCTGTGTCACAGGCTCAGTGTTCGATGGCGTCTCAAAATCCTCAGGCTCTTTCTTTATGAAAGCAGGATTTATCATGTTGATGTGATGATCCCGAATCTCAGTCTTTGAACACTGTGAATCTTCCTGTGTGCTTGAACTTTGCAGTTCACAGTTTAGCTGCTGCAACATTGCCTTACTGCTCGATTTTCTTCTTCTTTTTGTAGTCCTTTGAAGAGGACAACAACGTGACAGTTGCTCTGTTTCTGCCTCTTTCTCTACAGCAATAGTCTCTAGCTGCTCAATACACATAGTGCCTTCTTCTTGATCACTGCTGACTTCTTCTTTCACCTCTGCAGTGCACTGAAATTCTGCTGACTGTTGGTCACCTGTGGTGGTCCATGTCTGGAGTTGTTTTCTGACAGTTGTATTATTTTCCTTTCTTTGCAGACTTAGTGCTCCTGGGCAAATTGTGCTGGAGCCAGAAGGATGAATTACAGTGTATGATTTTAGCAAGTCATCCATGGCAAAAACCATATACTGCTGACTACCCTGTTCACAGGAGATGGAAGATGCTGTGTCTGCAAAATAATTTTATTACACATTAGAAATTCCCTTTTAATTTTTGTTCTTGCACCTTAAGTCACTAATATTTATCCATAAATAATCCTAAAAGAAACCTGAAATTTATTTTTAATGCTCTTGCTGTGTATGAGCCATATTTAAACAGCATGCTGCAGGGTTTAACAACTCGAGTGTACTGCTTAAACAGGAGAACATGCTCTAACAGGGAACAGGGAGGCCAGCAAAAAGGCAGTTGCAGTAATCCAGACATAAACGAAGGAGAAAACTAGCTTCATGGTGACATTGGTATTTGGTAGTCAAATAATGCAGAATAGTACAGAGGTGTCAGAGCCAGAAAAATTTTTTGGCCAAAGATGTTGGAGGTGGGGGAGGGAAGGGAAGGAAGATATTGATGTTTTATGCTTAGCCAGCAACCACAAATGTATCGGGGTAAAGAGGCCAGTGTTTTACACTGTTCACAGTTTACACTGTCACATGCAGAGAAAGAACAACATGCCTAAGAAAAGATGTGAATCTAGGACAACTGATTCTCACTGTAGTGGTGACAACCATTTAACATGCAACCAAACTGTGTTGTAAACAGGAAGACCAATCTATTTTAACTTCAGAGAATTTTATTCTCATCATCAAAATAATAACTGAATTTGCAAAGCCCATTTTCTGCTGTGGACACGACCTCATACAAAACACCACAAACTGACAGTTAGCCATGTGAGAAACACAAGTGTCGACAAACAGATGACACCATAACAAACACTAAGTGCACAGATGAAGATAAGAGTGAACAGAACAGTACAGTACAAGAGATTATGAAAGATATTTCTTAAAGAGATGGGTTTTGAGGGCAGATCTGAAAGCTTCAAATGTCGATACAGTTTAAAGAGAAAGGGCCAAAGTGCTAACAGTGAGGCCAGATAAGGGGAAAAAAATTTTTGCTGAATTTTTCATGTTCGATACATGGCACTGAGAGGGTTGCAACTAAGGCTGTATCACTGCAAGGTAGTCAGCCCTGCAAACAGATGCCACATGCAAAGAAAGAACATTGTGCCCAAGAGAACAGCTGAATCCAGAACAGCCAGCCTTCACTGTATTGGTGATGTTGCGCATCCGGGCTGCCCCGCATGACAACAAAAGCAGACTGAAGAGATAACCAACCAACTGTCTATGGTGGAGCTAGAATATGTGCAGATGCATTGGTGCTATTTGACACAAAGGTATTTTCCCACCCCCACCCCTTGCATCAACATTTTCATGAAAGGGACTTCAGAAAACCAGATGTAAAAATGTGTTTTTAAAATTGCTTTTTAATGTTTCATTATCTCTAAAATAGCAGTTTCTCAGCTACTTACCAACTTCTGAATTTTCTTCTTTTATTGTCTGATAGGAAATTTCAGGCATGTCATCCTCACGTTCTGGAACCCTGTAAAAAGTTTTGTTTTGTAATTATAACATGAAAAAGCTATGATGGGTGATCATGACGACTATACTGAGTGATGTTTTTAATTAACCTTGAATTGTTAGATCTAATCTATATATTTTAAAACTGCAACTTTTTTCTTTTCATATATTTAAAATTTTGTAGGCACTCATGTTAACAATGACTGTATAGAGCAGTTTTTTTTTTCATCCCTAGCTGTTGCCTCACGCGCCAGACGGCACAATGAGGACTGATGATGTTTAGAGCAGTTTACACTACTTCAGGAGGATGTAGTTTTTCTTTCCAAGGATAGTTAACGCTTGCAGGAGTAATGCAGAGTTTCCCCATATTCAAACTCTTAAAATAATCAAGTACATTTTTTGACTAAGTCATAAAATCAGAAGGGAAAAGATACTGAATTATGTACCCTTTCATGATTCTTCTATTACCATTCTCTTTTGTTTTGTTCTCTTTGGGGGTGGGGGATGTTGGTATGGGTGGTTTTTCCGAATTGATAAGTCCACCTTATATATGAGGGCAGGCTGGTAATTTAACTTCCACTATTAATAATTATTTTAGTTACGTTGACATATTTGGGTAAAACCAGTTATGTAGTTGCATGTCATCACTCCTTTATCCTACTTGATCTTAAACATGCACATGATTATAGTTTCCACCCAGAGCACATTGAAATTTTTGGAGTGGGTTCCCTTTGCCTTACAGGCTTGAGGGAAGTAGCTCTCCACATTTATGTATTTTTGCTTGTTATTTTGGTGACCATTGTATGGGCAAGTGCTTTCTATTTTCATCCACGTCTTTCTAATTTTATTTCGCCTACCAGTCTGTTCTCCATGATGTCATAATGGTTTGAAGTTGTCACTACTATTGACCTTCCATTAATGTCAAGTGATCATGTTTTAATACAGTTTCTGTCTTGTGATTTCACAGATCCCATCAGTGGGCCCGAGTATCAATTGATCTGTGTTTACCACCAATGAAACATTGACTTTACAACCTTATGATCTGAACTGTAAAAAAAAAAAAAAAAAAAAACGTAATCTGTCAAATAATTTAGCACAGTATTTTAACAGACGAGACCTAAAAAGAATGTTGCTTTTGGATACGCTACATCATTGTTAGTACCAACAAATGTGTATCAAACTATATTGGGATAATGATTACACCACACCCTCTAATGCACCAGAAGATTTGAGAAAATGCTTCAACTAAATATTAAATTAACTTGGTAAATGTTCTATTCTTGATAGAAGTATGTTTGTGATAACAAAAAAAGAAACATTAACCATTTGCTTTAAAAGCCCACGCCCTCTATGCATTCCATTAAAAATTAAAGTTGCAGCATTTCATAAAGATTCTCTCTTTTTCTTTCTAACATGTAGATATGTAACACACTACACACAAAGTAAAAGCATGAATTCTTGAATATACACCAATATCTGAATTCTAATTTCTCTATGTAAATAATGCAATTCACTTTTGTGCATGGTTTTTTTCAAGTGAAGTGTTATTCGTAACACATTCAGCTAGATTGAGTGGAGCCTTTTTATGTCTTTTTGACAGAGAGGCTCCAGATAACACTTCCTCACCCTTTTCTTTCTGCAAAGTGCATTTCAGTTGCAATGTTTGTCTAAGACGACCCATGCCTGGATATTTACAGCCAGGCAGTGCTTTTTTTCTACGCCGAAGGGCCACTGGCTGCACTGCTGTTCTCTTGCTTCCAAAAAGATGATTTTTAAGTCTGAAATTTGCTTTAAAAGCAAACCCAGAATACTTTCCTAGAGTACTCATAGCACTGTTAAACTGGGATGGTGTATGTAATTTTTTTTTTTTTTTGCATTTTTAAGGAAAGCATCAATCCCCTCGGCATATGATTGTGGATCTTGAATGAGTTTATTGTTCTAGTCATCAAAAAGTATTTTCAGCCCTTCAGAGAGGCTCGCAACATTATAGGTCTCAGATTTATGAGCGTCTGGCTTAGGTGACATAGAACCATCATTGTGAATTGCATTTTCAAACTCACTAAGTTTAGTGTCTGCTGACCTGTTATCATTTCTTCCATGTCTCTCCTGTCCCAGTACATAACTCCGCCTGAAAGTCACATTCATTGAAGTTGTAAATGCCATAAAAAACATGAAACTTAAAAAAATGATTTCTTATGCCTTCTGCCTAACTGTAAGCATATAATTTTATTTTTTTTTATAAATAAATTTTTCATACTCAGGAAAGATTCATAAACATCAGTTTCTCATGTGATAAGTGGGCTGTCAAAAATTTCTGTTCTGCTAGAAATATTGTCATTGTAAAATATTCCTGGCTATACAAAAGGCTTAAATGTTCTTGCAATGAAGGCCTGATCCAAAACATTCTAAAGCTTCCACTCCAGACTAGATAGTAAATTTAATTAAATCTCAATATTATTAACTCTGACCTCTGTCATCAATCTAGTAAAGATTCTAGTAAAGAACTCCTTTCTAGTTTTTTAAGATGTTACTTGGTTTTTGCAGGATGTAAAATACAATAAGGTGTATAGGAATTTTGTGTCGGGGAAATAAACCCATCTAGTATCAATGACAATTTGGAAAATTTAAATATTTAAAAAGTAGATCTATCTTACCTGTAAACCCAGCTGAGATCTGGACACAAAGCACGATCACCACTGATGCTAATATAGTTAACTGGGTCCTCCAACTGCAAGTCAAACTTAAATTTCTCAATAGCAGCAGCAGGAGCATACCCATTCAAAAGCAGATGGTCAATCTTGGTCCGGGTTTCTTTTGACACATCCCTGTGCTTCAGTGCCGAGGCAGCATGAATTGGGTGATTGTGGTGGAATAAGAGGTATATTTTGGTAGGGTGCTCCAATCGGTGTGGATCTTTGGTTTTCCATCTAAAATATCAGAATAAGTATTCATCTAAAAATGTACATATATAAACAGATAAATGAAATAAACTAATAAAATACCATAAAAAGTAATAAAAGAAACTGATGATGATTGACTACAATGTAAATGTTTAAATATGGATATGTTTGTAGACTGTAGAAGACTTTAGGAAGGAGGTCTTTTTTTAACGTATCTTCCTAATGTGACAATGTTTAAAGTACATATAAGGGAGTAAGAAGTTCACCTCCTCCCACAATGCTGTCATATCGCTAGGTCAAGGTTTATTAGCTTGGCAACCACTTATATCTGTTCATGCATGCATACAAATCAGTGAAAAATCAATGTTGGAAAAAAAAATAGTTGCCACTTTGAATTAACTATCATGCATTAAGATTTACAGACTTAAACATAATTATTTACACAAAATGAACAAAGAGAAAGTAGCTGATACACAAGCCATATACTACCAACCTGCTGACAACTGGATTGTTTACGGTGACTTGTAACTTAGCTATACAGTTTGTGTTTTTGCTGCTCCTACGGCTATCTGCTTTGGAGGAACGTGGTTTTGTATTATGTTGACACCGGTACTCTTCCTGTTTATAAAAAGACAAACAAGGAAAGTGAGGACAGTTACTATTTACATTGTCTATTAACATGAACCTATTTCTATAATCCTTAGTCATTTATTTAGTATCTGGAAGTTGCTCAGTATTAAATGCCACACTACAATGCCGTTAATTTCAAACTGGCTTACAACTGTACACAAATAAAATAGAATTAAGTTTTTTAAATGTTGAGTCTAGATATATCAATGACAAATCCCAACTGGTATCTGGTTTATCTTGATTATCATGTGACAAACATGGACTGCTTCTAGAAAAGGTTTCTGTTTCTCCTCCTGTTCCTAACCTTTAAGACAAATATTGGTTTTCTCAGAATTGCGACAATTTTTTTCACACACGGGATTACTTACATTTGCTATTGCATTAAAAGAGGCTAGCAGAGCATCGAGAAGATGGTGTTTAAATATAAACAGCATATCGTAACATTTTAACATAAAGCATTAGTAAATGCATCTAGGTTGGCAATCTTTCAGTGAATCAGTGTGTACAATTGTAATAGCAATGTGATTCATGTATCTACTGCTAGAATAATATTACAAAATCAGTATTTGGATTTTAGTATAAAAATAATAAATTATACTGTTATATTTCATATAAATATATAAAAGAACATTTTATGCTGTAGGATGTTCAGTGCAAAAACTTCCAAAACAGGTAATAAGTTATTAGAGAAAAATGTAAAAAAGATTTTAAGGAATTATAAAGTATTATAAAGGAATGTCAGATAAAATACTGTACAATAGCTTGGCTTGCATTGAAAATTGTTTGCATTGTATAATACGAAAAAGCATTCATTAGTTTAAGTCTCAAACTAGTTTCCAATTTTCTAGCTGTTACAGAAGTGTATTTTGAAAGATAAATAAAATGCACTTTTGACCATCATAGATGGCTCTTCAAGATTATATCTATACATCTGTTACTGCAACTTGTCTTACCTTAAACAGTACTTTTTTCTGTACTTCTGGGTGTGTCCTTTCAGTACGCCAAGTTGTCTTTGTTTTTGATTCAAACACAGCCTTCCAATTAACAGCTTGTTCTTTTTCTGTTATGTCTGCCCTGATCACTGCATCAAACTCTGTCTCATTCCCTTTACAGCTACAGATAATGTAGCTATGTGCTTGTGGCAGGATCTCCTGAGGAAAATTCCCGTTGCATTATACTTTCAAAATGTATTCAGTCTTTGTCAATGAACACGCATATATGCTTCATTTCTAATTCACTGATCAGCAGCGACGAGCACTCTACATCTACCATTTAATTAATGATTATCTTTTGTTACAAAATGCACAGTTTTGGAGAAGCGAAAAGATCTTTAAGAAACCATGCAGCACCACCCCAACTGTTTACATTAAAATAATTATAATAACTTGTTTCATGTGCTTTTAATGTGACAATTGTTCACCTCTGGCATACAGTCAGACTTATCTTACTTACAACATCTTTATATTTTTCTTGATTGAACCTGAAACTATATCAATGGATGAATAGAAGGTTTCAGGAAATGTTTGAATGCGTGAATCAGACGACAAAAAAGGGGAAAAAAGGAGGCCGATCGAGATATCTCAAGAACCAGATGAGCCGCTATCTTTTAAACTACATTTATGGACACTTCGTGCTACATACTTTTAACAAAAATAGCACAAAAAATATCAAGAATGTTAAAATTAATTTTACGACACATGGCCCATTTAGGGGACGAACTTAATTTTTTTGTCACAGTGTCATGTGCAAAGTTAAAATTCATCGAGAAGAGTAAACACTTACCTTTAGTGTAACCAATACTTTTTCTTCAATCTCTCTTTCACCAAGTACAAGAGAAAGGCAGGATTTCTTTTTACACACAGTGACTGCCATGGTGCGCGTTTGTACTTTCCGCTTTCGCAAAGACGAGGTCAAGGTTCGTCTGCTTAGCAACGACGTCTGGCAGTTCGCGCATGCGTACAAGTCAGTACAAAAAGCTGAAATCGTGTCGCCAACAGGTGTATGACTAGTGCTTAGACCTGGGAAAGGGAGAAACAACCCGGAACCACCTGTTGAGCTTACAGATGACTTCCATCCACTGATGATAATCCATAATGTCAGCAACTCGACCTAGAACTAGTGTGTACAAGCGGTTTGATGACCGATTCACATTTAGTTCAGGTGCCAGCATATCTGCATCGCAACCATTGAAGGCGGAAGTTTTGTACAGATATTTTTTTATAAGCGACCCTTCATCGATTCCAGAATTGACAACTGTATGCTGCCAGCATTTATCATGTATGTGTGTTCTTTGTGTAAAGCACTTTGAGTACACCTTAATTGCGGATAAAGGTGCTATAGAAACCATCATTATTATTATAAGCCTAACATGCAGGTAGCTGCAGTTTCTTCCTACATGTTGGTCAAGACGCGAATTCATTACAGCAATAAAGCAAATATTTGAAGGAAACAGAAGCGGCTCCCCGAAATCCATGGCAATGAAAACAAAAAGTCACAGACTAACCAACACATGGACCTAAAGCTCTCTCTCTCTCACACACACACACAGAAATAATCATAAACATACCTTTATTCATTGCATTACATTCTACTCTTGTACCTCATCTTTATGTTCAGTGTGCCTGCACACATCTCACTGTCCATTGTCTGCTACCTAATGTTCATTTATCATTACTTGTCAGCGCACATAGTGCGACCTATCTTGGTCGTGATGCTGCACATTACAAGTATACATACATCACATCATCTTCTGTCAACTTCAGATCATGCATTTCTTGTACCGACAACAGGAGATGGCAACACTTATACAGACTAAAACATGCATGACTGATGAACTTTGGCATCAGGGATAAAGAATGAAGAGCCAGTACAAGATGCAGGTGATAATACTGGAATTTGTGAAAACAGCAAATGTATGAGCAAAACCTAGTGTCAGCCTGTGCACTCACACAAGATATAAAAAGGATGCATGACTTGTCCTACTCACTGGCTATTCAACATCTATAAATTCTCTTTCTCACTGCATTCTTGCTTGCTCTAACAGCCAATGCTAAATGTTACGGAAAGCAACCATTCCTATATCTGGGTCATAACCTTCGATCACAAATTGATCCATCTCTCAAAACAATAACTCATCAGAGGCACTTTACCATCTCTAGTAATGTAATAGATATCTCGTTTGATTATTCTGTGCTTTAAATGCAGTGATGGGTAAGTTCACTAGTCTCAGATCATTGCCCTTCATAATTTCTGTCCTCTGCTACTGTATCTCATGATCATGTAAAGTGCAAGGAGACTGTTACTGGCCTTAGACTATGTGCTACTCAATAATGATTGTTCTTTTATAGAGCAAAATTCTCAACAAGGAGAAAAGGCAGGCTCAATGCACCTTATAAGTGATCCGGCTAGCAGTGGACAGTACTTAAAAGAAAATAAATGATGAAATAAGCTGGATAAATGACTCAAAAATGGCAATGCCTATATATACAGGAATATTATTGCTCTTCATGCAAATATATTTTACATGTAGTTGTATGCTAATTATTAGACCTTTGTACATTTATCCTTCTCTTTAATGTTACTGATGCCAGTGAAGGTTGCTTTCTAAGGCTCCACTTCAAGTCAGTGTTGTGATTTGAACAAATATTGAAGAAAGTGAGGGTGCTGTTAACATGATCATGTGGGTTGGATGCACACAAAATAATTCTCTTGAAGATTTATATGGTTGGGGATTTTTTTCACTATCCTACTTTTAAAGAAACTGATAAAATATGCATTAAGGTAAAGACCAATTTGAGATTTAGTAAGGTGGCATTGCAATAAACTGAAAGTTAGTCCTTAGTGGGTTGACAAATTCTTAAAAAAATTAACAAAGTTAAGGTGTGAGCTATTCAGTTCTAAGTTCTTAAGTGCCATAAAAATATAAGTTTGATGGTTATGCTGTAATTTTCTTCTGCGCATTTGCTTATAGGTTGTATGGGCATACAACTTCAGCAGTGACACCAGAACACAATCATAGGTTCTACAAGTGGATATCAAATACAGTGTAATTTACCACTGTCTGGGGAATTATTAATTTTTTTATGAATTGATTCAGTAGTCCAACGTTGAATCATGTCAAATCCAGCTCATCATTCTGGAACTGTTCCACACACATACACAACGCTGTACTGTGATGGTGTAACTGATTTATGATTGTAGCAGTAGCGCCAAAGTGTGCTTTCAATAACGGTGATGGAGCGATTAGAGGCTAGTTGTCCTCCACTCATTCTTATCATGTTAACATTAAACAGTCGAACACAGGAAGATAAGAAATGCTAATGTTATAACCGATTTGCAATTATTGCAGCTGCAGAAGACTCAAGGTGCTTTGAAATAGCAATCCAACTGACAGTGTACAGTACTTATAAAAGGTAAATCACGAACCGAAAAAGCTAAATACATGACTCAAAAAGGATTTTTACAAAATATATAAGCAGGATGTTTAAGGACTGTCTCTGAAAGCTCTCATGTGAAGGAGTTCTACATCCTTACTCTTGTTTGATGTCTCTGACTATACTACATAAACAACCATCATTAATATCTCATCAAGATCAGTTTATAGTGCTTCAAACTGCATTTTTTTACCATTTATCTTTACTCATTCAGGGTTTTTTTTTCAAGAAAAAGCTGTTATTTTCCCAAACACTCTTACATGCATTCAACCTCTCACCAAATTCCATTTGAAAAGAAGAAGGTGATGTTGGTTAAATTGACATTGTATATATTTTATTCCAAGCAACAAATTCTGAAGGCTGCAGTGGGTAGGACAGTGGTAATAATGAAAAATTTGTTCCTAAATATGCCACAAACATATCTTAAATAATCCTGTTGGGTATACAGCTTTTGCTGGGGCTCTCTTCATGGGTTCTCCATCCATCAAAGTACTATCTTTACCAGTCCATTGAGTGCTACAGTCTTCAGGCTCTTCTTTCACCACTCTATTTTCCTCCTGGTTCTCTGACATTAAAGACCAATCTGGTTCAGACAAACTGTGAGAATGTGGATTAATGCACGCAGTGCTTTCCTCAAAAGGTTCTCTGATCTCAGTTTTCACTGCAAATGATTTCTCAGTCTCATTCATAAGCTGGGGCAGTATGTCACCTTTATAAGAAGAGATATCTCTTTGCAAAAAATTTTCATAATCCAAAAAGGGTAATGGCTTTGACTTTACATCTCTCTCTCTCTTTATGTGAGCTGTTTCCACCTGTCCTTTGGGAAATATTATTTCCTCCCTTTTTATGAGTGATCTCACCTCCTGATCTGAATCAATTTCCAATTTTACTACATCATGAGGCCGTTTAGTCTGTGGTACCCCTGCTTCATGGCTAGCAACCCCTGATGGGTACTCTACACCTTCTGTTGTCTTCAAGAAACTTCTAGTCACAGAAATTTGTTCCATGTTTCTCCCTTCTGGAGTTATTCTGCTTGTGATGTTGGAATCAGCAGACACAAACTCCATCCCATCTGGCTGCCATCCATGGCTGGAGTTCCAAGCAAGCTGGTCTGCATCAGATTCAGCGTAAGACTTTTTTTCGATTTTCACACCAACCACACCTTGGTCCTCAGTCATGGTTAGTAATGGACTACCTTTTCTAGCTAGAAAGATAATGAAAAATATTTTACAGTTCAATTTTATATTTATATATATATATATATGGTCCTAAACATCAAAGTAAAAAACAAGTCTACAGCATTGTAATCTTGTTTCAGCTTGATTACTGAGATAGATCACAGAACCTACTGACCTAATGCAGGCTGCTTTCTCTCTTTCGGAGGCTGAAAGTTGTTCCATATAAACAAGCTTGGCACAGCATCTGGACTCGGTCTCCTCCATTTTCCTTTTAAGCTTGGATGATGATAATCTTCAGGCAAAAAGTGCCGATGACAAACCCTTTTGCAATTATTGACCTGAAAAAACATATTCATGTGTTATTATTGTGATGAACATTTAGCAAAACACACATAAGATTTTGTGTTTATGACTTTGTATTTAAGCCATTTTTAGAACCATATGCAGAAGTTTTATTTTAATCCGTGCTGACTAAGTTATGAAGCTTTAATAACCCTTATGTTTAAATGGTATTGTGTAAAGGAATGGCGGCTGACTCACAATTACTTATACATGAAGAATTCCAATCAGTCAGTGAAATTATGGGTTTAACATAAAATAATTAAGTTGTAATACTGGTAATATATGTCCGCTTTTCTTACCAGAAATTAAGTCTGCAGCTGTTCAATATAATAGCCCTTTTATCATTTGTACCCCCATATATAATGTATGTCGTTAAGTGTGACCAAATACGTTTTAGCTAACAAGAATAAAATAAGTAAAAACAAATATTTTTAAAAACACATCTATTTGAAATGTACTAATAAGGGTCCTTACATTTTGTGAACTGGGTAGGCCCATAAAACTGCCATTGGTAGTCTTCTCAAACGTTGTGACATCAGCGTCGATTCTTGCTAGCACTTGTGCTTTATGTTGTCGGTTTCTATCTAGTCGTGCTTGTCTTTGTTCCGGTGTTTCTAATGCTCGTACTTGCGCTGCATGTTGTCGCATTTTATCTAATCGTGTTTGTCGTTGTTCTGGTGTTTCTAATGCTCGTACTTGTGCTGTATGTTGTCGGATTTTATCTATTCGTGCTTGTCTTTGTTCCAGTGTTTCTAATGCTCGTACTTGTGCTGTACGTTGTCGGACTTTATCTAATCTTTCTTGTCTTTTTTCAAATGTTTCTAATGCTCGTACTTGTGCTTTATACTGTCGATTTCTATCTAAACGAGCTTGTCTTTGCTCCAGTGTTTCTGATGCTCGTGCTTGTTTATTTCGCTCTCGATCTCGATTCAATCGCAAATGCTTCTCGGTTTCAGTCTCCGATGATAATTTCTCCAGACGCTTTTGCCTCCTCTTTGCTAGGCGTCTTTTTCTTTGCGTTGCAGTTTCACCCATCTTTCCTCTCACTTTTTTTTTGTCTGCAAAATACGAGAAAACTGTCTCCATTAGTATAATCCAACTGAAATATCTCTTTTGATGTTTTATGGTTATTCCAAATGCAGCTTCTGTCACTGCTTGATTTTACTTGTCAGCTCTTGTTGCTGCACCTGTTTATATCAAAACAAGCATAAACCTAAGCTCCGTGACCTACGGCTCATTTGACCTTTATCTCACCTGATCATACAAATGCTCTACCTAAGACAAGCTAAATAAATGCCCTATAGCACGTTCAGTGTTACCATTTGGGTGTGAAGACAGATAACAGATTCATAATATGTTCCACCTTACAACACTACCCCCCGTGGGACCCCAGGGTATGCTTGCCTAGTGATCATTGTAAGAATAGGGTCCCTGCCGTCCAGCCAGGCATGTCGTAAGAGGCGACTAAGGTGGACACCTCACCTAGAGGAAAATTAGGTTGTGGTAGGGCTACCAACCCCACCATATAAAAAAAAGCACGTTACAGAAACCAAAACTAGAGCACTCGTTACGGATGGCGAAGGTAATGAAACATACCAGGGAACTGGACTTATGATGGACGACAGTCAAACCCGAGAGGGAGCTGGCGCCCTGATAGTGGGAGAAGAACAGTGGAAAGGGAGATGAAAGGAAAGGGATAGACATGGGGTTGCCTGGAGCGAGTTTCAGCCGATCGACATCAGTGGCGGGCTCTGGTTGAGGCCTTATGTGCAACTAGCACGATAAAGGATTGATTGATTGATTACAACACTACGATCTATAAAACAAAATTATGATTAAAAAAATATACTAATACACTGGCGGAAATTATTTAATATTGCAATGAGTAACATGAAAATTTTATACCTCCAGGACGATGGAATGTGGGTGAAAATCGATTACAAATTCCAACAGGACAGACAAACATAGGCCTAATAAGTTAAAATAAAAGTGTGTAAAAAGCTATACCCACATGCTATACGTTTAGACTGCAAAGGCAACAAATATTCACCGTTTTATTTTAAAATGACCTGGTTAAATCTTTAGTATGACTGACTTTTATTAAAGTGGAATTTTAAAAAAATGATGTAGCGAGAGACGCAAACGACTGAGTAATGGTGATACGGAATTCGAAACCTCGATCATTCTTACCTGAAGGAGTGACCCTTCGTATCTGCAAATATTTTTAAGCCAAAGCTTCGCCGTTTTCTCATTCTTTGGCATTTCGTGAAGGGATAGGCCTAATGTTGGACACTTGTAGGCCTGAACTGTACACTGAGGTACACAGCAACGTCGACAGTCTTTTCTTTTTCGTAAGAGGCGACATCATCAAAAAAAGTCTACACTATCAACAGCAGACATCAACGCCGGAAGTCTACAGTCCACTAGGGGTGAAGGTCATTTTAGTCCATGCATAATTCTCCGAAATCATGGATCGAGCTTGTTAGTCCTTCAGAACGGTTATGACTTTTATTTGCCTTTTGCGTGATACGCAATGCGAAGCAGCTCAAAATATGTTGCAAAAGTCTTACAGCAAAGGTTTTGGGCGCCGGGTAGTGTTGTGGTTAAAACACTCGATCGTCACCACCGCAGCGAGAGGCTCAGGGTTCCGATCTCGTCTCGGGACAATACATGTTACGCTTATCCGCAAGGCTGGGCAAAGGGGGAGGGGGTGGCTGCTCTGGCTTTCTCCCCCTCACTTCACAGTGCAAAATTACCTCAAGGCGAAATATAATAATAACCAATAAACAACCATCAGAGGCTCTGATCGGTTTGTTTTAACAGTAAAAGTTTATCTTCAATCTCGTTATATAAAAAAAAAAACACCTTAGTCAGGAGTTGCCCCCGTTTTGCGATATACAGATGACAGTGTAAATGCAGTAATGCCTAAAGATTTTATTGAAGTGTCGAAGTATCAGGGATTCTCATACGAATAGCTGATTTGAACAGGCACGGACTCAGTCTCCTCCACAAAAATTAGCAAGTAGTTCCTGTTGAAATAAAAACTGTGGTTTTATCAATAAACTCCCATTGTTGTGACCACCAAACTTAGAGATATAAAAAAAAATTAAATGTAGAACTGTAGTAAATACACATATAACATGGGTAATTTAAACTAGAACCCTTTTTAACAATCTTTACATTCTTTTAAAAACTTCACTTTGGAAGTATTTTCCTGATACACAAAAAACAGTACAACTTTTCCGATATTTATAAAGTATTTGCTTTGATGAAAACTGGGATCTTTAAATAGATGAAATATGAAAAACTAACTGATAAAAAAAAACAGAAGCTTTAATTTAATTAAAGAGGAGCGCTAGAGTTTACCCTTCACTGCCTGTCTCTGTTCGGGTAGGTGATCCTGATGTTCCTTTTGTTGTTTCAACAAGCAATTTAGGTTACATGTCTGCTGGCTTGTCTCTTAATCAGCATGTTTCTCACATGTCGTTCTGCATACAATAATTAGCTCCTGAGGATCAGCTCCATTCGCCATGGTCTGTGCATCTCAACCTCCCAAATTCTCATCTGCTTATTTGTTCTAATCTAGACTGCTGCAACTCTCTTCTTGCTGGCTGTCCACAGTACCTCATTGATAAGCTTCAGAAACTCCAGAACTCAGTTGCTCATCTCATTTTCCAGACTCACAAATATGAGCACGTTAAACCACTTCTACACTCTCTTCATTGGCTGCCAAAATTAGACTACAAACTCTCAACTCTATCCTATGGATTCTTTGAAGGCTACCCCATCCCCCAACTTTACTGAAATCTTGTCTGTCTACACCCCTGCTTGAAACCTTCGCTCCTCATCACACTAGAATGCTAGAAGAAGAAGAATTCTATCCTCCCTCCCACAAAGACAGCCACATACGGACAACAGATGTTCTCTGTCTGTGCTGCTAAGCAGTGGAACTCTTTTACACATCACATTTGCCACTCTGACTTGAAGGCTACATTCAAATGCTCTTTGAAAACATGTCTGTTCACAAAGTACTATCCCTGAATTACTATTCTTAACTCCCTTGCAATGCTGTCTGTCATGTTAACCATCATGTAATGAAACCATCTCACGTTGTTTACAGTACCTACATCCCTTCATCTATTTCTTTATGCTCTACTCTTGTACCTCATCTTTATGTTGTTCAGCGTGTCTATAAGTATCTCACCCTCAACTGTCTGTTATCTTTCATTTATCATTATTGGTCTGCACAGAGAGTGTGATCTATCTTGGTTGTGATGCTGTGTGTTATAATTTCACATTATTATTGTGCATTTGCAGATTGCCTTTCAAAATATTTTACAGTGCAGATGTGGTACTCATGTCTATTTAAGAGAATATTGTATGAAATACAGGTTAATTTTTTTTAACCTGTAAAACATGAATACCAGGTGATTCAAGAAAATTAATCAGAAGACTTCAAGAAGTTGTCATTATGCAAAGGCAGTCTGATATTTCATTTGCAACAAAACTAAATTTTACTATCCTGCATCAACTCTCTTGCCGAGTAGCACGGGCAAGGCAATTTTCATTACTTTTATTGCAATGTTTTTCTCTTTTCCAGAAATGTATAGGTTTCTTGGTCTAATGTTTATCTCAGAGCGGCAATAATAAAAAACAAACTTCACCCACTGTCGTCTTTGCAGTCTTCAGATATATGCCAGTCATTGTAATGTTACATTTTTATGTTGAACCAAGAGGGTTTTAGAGGAAACTGATAAGATATTAGCCTGAAGGCCAATTTGAGATTTAGTAAATCGAAAATTAGTCCTGAGTTGAAAAACATGAACAAAGATAAGGTGGGAAACTACTCACTTCTAAGGATAAGTTTTTAAATGCCATAAAAATATAAATTCATTAATGTAAATAAATTGCAGCGTGATTTTTTTTAAGCTCTGCTAGCACTGACTATATAGCTGGTAGGTTAAATTTCCCATTCGGTCCATAAAAAGAAACATGTTCTGCCCAAAACAAGAAACTGGTACATAGAGAGGTCCGTAATGCTATTCGTCAGGCCAAGGTGAGTTAGTTAGTTGTTGTTTTATGCCAAGTCAGCAACTAAGGCTATCTCATGGCAAGGGCCAAGGTGAATTATAAGACTAAAATAGAGTCTCAGTTTGGTACAGGTAATATCCGAGCAGCATGGCAGAGACTCAAAAACATGGCCAATGTTGAAGATTGGTTTAAGGGGTCGAAAGCCAAAATCTCGATCTCAGGCGTTGACAGTACGGCCCTACCAAATGCTCTTAATGCTTTCTTTGCTCGTTTTGAGACTCATGACTTCTCAGCGAAAATTAAAGATATGGTCAGTTCCCTTCACCCTGTCCAGAGGGTTGAGATTTGTCAAGAACAAGTTGTGGAGTTAATGCAGCGAGTATACATTCGCAAGGCCTCAGGTCCAGATGGTATTTGTGGCAGAACATCACATTCCTGCGTGCACCAACTTGGAGGCATTTTCCAACACCTTTTTCAGCGATCTATGGATTCACTCTCCATTCCAGCTGCTTGGAAATAGTCTACTATTGTCCCAGTTCCAAAGAAAGCTTCAGCTCAGCATCTCAATGACTTTAGACCAGTGGCCTTAACATCATTGGTCATGAAAGTATTGGAGACAATCATCAAATCATTGATTCTAAAAGCCACTAACAATTGTCTTGACCCCTTGCAATTTCCATACCAGTCCAAACAAAGTGTTGATGATGCTAAACTGTTCATCCTCCACACTTTACTCAAACACCTGGAGAATCCACAAGCCCATGCACGACTGTTGTTTGCTGACTTCTCATCAGCCTTTAACACCATCCAACCACATATCCTAGCTAGAAGACACTTCGAGTTTTCCTTTGACCACCAGCTAGTGTCATGGATCATTCACTTTTTGGTTGACAGGCAGTAGTTGTCAATGGTACTTTTTCCGACTTAATCACGACGTACACCAGCTCACCTCAAAGCTGTGTTTTATCCCTGCTTCTGTTTATTTTGTATATCAACAGTTGTCACAGTAACGATGATGGTCAATATCTCGTCAAATTCTCTGAAGACACGGCACTGCTGTCTCTCCTTAGCAGGCCAGCAGATACCCACGGTATAGCTTTGGAAGAATTAATTGCCTGGTGCAATGACAATTTCTTAGAACTTAACGTAAGACGGATTAGATGGTCTTTGAATTCCGTCGGAATTCTCCACCAAGTCCCGTGTCATCCACGACAAGGAGGTGGAAATTGTTCCTGTTTTTAAATACCTGGGCACCATCTTTGACAGGCAACTTTGATGGGATATCATCACTCAAACTGTGAAGAAGGCTCAACAGTGCCTCTTACGTCTCCGGAAGCTGAAGTCTTTCTCTGTCTCCCACCAATTTCTTCAGCTTTTGTATAGATCGCACATAGAGAGTGTGCTGTCCTTCTCGTTTATCTGTTTCTACAACAGTTTATTGGTGAACGATAAAAGCAGCCTACATCGTTTGGTATCCACCTGCTCAAAAGTCACTGGGACACTTCAGAGTTCTCTTCAGAATCTATATAACAGGCAGACACTTCTGAAAGTGTCTGCAATCCTTTGTGATGACAGGCATGTCCTGTTGAAAGAATTTGTCCAGCTCCCATTGAGCCACCAATTTTGTGTGCCTGCATGCAGGACTAACAGACTGCGGTTATCCTTCGTTGTTTTGGCCGTGAGTCTTTCGAATGGTGCTGTGCGAATGAATGGAACATGAATGTGGAAGTCTGTTTGGTGCATACGAATGTGTGTTTTTGTTTTTTTTGTTTTGTTGTCGAGCTGCCACCGAATTGCCCTCCAGGACAAATAAAGTCTTATCTTAATTATAGACATAGTGAACTACACATATACTGGTGGGAAAGAAACACTCAGAAGCTTAAGATGAAAAAATATATGCTTAATGGATAGGCTGTATTTTTCTTCTGAGAATTTGCTAATGGGTTGGATGGGTGTACACCTTCTGTATAACACCAGAACACAAATACGTTCTGCAAGTAGATGTCAAATACAGTTTTCTTTATTTACCATTGTCTGGGGAATTTATAATCATTCTGGCACTGCTCCATACACACATCACACAACTCTGTACTGTGATAGTAGTAACTGTTTGCTGAGAAAATAAGCAAGTCAAAATGCCAGCAGAAAAATATTGCCGGAACAAGAATAAAATACACATAGTACTCCAACAGCAACTGTAATATTCCAACAGCAACTGTAAAACATTTTCTTCACTAAACTTTAAATTTTGAAAATAATGACAGGTGTTTTCAAGTGTTAAACTGGCAACAGCTAAACGAGTGATTTTACTTGTTTGCCTACAACAGTTGAACATAATTTTGTTTCTGTGTAAAAGATCAGTAAATTAAAGGCAGTAGGGGTGTGATAAATCCAAAATTCTTTTGTCATTTCAGTATTCAAGCCTAAAAACAACAAAAGTAATAAATATGATCTTAGTAGTAGTGCTAAAGTGCCCTTTCAGTAATGACTGAGCGATCGGAGGCTAGCTGTCCTCCACATGTTTGTATGTCATATTAAACAGCTGAATACAGGATGATAATACTGTAACGAATTTCCAAGTTATTGCAGGTGCAAAAGGCTCAAGGCAAAAAGAAAAAAAAAACAGGAATATCATTGACTGCTTCTAAAAGTTCTCATGGGAATGAGTTTTACATTCTTACTCTGGCATGATGCCTCTGACTTTGGTACATAAACATCCATTATTAATATCATCAAAATCGGTTATTTTTAACTGCATTTATCATTTTTCTGTACCCAGGCTGGGTTTTTTTTTCTAAGAAAAAGCTCAGCCTCTCATTATCTTTCCCAAACACTCTTGGATTCAACCTCTCACCAAATCCCAGATCTCATAAAAAAAGGTGATGATTAAATTAATGTATATATATATATATATTTTATCCCAAACAACAGATTCTGAAGGCTGCAGTGGGCAGGACAATGGTAAGAGTGAAGCATTAGCTCTTAAATATGCCACACGATCAGTACTGAAGCAGACAAAAAGAAAGTTCTGGCTTGAGAGTATTCCAAAATATGGAAAGTTATTTTCATTATTTGAAGGGGTACTAGACAAGAGGTCTTGACAAAAAATGTCAGGTAGTTCTCTGCTTTTGAAGAAAGAAGTTGTTATGCTGCTGTATATAATCCACACTGGTGTAAAATGCATCACTATGCTTTAACGCATGTAATTTAGGTACTCCTGGTGATGAATGACAGTATCCCACAACACCATGAATAACTAACTGGCTGGCTGACTGGTGATGAAGTTGTAATCCACAAGCAACACAGAGAAGTTTGTTCTGTCATTGCACAATCCTTACATTTTACAGAGGTCAAAAGTAAATTATGGAGTGGTCATAACATGAAATGTCATTTGGCAGGGATGTACTTAAAATGGACTGTGAACCAACATATGTATTTTTAAGTGGGACATGTTTTTAAAAACAGCGTTACACACACCACACTGGCTCAGTTGCCCAATGAAATTTCTGGACACCTCCTGATCATGAAGGCACTTTTTAGTGCTTGATTCATCACAATGTTGTAAAATATCCGATAAGAGAGGTCTGGCTTCACCTTCTGAGGTAGACCATCTCCACAATGGAACTGGTTCAATAAGCTTGCTACTAGATAACTCAAATGACCCATCTGAGAACATTTCTTCACAGGGACCAACCTCCAATACTTGTGTTTTTGAACTATCTCCCTTTAGTTGATGAACTTCGTGTATATTCTTAAATAATCCTGTTGGGTATACATCTTTCGCTTGAGCTCTCTTCGTGAGTTCGCCAACCATTACAGTACTATCTTGTCCAAACCAACGAGTGCTCCAGTCTTCAGGCTCTTCTTTCACCACTCTATTTTCTTCCTGGTTCTCCACATCTGATAGTGAAGACCAATCTGGTTCTGACAAACTGTGAGTAAGTGGAGTGCTTTCCTCAACAGGTTGCCTGGTCTCAGTTTTGATTGCAAATGTTTCCTCGGTCTCCTTCACATCCTGAGGAAGCATGTCACTTTTACAACAAGAGACATCTCTCTGCAAAAAGTCTTTATAATCCACAGAGTGTAAAGGCTCTGGCTTTACATCTCTCTCTTTTTTTACGTGAACTGTTTCCACGTTTCCTTCAGAAAATATCATTTCCTCCCTTTTTATGAGAGGTTTCACCTCCTGATCTGAATCAACTTCCAATTTTACTACATCATGAGGCAGTTTAGTTTGTGCTATCTCTGCTTTGTGACTAGCAACTGCTGTGGGGTACTCTATACTGTCCATTGCCTTCATGCAGTTTCCGGTCACAGAAATTTGTTCCACGTTTCTCCCTTCTGGAGCTATTCTGCTTGTGATGTTAGCATCAGCAGACACCAACTCCATCCCATCTGGCTGCCACCCTTGGCTGGCGTTCCATGCAAACTGGTCTGCATCAGATTCAGTGTAAGACTTTCTTTTGATCTTCACAACAACCACACCTCGATCCTCAGTCATGGTTAGTAATGGCTCACTTTTTCTGGCTAAAAAGATAATAAAGAATACTTTAAAGTTCATTTATGTGTGTGTATGTATGCATATATATGTGCGCACACACACACACACACACACACACATATACATACAAATACAATATTTCCAAAAAAATGTACCCACATTTTGACTTGTTATAACTCATTGAATGTTTCGTTTCTTTTCAGATCAACTAGACCTGAATGATGGCAGAAATATGGCTAAGTTTTGAAAAGAAAAAATTTATCACAAAATGCTATTGGAAGCACAAAAATATCACTGAAGTGCAAAATAAAAGTGAGTGCATTTTTGACCATGTATTTGTAATTTTGAGCCATTAATTTTGTTTATAATTTGATAAACACTGCATTTATTATCATTTAAAGTGCAAGTACATTTTTTTAGACACCCTGTATAGTCCTACACATCAACCAAAGTAAAAACAAGTCTACACCACCTTAATCTTGTTGCTGCTTGATCGCTGATGTAGATCATGGAACCAATTGATCTAAGTAGCCCAATACGTTTCTTAGACATTTTACATCTTATCTGCTTCATTAACATTTTACTCACCAGTTGAAATAACTTCTTCCACAACACCATCCTGACAGATTGTTTGCAACAGATTTGCATCAGTGTCTGTTTTTCTGTAAACAAAAAGTCCTTGTCAGTATTAATAATGTAGAGGGCCGGTAGGCCAAGGCTACTTGTTAGTTTGGGGCTTTTGTTTTAAGCACTAGTTGCTAGTTTTGGCGGGACTCTGCGCTCCCTTTTTGTTGCTCGACACGGAGCTGCTCGGCGTTGATTGGCTAGGGATAATGCGCTATGTGTCGGCCGTATTGGAGCATCGCGGTAAAGTTAGCCCTGCGAGGGGTATATAAGGGCAGAGCTGAGACAAGTCTGTGTGCTGAGCTGACATAGAGAGCAGAGCTGACAGAGAGAAGAAACAGATGTGCCTGAGTTCGAGTCTGCCCCTGACGAGTCGCAGCCGTGGCAGCCAGTGAAATTAAAGATTGCAGACCTGCTGACAGTTCCTGGTTATGCTTGGGTGTTGAAAGTTTGCTGAACCACCAAAAGACCTAACCACAGGGTTACAATAAGAATAATGAGCATTTATATAGTGCTTTTCCAGTGAGTTTCTCAGAGCGCTTTATGTAAATATACAGACTGAATCACCAACCATGCACTCATATTTGCACATAGCAGACACACACCCTTCTACAACAGACACCTGCTCAGACACAAAGTAAATTACAGACACACTTTATGCACGCTTATGGTCAAGGTATCAGTGAAGTCACCTTTCTGAAAAGATGCGTCTTGTTTAGACTTAAAGTTGGTTAAAGAATCAGAGTTAACAAAGGCTGCCGGGTAATCCGTTCGAAGCTGATGGGGCTAGGTAGGAGAAAGACTTCTGTCCATATACGTCTTTGTCTTAGCTAGTGGAACTCTCAGAAGACTGATGTCAGAAAATGAGCAAAGAAGTCGTGTAGGTGTATACATGTAGATGGGAGTGAGCGTACTGAGGGCCAGTGCCATAAATGGCTGAGTAAGTGGAAAGTTTGTAGGCTATACGATCCACGACTAGCAGCCAGTGAAGAGAGTGAATGATGGGTAATAAAAGTTCACATCAAAGTGGTCTGCAGATGAGGCGAGTAGCATTATTCTGGATCCTTTGAAATCTGTCAAGAAGAGACTTGGATATTCCAGCAAAAAGAGAATTACAATAGTCCATCCTAGAGAGCACAAAGACACAGATTAGATTTTTGGTTGAACCAGTGGTGAGATGCCAACGGCATTTACAAAGAGTTTACAAATAGTATTGTGTTCAAAACCTTTTAAAAAAATTTCTTTGTGTCTTCATGTATAATATTTTAATTAGTGTTTGAAATGGATGGTCCTCCATTATGCATATTTACTAAAATCAGGGCTTAAAATCTCACCCAAGTCATATCAAGAAAGTACAATTTAAAGTAATGATAAAAATTTGTCTGGATTGTTTGTTAAAAGACTGCACTTACATAACAAAATATGGAGATCTTTTTCCAATGACACAAGATGTCTTATTAGTACTCTTTTCTGCTTTATTTTCATCCTGCCACCTTTTTGAAGACATACTTGGTGTATGGCCTGGTGACTCTGGTAACTGCAACGTTGGATCCAAGACCTTTTTCTTTTGTTTTTTACTAGCAGAGGACTGAAAAAAAGCGAACTAAATTACTTGATAGAGTGCAGGTTTATTTAAATTGCTAAAACATTGCAGATGATGTATGAATAATTATTTATTCATAGTGAACCATTCATAGTGAATAATTATTCGTTCATCTACAGTTTATTTTTATAAACACAACTCTCTATTTCCAGGAAGCACCAAAAATAAAAAGCCATAGTGTTGCTCCTTCCTTCAGTACTTGCTACTTTCCATGTAAAACATATACAAGATACTCACCAACTGTTTCCTTTTCGATTTATTTCTTTTTGTTGCAGATTTAGAGAGGCGTTTTCTGTGAGTACAACTTCCAGATGTCTGTTTTTTCTTACCTACAGTAAGAGAGGAAGCAGATTTTTTTTTAAATCAAGCACAGTTAGCCACTCTAAAAGCTGGAGGGAGAGTGGGGTAGACCCACAGTGTAAACGAAGTGTTTATACTGACATTTTAACTCACTAAAATTATTAATGTTTAAGAACACTACCCTTCTTTTGTAGAATTTTTGTTTCAAATGACAATCATATAATAAGCAAGCAAATCTGACAACAGGTCAAAATCCAAAAGAATGTTTATATATTTTTATGTATTATAACAAAATAAATGAATAAAAGTTATTTTGTTTGAACAATCTTTTCATTTTCAGCAATCAATAGGCAACATGATCTTATTCCCTTTTAATACCAACAATTATCTCTGGTATCAAGGCACTGCAAAACACATTTAACACATCATTTCATGTGTGAACTGAGATGAACAAGCACAACCATATTACCTGCACCGGACACGCTCATGTCTGTTGAAGCATATCGAAACAATGCCACAATATTGGTTGGTACTGATAGAGTTACTGTCTTTGGGTCTTCTGCTGGATTTTTCTCATGTTTCTCACAGATAGTACAAGGCCTTCCCTAAAAAAAAAATCAAAGATTGTGAATTGATTTTTCCTGTGACAGACTACTGCATAATAAGTTGGGCTTTCTAAGATCTCAGTTATTCCAACTTGCTACTTTATTATAATTTTACGAAATTTAATATCACCTTAAAGACAACACTTTAGATTGTCCCAGGTTTTAGCTATAGAGGCTACTCACTGCGCACAGTACATGCAAGATACTCGATTTGTTAAATATTACTGTGAAATGTGTACTTTAGCATGCTTTTTTATAGTTTTTTTTTGTGAACGAGTATGCCTCCACTTGTGAGGAATGTTGAAAGACCATACACAGAGTGCAATAAATGGCAAAAACAAGTCCTGTTGAAGTTAGGGGAATGAAATCTCCAAAATTAGAAATGTAGTCATTGTGCCTTTCTGTAGACTCTGCTGGCATAGCGTAGTCAGGCTTCAAGATTTTTTTTTTAAAGCTACATTCCCTGTATGTTAGAACAGAGACACTGAAGGAAAGAACAGCCATCACTACACATGCCTAGTGGGACAGTGCTGACTCACTGTGCATCCGTCCGATGTACACAAGCTTAACATTGACAGACAGCTTCCGGTCTCTGTTTTGTACCCGCAAGCACCATGGAATCCTTCGATACTGAAGAAATCCTCTTAGTAAATATGCTTTAATATATATATGTATATTTTTTAATATATGGATCATAATGTAAAATATTTCTGGTCTAACAGAGCATTGTATAGTACTATTTGTATTTATTTGACAGATAAAAAAAAAGTTTTTGTCAGCAAGCTCTTGCTCTCTGGCTCAGTGTACGAGTGGTTACAAGTGCGGTTTGCAGCGAGTTTTTCGTTTTTTAATGAGTGTTTAACTCAGACTAAGACGCTGAGGAGCATGCCTTAAAACTCTATTTTGTAACACATTTAAATCCTTATTTATTGATTTTTTTAATGATGTTGATTTGAACACATTTACATTGTGCGTCATCAGGACAATGGTACTAGAAATGGGTGGTGAAGAAAAAATGCAATGTTCATTCCTCTATCGCTGATGGTTTCAGTTGGGTGAGTAAAATTTGTGCTATTTGCCACTGCATTTATTGTAATATTTAACTAAATATTCATAAGTTGGCAAATCGTTTGGTCACCTTTCAGACCAGGGTAAAAATAGAGCTGACTTAGAAAAGTAGCTAATTTCTTCCATTATTTATTTTGTGATGTATTTTTGCTTAAACGTGTAGACAAATTTTGTTTAATCCTAATTAGTTTCATCAGGTCTGCCCGGAGACCTGGAAAGAGTCTTGTATTGCTTTGCTGTCAGATGACTGCATTTTGAAAGGTCTGCCCGGAGACCTGGGAAGAGTCTTGTAGTGCTTTGCTGTCAGATGACTGCATTTATGATGATGTAAAGAAGATAATCCGTAATGTTGATGGTAAGTAGAGGCTGCAAAGTTTTGCACTCATTTGAGTACAGTATTAATAATACCAGCAGTTTCAAGCAAATACTGAGTACATGCAGGAACATATTCGTAATGCATTTTCCTCTAGAAAATGATATGTGACGTGAATGGTATTGATCATACATTCCGTTACGCTTAGTTCCACTTTATTTATGTATATAAAATTCACTTTCCATATATTATTATCGGGGATCCAGTAAACTGTCCTTAATTTATTTCAAATAAAATCACACTGTATATCTACTTTTTTAGGACTGCACTGCTTCATGATTTACAATTTCTTAACCAGTGTTTGGTGAAGAAGGGCAGGTTTAAAACTGTGCAAAAGAAAAGCCATTTCACAGGAATTTTTATTTCACTGTAAAGATATTGAAAGACATATCCCATCCCCTGTATCAGCGTGGGTCTGCCTAAAGGTATTTGAAATAATGGTAAATAAAAACAACTTGCCTAATTATCAGTCTCAGCCAATGTAAGCAGGGTGACTGAGAAGGAAATAGAGATTGTAGAGTACACTGGATGCTATGTACTATATAATGTTAAGAAACAAGCAATTAAATTATCTCATAATGAGAAAGATAATATTTTGTCATGCTTAAAAGAACTCACACATGAAACTGACATCACTGAGAGCTTCTGAACCTGCTGTGAAATCAATGACTCACATTCTTGATAGATGGAGACTTACAAAATTAAAATCCCCTGTGGTCCAAACTTTTGTAAAGCTTGAGTCTATATTTAGACAATGTTTTAATGAATAGGTGCAGACTTTGTCCTTTGATTTGCATTTTACAAACTGTTTCCAGTCAGTTAGCACTTGCTTTTATGAACAAATGTACACTGTCCTAGCATCACAAATCGTATTTTATGGTTCGTGCACACAAGTGCAAGAAGTCTATGGAAAAGTTTTAACTGTCAACAAATAACTCAAAACAGGGGGGGGGGGACTTCTGAAGGCTACTAGCTCAAATGTGTAATGGGGAGTTTAATTTTGAAAATCCACCTCTATCCAGAATACGGGTCAATGATCTGCACTCCTGAACATACAGTGCTGTGATCTGGTATATATCCTCCTTCTGTCACCTAATCTTTTGTTATATGTGTATTTTTATATGCTGTTGCCTTAATAGTTTTTTGAAACATGACACCTGATTCCCGATTTATGTTATTGACTGTTCTGCTGTTAAAACAAAATGCCATTTGCAAACATATTTCGTATAACGGAAAGTAAAGGTATGATTATGGTAATTTCATTGTCTTTTCTCCATCTTTAAACCCATGAGAACTTAAACTGTCATCGCAAAATTCATACACCTACTCAGTTGACATCCTTGTATTTTGATTAATTTTGTATGATCTCATTTATTTACATATGTGCAAGATTAAAAATAATCATAATGTTAGTGTTAAAACCACCCCTCCCGAATTCATGTTGATGCTATTTTCTGCTTTAAGAGAGACATACTTGACGTGTCAATGTCATGGTTATAAAAGTAAAAACATTCAAACGTTTAGGTTTATATAGAAAATGATTCATACATGTAACACTTTTCATATAAAAGCTAACTGGACTGTTTTGGCATGCCTAACTGGAACAGCCACAAAGCATTGGAGTATCAAGCATTACAAAAATTTTGAAGTTTGATGCAAAATGACGAAAAATTTATGTGATTCGATGGCTTTATTCACTCTGTCACTCAAATTCACACACACTCAATTTAAAAAAAATCACTGCCTAAGTAATTGTATTTTTTTTATTCCTCAATTGTATTTCAGCCTAGGACAGGAACAAGGCAAAACAATAGACAGGAGTTTGTAATAAAGAAACATAGTACCTCATTCTCAGTCACTCATTGATTAATGCTTACTGGAGGCTTCCTAGTTTCTGGCTTTGGTGTTTCAATGGTCTTCTTTGGCATAAACTCCGTGGGTAGACTTCCTGGGATAAGGTGACGAAAATTGCCTTTACCTGCAAGTAAAATAATAGGTAGAGATCTACAGGCAAATAAATAATAGATTGTATCATATATATCAGATTAATGTAAAGCAGACAGATCTGTATCTGATCTTTTGACCAGTTTAAATTAACTTGTGTAAAGAATTAGACCACACTGGTTTCTAATCCCTTTCCTTACCCCATTTCAGTGCAGTTAGTCCAAAAGAATCAAATTTAAAAGTCATAAAGTTAACACTAATTTCTTGATTTAATCCAGCCCCAGCAAAAGTTATTTATGGTGTTGCATGAGGAACATTAAGATTATGTGTTCTGATTTATTTTTGAAAAATTTATTGCTAAATAGGGTTTTAATTTAAGTAATCCTATTCATGTTAATCATTTACTTTTCATTTCTTGTTTTACCTTGAGTTGGCTATATAACAGATTACATATTATAATAGGTTACTTATTCTCTTCACATATACGCGCGCTCTCTCACTAATATGAATCATATCCAGCACTCAGCAGTTTCAAGGGTCTAGTGCTAAATAAATGTTGTTTATACTAGGTGATTAATAGTTCGATTATTTTTTAATCTATGAATATTTTGATTGGGCACAGCAATACTTATAATCACTGGAAAGTTGAATTATTCTAAAATATGAAAAGTTATATTTCTCTTGCCTGGTGACTTACCTTCAATGTAACACTCCGGTTTGAAATGCCTAGAGCAAATCGTCGCTCTTTCAATGTTAAAGCTAGAATCACAACGATTCACAGCTCTCACAAGAGCTTTTTCCCAGTCTTGATTTTCTCGTCGTCGTATGCTGAAAAATGATAAGCCTTTGTGTCGACTTTTGCAGGCTGGGCAGCCTGGAATCGCACAGCTAGTGCCTGGCATCTCAAAACAACAGTAGCTCAGAGACCCACGGTGTTCAGCGAAACCGGAAAAGGCGAAGCAATGACTTGTGCATCGCAAATGATCTCTTCCCGCGCTCGAGATAATAGTCCTTCTCTCTTTAAAGTCTCTGATTATAATAACTAGTACAGCACTATATTTACTGCAATAAACAGGTTTTTCATATGTCTAGGATATTTTCTTATTTCTGATACCAGGAAGCAATCAACGTTTTTAATGTTTTCTCCACAATTATGTTAACCCAGAAACTCATGGCACTCGTTTCATTTCCAGTTAAAACATCTTGCAATTTTTGAAAAAGATACCTAAGTTCAGCTGTTTTGCAGCATTGAAATGAAGAGCATCGACAAAAATTATCTTGTAGTGAGAAAATTAATGGAGAAAAGCAAATATTTTTCACAAAAAACTGCAGGAAGCTCGTAGTTTGATGTGAGCGAGAGTTACTTGCCCTTACTTGGAGTAAACAAACACGGTCAAGACTAAGCGGCTGTGTGCTATCAGAGAGACAGCATCGCATTTTTGAGCATTTAAAAGCTGTTTGCACAAGAGTTTTTGTGAAAAATGCATGGTCATAGTCTGTGGAATAATCTACATACATTTTTTGTGTTTGCTGGCTAATAAATCCACATAACTTACTAAAAGTCCCTATACTGGCACAGTTGTAATTCGCTTACATAGTTACTGATAGTAAGTGGCGCCAACTCAAAGAATACCGTCTCAATGCCTTCAAGACTTTCTCGTTATATGTAGATTAGTCAAAATATTGGCCTCACCAGCTGTATGTGGCTGTTATATAATAGCAATAACAGTCAAAAAAGACATACTTGATTCTATGAACATTTTATTTCATGGAAAGGCTGTTCATTTTGTAAAGTTTGTTCAAAACAAGCATAAAATATTTCAAAGAAAGGAAACAGAAAAACAAAATATAAAAAGAACTAATTACAGTCTGCATCATACATTACCCACAATGTAGTAATTTTTCTGACTGCAAAGTCTAATACAAAACTGGGAATATAATGTACTAACGTAACAGTTTTTTTTTACAAAGTTGGTCATTTTATTCGCACTACTTCTCTAAAGTTATAAAAACCAACATTTATCCTTAAAGTCATAAGCTTAGTTTCTTTTTGTCTGTTTGGGAACGAAATGTGTGATAGTCTATTAATTATTTTAAGAATGTTAAATCACTATTGTTGAATGAAACACTTTTTGTGACTTTTGAAAACGGTTAATGGCAAAGAGATAACTAACACGAGATTCAAGGAGAGTTTTTTTTTAAGTCTTAAAAGGTCATGAATTTGGACAGTTTGCAGTGCAGTTTCAATGCTTATCTGCAAACTATCAAGCTAAATTTAATGTTATGGTTACTTATGAAAAGATCTATATAGCTTTTTTTTAGTTAGCACTTTTATGATGCTTATTTGTGTCTTACTTGTGCGTATGCATGTGCGCGTGTGCACACACACACACACACCACTCAACACATACCCTGGTTGACAGAAACACAAATATTCATCAAGATATTCATTTAAACTTATAAATCTTTGTCAGTTTTATTCAGTTGTCACTCATATTGTTTGACAGAAAGAGCAGCAACTCATGATGCTCTTGTTCAAATCATATCACCAATGTACTGTTTTCATGTTCCATTGGTAAAAGTAGCTGTCTAGGAAATGTTAAAAGGTGTTTGGAAAGAAGCCTAAAACTTAAATTAGTTCCCATCTTTAAAAAAATCCTGCAGTTAGGATAAACTAACCATTTTGTTTTTGGTTTTGATAAGGACTATTCTAATCATCTGTTATTTTCAGAGAACATTTGTACTTATGTATTGTATCATAATATTTTTTACAGTTTATTTTTAAGAATAGAATATTCTAAGTGAATGTTCATCCACCAAAATGACTTAAAACTTCTGAAATCCATGGGTCGGTTTTTATTACAATAGGTTAAAAGTCAGGGTTCAAATTTTAGTGACTATATACATTTACCTTGCTTTTTATGCTTATATATTTACCTTGCTTTTTTGCTTATATATGACAATCTAAACTGTAATGAACTATAAATAATGCTATATAAAATTTGTACTTTCAATGTTTGTTAAAGGCACAAAACAAGAACACACAGACATAGACTTCAACTTACATCTAAATTTCAGTGCGTCCGATTTTTGGAATCTAGCCCATATTATAAACCAGTGATGCCCAACCTTTTTCGGTGGTGGGGCCAAATAAGTCTCCAAGACGCGTGTCACGGGCCGCTTCACCGCAAATATACAAAAAAGAAGAAAAAAAACCAGAGCAGATATCATTTTTATTAGAAACGCGCTTTATTTACCATTAATTCTCTAGTAATTAGTGGGATGTTTGAAGTTGTTTTCCCGAAACCAACTTCTGAATGTCCGGCTGCGTAGTAGACACCGAGTCGGACACTGAATCGAAATGTTCGTCGAGAGGCGATTACGTAAGACGGGTTTCGCCCCTTTCATCACTGAAAACGTTTGTTCACACACATAAGTACTTGTAAACATCGCGATCATCGCTTGTTTTCGGAGATTTGGAAAAGTTTGTGCAAGCAACACGGCGTAGAAATCAATTGTCTGCATCGGTCGAAATTTGTCATGCAGGGATGTCTGGCTCTGCAAGTCAGTCAGTTCTAGTTGCAGGTCTGTCGGGGCACTTGACACATCTGCCGCAAATGGATTTTCGAATAGACGTATTTGAAATCATTCTTCAAGTTGGTTTATTCTTGCTTTGGGGAAAGACATATTTAGCTGTTGATCCTGGCGTAGAGCTGTACACGTTGGAAAGTGGACAAGCTGCACCCTTCCCTCCTGCTGAATGAAGAGTTGCAATTTCGCTTGGAATACTGCTATGTCCGCATACACATGCGAAATCAACTTGTCTTTCCCTTGTAGTTTGGTGTTGAGTTCATTCAGATGTGACGTGATGTCGCATAAAATCGCCAAATCCCACAACCACGAGGGGTCGTTCAGCTGAGGCACTTGCTTTGATTTCTCAGTCATAAAAATTTCAATCTCATGTCTCAAATCAAAAAACCGTTTCAGTACCCTTCCTCGGCTTAACCAGTGGACTTCACTGTGAAAGAGAACGTCTTCATATTCGGATTCTATTTATGTCAAACATTCCTTGAAAGTTCTATGGTTGATCGCCTGTGATCTGATGAAGTTTACAGTGCTGACCACAATCTTCATCACATGGTCCAGATTCAACACCTTGTCACAGAGATTTTGTTGGTAAATATTGCAATGAAGCCGCAGAAGCTCGGTTCCATTAGACTCGACGACTTTTCTAATAACCCTTGCTGCCAGTCCGCTGTGGCATCCAACCATACTTCTGGCACCATCAGTGGTCACTCCCACTAATTTTTCCCAGGGAAGAGCAAGACCCTCTATTATGGTTGAAATTTCTTTTAACAGGTCTTCGCCAGTGGTTTTCCCATGCATGCCTCTCATGGCCGCTAACTTTTCTGTAATTTCAAAATCGATGTTTGTACCGCGAATCAATACCAAGAGTTGAGTGTTGTCAGATGCGTCGTTGGACTCGTCAACGGCAATAGAAAACATTTCGAAACGAGCTGCTTTCTCCCTTAGTTTTGACTGGAGAGTTTTTTCCATATCTTCCACTTGCCGTGCAATTGTCATGCCAGAAAGGCTGACGGCTTCAGCTGCATTCTTCTTTTCAGGACTCATTTCCTCCGTCACTGCGAGCAAGCACTTTTTTACGCATTCACCGTCGGATAAAGGCTTCACTTCTCTGCTCAAAATGTGAGCAGCTCGGTAGCTTGCCCTTACCTTCGCCTCATTTTCTTGTCTGTTCTTGGTAAATATTCTCGTCAAACCTCCAATTTCTTGACGTAATTTAGCAATCTTGTCTTCGCGGCTCGAACCAAGGATGCCGCCATACTTGTTCTTGTGCTTTGTTTCATAGTGCCGTTTAATGTTGTGTTCCTTAAAAACAGCCACACTTTCTTTGCAAATCAAACACGTTGGCTTGTTATCATGTTGCATAAAAAAATAAAGTTCTGTCCACTTTTCTTGGAAGTTCCTGCACTCAGAGTCAACTTTTCGTTTTCTTCGGCTCTCATTTCACCAGCGCACAAATGTGACCCGCCACGACGACATGAGAACATTTTCAAACTAGAGGCCCCGAAAGGTGTTGAGGGTCAATTTTGTGCAGTCTGACTTTTCTTTAAAAATAGATTCCTTGATTGTTGAACTAACTTGAAAACACTTCTCATAGAAACATAGAAACAAGAAACAGCCATGGGTCACGAACGACATACTAGACCTCTGTGACCAAAGGAGGGCCTTGAAGAGAGAAACGAAAAGCAAACCAGAAGCAGCAACCAAATACAAAGAAGTGAATTGTGCCATTAAGAAAGGGATGAAGGCAGCTAGGGAGAGCTGGATCCAGAAGCAGTGCCAGGACATAGAGGTTGGAATGGCACGAGGTGACAGCAAAAAGGCCTACCAACTTCTAAAGACCCTCACTAAGACAGACCAGCAAAAGATCTCAGTCATCGAAGACAGCAATGGTCACCTTCTCACAGAAGGCAATGCTGTACTCAACCGATGGACAGAATACTGCAAGGACCTGTACAATTACCAGCTGAAGACCGACGCCAACATTCTCCAAAACAACCAGACTAGAGACAGTGAACCTGCAGACATACCAGTCCTACGGGAAGAGGTTGAAAGAGCTGTACATAGTCTGAAGGGAGGAAAGTCACCAGGCGTTGATAATGTACCAGCTGAGCTGCTCAAGCAGGGTGGGGAAGCAACTACAAAAGCCCTAACTGTTCTGTGCCAAAGAGTCTGGGAGCGCAAGGAATGGCCCAGAGAATGGACGCAGTCACTAATCATTCCCCTCCCAAAGAAAGGAAACAGCAAACAGTGTCAGAACTACAGAACAATAAGCCTTATCAGTCACCCAAGCAAAGTCATGCTGAAGATCATACAGAACCGCATCAGAACCACAGCAGAAGAGCTGCTAGCAGAAGAACAGGCTGGCTTCAGACCACGTAGAAGCACAGTTGAGCAGATCTTCAACTGTCGTCTTCTTATAGAAAAGCATCTGCAGCATCAGCGGGACCTTTACCACAACTTCATTGACTTTAAGAAGGCATTTGACAGAGTCTGGCACGAGGGGCTATGGCATGTGATGCGGAAATTCAACATTGAAGAAGGGCTTGTCCAAGTCGTTGAAGCGTTGTATAACAGCTCAACGAGTACAGTTTTGCTTAACAACCAAATAGGAGCTTACTTTCGTACCACAGTAGGGGTACGTCAAGGATGTCCCCTATCACCCGTGTTGTTTAATATATTCTTGGAGAACATCATGCTTGAAGCTCTTCATGACCACCATACCTCCATTTCAATCGGTGGAAGACCAATCTGCAACCTACGCTTTGCAGATGATATAGATCTGTTAGCAGGTACAAACAAGGAACTGCAAGACCTCACCAACAGACTGACAGACAGCTCAAACGCATATGGAATGGAGACCAGCACAGAAAAGAGCAAAGTTATGATCAATGGCAACGGCAAAGCAGAGATCTATATGAACGGGGTACAGCTCGAAGAGGTAAGCAGCTTCAAGTACTTGGGAGCCACTCTCTCCAAGGACGGCAGCTCCACGCAAGATATCCGCATCAGGATCGCAACAGCAACAGCAGCAATGGCTAGGCTAGATAGGATCTGGCATAGCCACAAGATAAGGTTCACTACCAAGTACAGGCTATACAAATCCCTGGTAGTGCCGATCCTGCTCTACGGATGCGACACGTGGACTCTACTCGCCGAAACAGAAAGGAGAATCCAGGCATTCGAGCACAAGTGTCTGAGGAGGCTGCTCCGGATCTCATACAAAGAACACAAAACCAACGACTTTGTAAGAATGTTTGTTTGTTTGTTTGTTTGTTTGTTTGTTAGGGTTTAACGCCGTGCCAGCAACTAAGGCTATATCACGGCAATGAAAGACAAATTTATGACAAAAATTCCATCAGAGATCTTCAAAAAGATATAACAGTGCCATTCCAATAAAAACAACACAAACAAGAGAATTTTTAAAAGAGTGGTTCTAGTATAAAAGTGGTTGTTGTGGCCAAAAGGCCGTCAACAAACCAAAACCATAAGCCAAAACTAACAGGAATTTAAAACTTAAATTTTATGAAAGAGTCCAATCCCTCTTAAAAATGCAAAAATTGCTGCCGATGGGACGGACCTAAACAAAGCAGACACAGAAACTGCTGTGAAAAAACGCTGACGCGTACTCTGGAGCTCAGGGCAAGTAATTAATACATGTTTAACATTTAAAACTTCTGTACACCATGGGCAAACAGGTGGTGGTTCACCTCGTAAGAGATACGATTGCGTGACATAGGTGTGTCCTAACCTCAGTCTAGTTAAGACTACCTCCTCCCGTCGCACAGGGCGGCACGGAGGCAGGCGGTCAGAAAGATTGGGAAGGGTGGCGTGTAGCTTGTTTTGGCCCAGAGTGTCCCAGTGGCGTTGCCACAGTGACTGAACATAGGCCGTGAAGAGAGATTTGCAGTCAGATGATACAAGCGATTTCAACTGACTAGACAATTTGCAAGCGGCCCTGGCAGCCTGGTCTGCTTGGACGTTGCCAGCAATACCAGCGTGGCCAGGTGCCCAAACGAAAACAATATCTTTGTTTCGGCGAATGAGTATTCCATGGATTTTGTGGATTTGTACCAAGAGAGGGTGGTCAAAACAACTGGAAAGAAGAGCTTGGAGGGCAGAAAGGGAGTCAGAGATGACCAAAAAGTTGTGCTCCGAAGAGCGGTGAACATGCTGCAAGGCTAGCAAGATGGCATGAAGTTCCGCTGTGAAGATAGAGCAGCCATCTGCAAGTCGGGCTGAAGCGGCCCGTTGCGGCTGGCAGGATGGAACTGCTGCCGCAGCAACAGGGCCACCGTTTGGAACTTTGGAACCATCTGTAAAGATACAGCAGAATCCAGGATAGTCAGAAAGAAGTTCCTGAAAGCGTTGAAGAAAGATGAGGTCACTAGTGTCCCCCTTTTTAAAGGCTGTAAGATCAAGACGGATCTCTGGAACAGGAAGAGTCCAAGGAGGAGTTGGCAGTAGAGGGAGAGGCTCTACCTGCTGGATATCTACTCCGGCAGCTTGCAGATGAGGTGCCACACGGAGTGATAATGGTTTTTGTTCCTTGGTACGAATAGCATACAGGGCAGCACGCTGTGGTCCAAAGACGGCACGGTAAGCAGGGTTTTCAGGATGAGACTTCAAGCGACAGACATAGGAGAGCATGAGTTTCAGACGGCGAAGGGACAGTGGAGGCTCACCAGCTTCTGCGTACAAACTATGTACAGGAGTGGTGCGAAAGGCACCCAAACAGATGCGGAGCCCTTGATGGTGAATAGGATCAAGAATTTTGAGATAGGACTCTCGAGCAGAGCCATAGATGATGGATCCATAGTCTAGCTTGGAGCGGACCAGGGCACGATACAGGCGAAGCAGGACCGTGCGGTCCGCCCCCCAGCTGACATGGCCAACTACTCGAAGAACATCCAAGGCTTTCTGACATGAAAGGCGTAGAGATCTGATATGAGGAAGAAAGGATAGTTTACGGTCAAAGATGACCCCAAGAAATTTTACTTCCTGAACTACTTTGAGTACCGTGCCGTTGACAGAAATACAAGGGTCTGGAAACATGCCTCGTAGTTTACAAAAGTGGATGCATACTGACTTTGTGGGAGAAAATTTGAAGCCATTTTCTGTCACCCACTTCTGCACACCGTTTACGCACAGCTGAAGCCGGCGTTCGAGGCATGGCAGCAAACGGCCTCGGATGCAGAGAGCAAAGTCATCTACATACAACGAGGCCTCCAAACCTGGAGAGACAGATTTTAGGATAGCATCTATTTTAATGTTGAAGAGAGTTGGTGAAAGGATGCTGCCCTGTGGGACGCCCATTTCCTGTTCCTGAGGAGCAGACAGAATAGACCCTACACGAACTTGAAAAAGTCGGTGAGATAGAAAGTTTTCAATGAAGATAGGCATACGACCCCGGAAGCCAAGGGCATGAAGGTCCAACAGAATACCTTGCTTCCAGGTTGTGTCATACGCCTTTTCCAAATCAAAAAAGACCCCTAACACATGTTCTTTGCTAACAAATGCATCTCTAAGGAAAGTTTCAAAACGGACCAGATGGTCCGTGGTACTGTGGTGTTTTCTGAAGCCACACTGCAGGTTGGAGAGGAGGCCATGAGACTCAAGATGCCACGTGAGCCGGGCATTCACCATGCGTTCTAAAGTTTTGCACAGACAACTAGTAAGGGCGATAGGACGGTAAGAGTTGGGATCAGAGGGATCCTTACCAGGTTTTGGGATGGGCACCACGACTGCCTCACTCCACGAGGGAGGGAAACAGCCAGACACCCAGATAAAGTTAAAGATATCTAGGAGGAGGCGGAGAGAGACCTGTGGAAGATGAGTCAGCAGCTGATATGAAATGTTGTCTGGGCCAGGTGCAGAGTCATTGCACTTCTGGAGGGCCTGCTGCAATTCTTCAAGAGAGAAGGGTAGGTTGTACTGTTCAGAGTTGTTAGAAGAGAAGTCACAGCTAGAAGATTCCTGAACAGACTTCAGGTGCTGAAATTCTGGAGAGTAGTGGGAAGAAGAAGAGTTTTGTGCAATGGTGGATGCCAATGAGTTTGCAACATCCTGTGCCTCTGTGAGGATGGAGTCTCCAACCTGCAGGTGGCCTACTGAGCCCGCCTGAAACTTTCCCTTAATCTTTCTTATGGCCGCCCACACTGCCTGGGAGGTGGTGCGGGATGATAACGAGGACACAAACCTCTGCCACGCAAGCTTTCTACTCTGTTTAAAAATGTATCGAGCTCGTGCTCGGCTGCGTTTAAAATTTAGCACATTTTCTGGAGTGGGATGGCGAAAGGCAAGGCGCTGAGCCTTCTTTCGGTCGTGTTGAGCCATCCGACACTCCTCTGTAAACCAAGGGACACGTAGATGTTGATTCCGTGTCCCTTTTTCGGTATTGTTTTCGAAGCAACCTCGGTTAATATATTTGTAAAAATTCTAACAGGATGCTCTTTATCATTACTGAACTTTTCTAAGTTGATATCTAAAGTAGAAGAAAGGCGGGTGGAGCAGAGGGCTTGGAAAGCAGGCCAGTCTGCCTTAGTCAGGTTCCACCCGCCATTAGAAAAAATTTTGTCCCGTTCCAGAGTACTTAAAAATTTTAAAATTATAGGAAAGTGATCGCTGCCGCACAGGTCGTCGTGTACAGCCCAGTTAAAATCTAGTAACAGTGCTGGGCTGACCACTGATAGATCTACTGCTGACACTGTGCTACAGTATGGACGGCAAAAGGTGTTGGAGCCATCGTTCAAAAGGCAGAGATCACTTTCCATAAAAAGTGATCCCAACAACTCTCCCCTAGGGTCACTCGAAGTTCCACCCCAAAGGGGGTGGTGCCCATTAAAGTCCCCTAAAAGAAGGACGGGAGAAGGAAGTTGGGTCAGAAGACCCTCAAGGTCTTGTCGGGAGACCCGAGCAGAAGGAGGAAGATAGATACTGCAGATAGTGATAGTTTTGCCCAAGGTAACCCGGGCAGCAACTGCTTGAAGAGGAGTGGAAAGTGGTATCTGGCTAAACAAGAGGTGGGAACGGAGAAGAAGAGCAGTCCCACCTGAAGGGACGTCAGTCTGTGAGTCCTGACGCAAAACCTGAAAGCCTTTAAAAGAAAAGGTGGTAGAAGGTAGGAGAAGAGTCTCCTGAAGAGCTATAACATCAAGAGAGAAGCTAGATGCTAGGCATCGAAGTTCTTCAAAGTTTGCTCGGATCCCTCGACAGTTCCATTGAAGGATTGTAGACATGCTATCTGTGAGGGAAAGAGGCTGAACGCCTCACAGTAGCAGAGGTAGAAGAGGGGAAAGGTGAAGAAGGCAGGGGACGGCGGGATGGAGAAGGCGACGCAAAACGCCGCTCATCTATATCCATCCCCTGCTCGCCAAGAGTGGCAAAACGATTTGAAACAGGGACTACTGTTGCTGCTGTAGTGGCCCCAGATGTGCTGTGGTGTGTAGTGGGTTTTTCAGGTGATTTAGGTTTTGATTGTGCGTTTTTCTTGTCTGTCTGTTGTGTAGTGTTTTTTCCTTTTGGTGATTTTGTGTTACGTGCTTGTGGGCGTGTAGTTTGTCTGACTGGTGAAGGTTGTTTGGCCTGTGGTGTTTGTGCTTGTGTGGTCTGAGTGGTCTGAGGTGTTTGTGTTGTTTGTGATGACTGGGTGCCACCACTGCATGCAGGAGGAGGAGGAGGAGGCATAACATGTCTGACTGGGACAGGGCCCTCAGAAGAGACCCATGTCATGTCCGTCTGGATAGCAATAGAGTTCGATGGTCTTTTTCCCACGACTGCAGAGTAGGAAATGGAGCCTACAGTGGGAGATGGGCCACCCACAACGCGACGGCGAGCATCGGCGTATGAAACGCCAGATTCCGCGCGTACGCGCTGAATGGCTGCCTCTTCCTTCCACTTTGGGCAGTCTTTGGAAGAAGCCGTGTGGGCACCATCACAGTTGCAGCATTTGGCGCTTGAAGTGCAATCAGCTGCAGCATGGCCAGTCCCACCGCAACGAAAGCAGCGGGCTTGGGACTTGCAAAAGCTTGCCCCATGACCATAACGCTGGCAGTTGAAGCAGCGCAACGGAGAAGGTATGAAAAGAGAGACTTTTACCTTCAAATACCCAACATCAATGGTGTCGGGTATTTTAGGAAGGCAGAAAGTGAGAAAAGAGTGTTGGTTGGTACAGATTTTCCATCCTTCTTTAGGGTGACCCTCTGTACTGCTGTGACCCCTTGGTATGCCAGTTCGGACCTGATGTCAGGTTCCGACATCCCAGCCAGGTCAGGACAACGAATGACCCCTTTGGAAGAGTTGAGGGATCGATGTGCAGTTACTTTAATAGGACGGTCAATGAACCGTTTTCCGTCCCATCGGCGCAGGGCCTCACTTGCCTTCTGGTCTGCGCACTGTACAAGATACTGTCCAGAGCGCAAACGTTTGATGGATGAGAAATCTGTTGATATATTTTTGAAGCCCTTTGAAATTGCAAATGGTGAAAGGGATGAGAGCGGCTGGGCCGGCTCTGTACCCTCAACCAGAAGAAAGCGGGGCCAGGCCCCCTCAACATTCACTCTTACATTCACTCGAACCTCTTCCTCACTGTCCGAAGACTCATTCTCACGTATGCGTTTCCCCAGATTTGATTTTTTTTTTGCCATAATGAATTTCATTTGTTTCATTCCTTATGCTCCCCACCCACCATGGAGTCCAACAAGGGGATGCGACCGAGCGGTACCACTTAGGGCATTTCCAGCAGGGTCGCACCAGGGATACATAAGGAATATACTCTGGCCTACAGAGTGTGTAGACCAGATTGACCCCGGCCGCAGCCTTCTAGCAAAGCTAGGGCAATGCACGACCAGCCGATTGATTGGTGTGGGCCACACCAACCTCCCGTCTAGGAGAAGTCCGGGCCAAAGAGGTGTGTTGGTATAGTAGGCCGCAGCCCACCAGGGACCTCAACCTCCAGGATCCCATCCTCCCCCGTCACGGGTTGCCCTGCACGGCAAACACAGGGGGCCTAAAGGAGGCCACAGAGAAAAGAGCTGCATTGAAAGAAAGGCATGATTGGAGAAGATGATAGGGAAAGGCCAGTGTAGGCAGAAGATAGAGAAGGCAAAACTGGAGTGTGATAGAGAGATGTTTGTTTAGAAAGGAATGAAGGTGAAAGGGCCAGTGAGGGAGAAAGGAGAAAAGCCTAAGGGAAAGGGGTGGGCCAGCTTGGTCACCCAGCCAGAGAGAGGCTGGGTGTTCACCCCCGGCACGAGAAGCCGGGCCCACGGGGGCGACTTTGTAAGAAACAAGATTGCCACACTGGTAGGACACCAGGAACCTCTACTATCAACAGTCAAGCGACGTAAGCTGGTCTTCTTTGGCCATGTAACCCGGCACGACACCTTGTCGAAGACTATCCTTCAAGGCACCTTGGAGGGTGGCCGACGCCGCGGTGGTCAGAGAAAGAACTGGCTTACGAACGTCAAAGACTGGACTGGTCGTCCTGTACAGGACCTGCTGACTATTGCCCAAAATAGGCAAGAGTGGCGGGCCCTATCAGCTGCCGCGTCTATCCATGTGCTCCCCCCAACGCCAGGTGCCAGGCAAGGGACGACTGACTGACTGATGTTAAAATAAAATTTAGAAATTATCTTAAACCACATTTTGATCGAGGTACCCCACGGCAATCCGTCGTCCTGATTTCCACAGGAAACTGACGAAATTTAAACGCTGTTTCGGTATAGTTTCCCTGTCAGAAACCCATTGTATTATACCTTGTAGAAAGCCCAGAGTCTGTATTTTCAACCTCTTTAACGACTGATTCAAATATTAACCAATCAAAAGATCACTAATCTCCTGTGGAATGCGGCGTCCCTCTTTCTCAAACACTGGTTTCCTCCCAAGACGAAAATCAAGAATGAAATCCATCCAAGATAGATTGAGAGACGCCCCAAGGTAATGAAATTTTTTTCCCCTTTTTTCGTTTTTTTTATTATTATTATTATTATTACCATGCCGATTTCCTGCACTGCGGGCTGTAGGTTGGGCATCCCTGTTATAAACAGTCACTACATATTTTTCCAGAAAACAGGATGCATAATATACAGCTTTTATCTAAGATATTTATATCATAATATAAAATATTATCATCTTTATATACCACAGAGTTGGACTAATATGAGTATGAGCTTAATGAGGACCGATGGTGCAAAAGCTTTGATAAAGAATTGATCGAGTGATCGGTACAGGCGGCTCACCTGTCACCTGTTGTAAACATAACTGACGTAGTTTTGCACTTCTACTAACAGAACTAGCACAAATGGACTTTAAACGATGAAAAAATGCAAATAACTTATTTCTTTATTTCCATATTGAGCATAGGGCCCATTCATATTTTTTTAACACTAGCTCAATAATGTCTTGGCCTTATAGTTTTCGAATCTCACGAAATTGGTGGCTTTGTTTACCCCAACTAAGGGAAGTCACTTGCAGTTGATGACGTCAACCTTACAGGCCTCATAAAGAAAAGTTCGCTCCCATCATCACTGCTGTTGATCACATTTAGACTAGACTTTAGACCACCTTACATAATGAGAGGGTCAACTCTGGGGTGAAGGGAAAACTCGTCGGTTAGAGTTATCTTTCGTAGATGGATGTTAAGAAGCAACATGGCACAAGCCAACGAAGGTGACCGCGTGAGGCAAGGTGGACAATTTTGTTCAGCAATAAACTGTCACAACGCGAGATTTAAATTAAGTTCGAAAGGGAAGAGTTTCCACACCTTCCCGAAGGACGAAGAGAGGTAAGCTATGTATTTATTCTCAATATACGCTGTGTACTGTAGTTGACACAGAATATAATCTATAGATTATTCTCTCTGGTTGAAAGCCATTTGCTACAAGCGGTTGCTCGTCACTATGAATATTAAAATTACTATACTGATTTCACTGTGAAAGTGTGAGGTGGATTGTCACTTATGCTATGATGAACATAACATAATTTTTATAGGATTATCCTTTAAGGCATTCATCACTAGGGTGAGGTGTTGGTGGTCACGTTTGGTACACCTATGTATACGTACAGTATCATAATGCTATTACTGGTTAATTTTGCATTACTGAAATATTTGTTACTAATATATTGAAACAATTATTGCAACAGGTGCAAGATATGGATGAATTTTACAAGAAGGAAAGATTTTGACTACCTTAAGCCATCTGACATTTATGGAAAAGGCTACTGTCTGTGTTCAGATCATTTTGAGGAAAGTCAGTACAACTGTCCAACCCCCCAAAAAAAAGTCTTGTGTGGAATGCTGTACCTACAGTTTTCTCCATTCCAAATCCACCTTGCAAGGTTGATAACTTACAATTACTAGATCATAATATATTTCCATATATACTAATAACCCCAATTTTATCTTCATAGACCTTTGTTTTTGTCATATTTTCTTTTTGACTTAACATTTGTCATGCTAGGTCACTCTGACACAAGTCTGATAATGATCATAGCTTGCAGTGCAAAAGGTCTGTTTGAAGGTGTGCATGTTAGTACAGATTCTACATATAGATATATAGGATAATTGGGCTACTGTTAACTCCTTTTCATTATGCTAATAAGTGCAAAACCTGCATATTACATTGCCATATACCTGTATTTGTAGGTATCTTCTTCAAGAAAGCGACCAATGGACAGAATGTCCAAACCGACCCCTGCAAAGCAGCCCAGGATTTCCCAGAAAGCTGTAGTCTTGCCTGGTAATTTTTTGTTAAATCATGTCTTCTTGGTATTTCACCCCCCCCCCACACACACCACTAAGAAAATATTTATAAGGGAAGGGGTGATATTATCCAACACATTATAAGCATCTTATTTTTTGTACATCTTTTCTTTGCAGAAGAACAACCAGACATTGCAGTGGAGCCTGCATGCTCTAGCACTGTGGCAGATTCTCCTACAAAAGCTGACTTAAGGGTGGAGATCACAAATCTCAACGAAAAGCTGAGCAGCCTGATGGAAGAGCTCAAAAAGGAGAAAAAGAAAAAGCATAGCAGAAACAGAAAGAGGCAAAAAGAAGTAAAGAAAGCTGCCATTTTAAAACAGCTGCATACCATTCTTCCACCTGAGTGTATGAAATTTTTTTCATCACAGCTAAGAGAAATTAATAAGAGCAAGAATGGATATAGGTGGACAGAGAGTGACAAAGTAACAGCTCTCTCTTTACTTCATACCAGCCCAAAGGCCTATCATTTGCTGAAGAAGATATTTTTGCTCCCTTGTGTATCAACATTAAAGAACACAATGCAAAAAATCAAGATCTACCCAGGATTTAGTGATAAAATAATAGAAGCACTTAAGGTGAAAATAGCTGCATATCCTCCAAATTCAAATCTGTGTGCTCTACTAATGGATGAAATGACTATTAAAGAACAAGTCAAATATAATGAAGAAAAAGATGAAATAGAAGGCTTTGAGGACTTTGGGAGTGACTTAAGAACACACCTCATAGCCAATCATGCTACAACGTTTATGTTGAGAGGATTGATATCTTCCTGGAAACAGCCAGTTGGCTATTTTCTCTCAAGTGGACCAATCCCTAGTGAAAGGCAGTTTGACCTGCTCAAAGAATGTGTGAATAAAGTGCAGGATGCTGGTTTGAAAGTGAAGGTGATCATAGCAGACCAGGGGGCAAACAATAGAAAAACATTTGAAAAGCAATTTAACATCTCAGAAAGCCATCCATTCTTATTACATAATGATGAGAAGATCTTTTTTATGTATGATCCCCCACATCTTCTAAAAAATATACGAAACAATTTAAAGAAGTACGGTTTTCTTGTAAATGGTAGTTTGTGTTCCTGGGAACATGTGGAAAACTTTTTCAAGTCTGACAAACAAAATTCTGTGCGAATGGCACCAAAGTTAACTGAAAAGCATATGACCCTTCCCCCGTTTAGCAAAATGAATGTTAAGTTGGCTGCACAGGTACTGTCTCACTCAGTTGCAGCTGGGATATCAACATTAGTGCAGTTTGGAACACTTCCTGATGCTGCTAAACAAACAGCACTATTTATTGAACGATTTGACCAGCTGTTTAATGCATTTAACAGCAGCAGACTCAATTCAGGAAGACAGATGGGTCATGCAATGTCACCATCATCTGGGCATAAAGAGTTTCTCTTGGACACTTTGCAATGGCTTCACACTGTTGAAACACCCTAATCCAATCCACTACTTTGTCTGGCAGGTTGGAAGATGACTGTGCAAGCTCTGATTGGGCTTTTTGATGAGCTTCAGACAGACCATGGTGTTTTATTCCTTCTTACAGAAAGACTGAATCAAGACTGCTTAGAAAACTTTTTTTCTTGCATTCGGGAAAAAGGGGGGCATCTACATAATCCCACTGCAGAGCAGTTTAGAATATTCTTCCGTCTGCTCATGATTGAGAACTTGTTTCATCACAGTCGTGGAAGTAATTGCCAGGAAGACAATGACAGTTTTTTATTGACTCTGACATCTGTGACCAATGACAAACAACAGGACATAACAATGTGTAATGATATTGATGAGAATGACTATGACCATGACATTGATTGTTTAAATGAAAAGGACATTAGTGATAGAGTAAATAACATTGTCAGTTCCAATAACTTTGATAATGATAACTATAGTGACCCTTTAGCCATTTCATGTCTACAACCACCACCAAAAAACAAATGTTTAAGCATTGCAGAAGAAAATGTGTTCCACTATATTTCAGGATATCTTGTAAAAAAGTTAATGGGAAAGATTTGTGATCAATGTAAAACAACTATTGCAGGATCTCTCACAGGATCTGAATCAGAAAAGTTTCTAATAAACAAGCAGTTTGGTGGACTCTATATTCCAAGTAAAATTCTGAGTGAGACAGTTAAGATTTTAGAGTGTGCCTATTGCAAAAATATTGACGAGTTACTTCCTGGCAAAAAGTTAAATCTAAGTTGATTCCACTTCTTTAGGGAGAGCTAATGAGCACTGACCTCTGTTGTCCACTTGATGCATGTGATCTGAAAGGGAGTGTGATAAATCTATTTATCAATGTTCCCCTTAATTTTTCTCTGAAAGATAGCTCTGTGTCCTTTTCTGAGAAAGGAACAAAACGAAACAGAAAAATATTGAATTTACATTATTTGTAGGCTTTCAAATGACTTATGGTCCCTTTGAGTCTTGCTGTATATTTCGTAGTAACCCTCGCTGTTTTCTTTAAATTGTCCACCAATATGCTTACAATAATGGATATGAATGTATATACATTGATATGTTTATTACTAATATTATGATTTGTGTGACAATTTATTGCTGCATTTTTGTATGTCAAATATGTAAACAGAAATCTATATGTCTCAACATGTGAACAAGTCTTCTTATTGTGAGCATGTTTGTGTCATGTTTATATTCATGTGTAAGTCTGTTTTTAACTTCTCTTCTCATATTCATAAATTAGAATTTTATTGGTTTTAAAGAAATGCAAATTTGTGCTCATGGATTTACTGTTTGAATTTATAAGCGTTATCCTTTTTAAATATAGTCAGCTGTCATGCATCTCTCAAACTCCCCTTATCTAAGCAATTCCCATGAATACAAGACATAAAAACCTGTTCTAAATGAAAGTAATTTCATGTCACAAACACCTAGGCATTCACTTTGAAGATAAACGCTGCTAGCGACGACTTTGTGTAGTAGTGGTTGATAGCAGCAACTGTCGCGTAGCATCAACTTTCGAAGGGACGCAACTGCGTCAATACTTTTCTTAAGCAAGTAAGCACAAAGAAGGAGTTGACCCTCTCATTATCTATTCTCTCTGATAGTACTACTCATTACCGTACCATTCACTAGTCACAGTCATGCTGTGTTTAGTAAATCCTCTTCCGAGGGACTATATAGGTGCTTCTGGCTGAGATTAAAAGAGGCACTTTTCTAAATTAAATTTCACACATCAATCATTATCTTTTGTAACATTTTGTTATCCATTTCAGCAGGATTGAAGTACCATTACAGAAAAGAAAAAAGAGGAGTTGCCCTTTCTTGACAGGTCTGATATTTTGAGGCATATATGGGCAGAGTGGCATAATAAGGTAGAAAACACTTTGCCCAACCTGAAAGCAGCAGTCTTCTGATGAGCTGCTTTCTTCATCCTGCTGACTGATCTTCACTGCACTTGGCTTTATACTATTTTCCGATGTCAGTAGCATGTTGATTGTCTGCAGTAAGAATTATTATTTTAATTTCTGCACATTAAACACAATCATTAGCTTTACTCAAGTTTCAAATGCTAAAATATCAATTCTAACTACTGCACTGTACTGCACAAAAATTTCAATATGATCGATTTGTTAATTTGTTGATGCACTATGCACTCATTATGTAGGAAATATCTTTTACATGTATTTTAAATATTGTTTTAAGATTTTTAATTTAAGAGGCTATCTTTACAATGATATGAATCAAAAAATAAAATTTTATTTTATAAAGAGCAATCTGATTTAAAAGTATAACTGGTGCCAGCACAACAACAGTAATTTCTTTTACACTTGCAGTTTGATGCTAACATTTTTCACATTATTATACATGTATACTGCTTAGTTTTACATATTAAACACATGTTTATTATAAGTACCATAAATAACACTTTCATTGTTACGTATATGCAGTCTTTTATTTAAGTATTCTGTAATGTTCTCTAACAATAATGAATAGCGCAGTTTGTAAACACAGTAACAGTGACCTGTTTTCGCTGTAGTCGTTTGGCGACTGAAACTCGTCTGTCAGATAAATGCCGCTTTCTTTTTCGCTTTCTATTTCGAGCAATTTCATTGCGTTGAAAAATTGTCGGAAGTGCATCTGGCAGAAGTTGGGCCTTGAACGGAAAACCTAACTGTTTGCTCATTCTGGCCCGGCTAGTAAAGCACTCGTCAACAAAATGCTTTGAGCACAATGTGTCCGAGTCTTTGGGCTCCCAAAGCTTGTTCGTTTGGGGATCGAGCCTTTCCATTCGTATGGCCCATTCCTTTCGTAAGGCTCTTTCTTTCGGAAACTGGTGAAAAGAATATTTCGAATCTTTGTACTGCTTTTCTTCGCAATGGGGTGCAGCGCACTCTTTAGGCATGATTCTCTGTTTCCCTTGGAAAACAATCCCGGTCGTACGTCATAAGGTCACGTGATGGAGAACGAGACTTCGTTAAAACAAACGAAAGCGCGTCCCCATCCAACTTGTCTTATTAAGCACAACACCCTACATAACCTTTTACTATATGCATATGAATAGACACGAAAATTGATGAGATTCAAATTCATCATATTTTTTATGAGATTCTAAACAGTTTTATTTTGCCTTGAGAATTGTTTCCATTAAAACATATTTCCTTCTCAGTTCACCACTGCTATTTCCTATCACTAGAAAGCAAAAAAAGTTATTTAAATATATTTGTTTAAATGCGTGATGCAAATACACTGGACACAAATATTACTGTTTGACATACCTCTCGCTTTTTCTTCTTGACAGCAACAGCAGATCTACGATCAGATGCTGCTTTCTGTCTTTTTCTTTTCTTTTCAGTATGGCTAAACAGGGTTGGGACAGCGTGGGATTCTAGCCGTGGGAGAGCAGGAATCCCACTCTCCTTGCAAAGCCTATACTGCATCGTGAAGCATTCGTCTGTGAAGTGTTTCGAGCAGACGACATCGTACTCGGAAGGCATCCACAGCTTTCCCGTCCCATGAACTTTTCTATTGACGTTGAGTGCCCACTGCAGGCGAAGCTCTTTATTTTTCGGGAACTGGTGAAAACTGTAAGGAGAGCCTTTGGCAGAAAATTCCCGACAATCAATAGCAGCACATTCGCGTGGCATTTTTTTCGAGAAGGCTTTTATTTAAAAGATTGACAGCGATTGTGATCACACGCGAGACTGCTTTCCTGGGTCTACGTCATTAAACACTGCGCATGCGCGCGAGATTCTCCGAGAGGCCAGGCAGCAGACGAACGCTTCTGTGCGAAACGGCTTGCATTTTACCGTTATACAAGCATATTTAGTTGAAAGTTTGAAAGTTTTTAATACAAATGATTACAGGAGAGTGTATACTTTCAAAATCATAACGGTCTTTCAGTATTTAAGGTAGTTTGTAAACCCTGTCCCGGGACAATTAAAGTCTCTGGTTAGAATAACTATTACAGCACTATATTTACCATTCATCAGTCACAGTCATGCAGTGATTAATAAGCCTTTAATAACAAGTACCCTTAACAAATCACACTGGTGCTTTGATCTCGAAGACTGTAATAGTATTAACTCACAACTGTACCACTCACAAGACACAGTCATGCTGTGATCAGTAAGCCTGAAATAATACCACTCACAAATCACACTGATGCTTTGATCACTTAGACTGTAACAGCACTACTCACAACTGGTGGAGCTGCTGCCTTCTTGCTCTGAGGCTTAAGCTTTTTAATTTTATTTGATGTAACCTCTGTTGGGAAACTTTCTGGAACTATTTCTTCTGATCGACCTGCAAAAAAGCTTTGTCTTAGTCAAATATTCAATAAGTAAGTAGTATTCTGTCAAAGATGACACCATTTAACATTATGGCTATTACTAGGTTATCATTTTGTTCACTTAAAAGACCTCCACCTCCCCCCAACCACTGCATCTCTCATTTGGGTACAACAATCTGTTTATACACTTACACTTTCTTATGAACAACAATTGTCTAGCACCTTTGCAGTTTAAAAAACCCATAAAGAATAGTTTATTTCAAAATAAAGTAGTAACACCACACAGGCTAAACGTTCATCAATGTAGCACCAGAGATTTGTTTGGTCATAGACTGGACAGTGGCCAGGAAGCAAATACATAAATTCATTTTCATGTAAAGTTAGTATAGTATGAAGTTATTAAGATTACTCCACAGGTCTTTGTCCTCTGTTTCAATTTTACAGGCAAATCAAAATTGCTAGACATATGAAAACAAAGTAAAATAATGCAGATAATATAGGTTTCCTTAAATCTGACTTAGTTACAGGGCAGGGCACCAGTTACAGCCAGATGTCTGTTAATAAACTTTCATCTGTTAGTGCTAGTTTAGATCTGTTATTAAAAGAATTAATCATTTGTAAGAGTATAAGGGGCACCTATCCCTTATATTAATTTATCCCTGCTAGAGCTACATGAAAAGACAAAAGATATTATTTTTATTTAACACCAGTTGCAACAGTACGTATCCGACGAACTGCACCATATAGATTCACCAGTAAACAGTATAGATGCTTGACAAAACAAAATGTGCTCACATTTCTGTTGTTTCAAGGTCAATTGAAAGTTTCGTCCAAATATCTGGTACCTGTTAATAGGGCCACTCCACATCACTTTGACTTACTCCTGCCCAGTGTAAAACGACAACCAATGTCTTTTAAGTTTTAAGCCCAGCTTTGTTATTTTTTGTAAATGTTTATATAATATCATTTTTGGATTATTTTCTACATAGATTTTAATGATCTTAACTTGTTAATTTCAGTCTGCTTCCAGAAGAGGGTCTTTCGTTTAAATTGGTGGCATCTCTGATGATTTCTGCGCATGAAATATATCTTTCCAAGGACATGCTTTTTCTGATCTTAGAACAGTTTTTTTTATAATACCTCATCCTTGGTGAGCATATAGGTTGTCCACGAAGGCTTGTTTTTCCTTAACTAAATCACTAATATTAAACCCTTTGTCAGCCATTATGCTGTCACCCTGTTGCAGTGGTTCTAGGAAGCCACAGTCAGTGGTCACATGTTTATCTGAAGCTGCAACTCCATATATGCCTTATATATAGCCATATAGGAGAGGGTACTATCAAGTGTCATGCAATGAAAACCTGAAAATGGATTATTATTTTTTTGGATGAAAAATGCACTACACAGTAACAAATCCGAGGTAACATTTGACTTATAATAAATATCAAGTCCATTTATATCCAGCTAGCATAATTTTATTTCCACTCTTTACCCATCTAAATGCTTAAAAATGCTAAGAATAAAGTTTTCCCTTAAGAGAAAACAATTAAGTATTGTCACATTTTGTATGCAGCTGATCTTCAGCTTTGATTGTGACATATTTTGGGCATATTTCACTCTGTCTTGCCTGTGTGCAGAACAAACCGTGATGTATACTGTATACTGCTAGCACACGAGCATCTATAAATCTTACCAGTAAATGCCCTCACAGATTAATAAATTTGTATGAGTTTTTTTTACCATGTTACAGCAAGCAGTGTCTTTAAATTCACACCTTCATGTGTATTTCTGTGCATACATTATTTAAAATTTCTTCATTTTGTACATTAGAGGGAAAGTATGGTACAGGAATTAAGAAGAACTGTCTGGTTTGCGAGCTAAACAGTGCACAGAAAAAACTTTTGCCAAGCATTGAAATAAACATTAACAAACATCGAAGTAAATACAGCAGCTTTGAAGACATACCTGTAAATTTGAACAAAATTAAGTGTACACAACATGATAGTAAGTGTTGTGGCTTTTATGTGCAGACCATGTCTCTCACTGTGCAGTCAAAAATGACAGCGTTTTAGTAAAGAATTCAGTGCAGTTGATGACTGCCCTGAGATTTGAATATTACACAGTCCAATAGCATGAAATATCTTACTTCCTCAAGTGATGGAAACTGATGAATCGCTTCCAGTTTAAAACATAAGAATCTAACCAATGTTGTAAACGTGGCTGAACTAAGATGGGCTTATCCCAATCTGTGCCACAAGATCATGGGCATGCAGCCCAACCTTCAGTCTTATCAATGTAGCTAAAAAATTGAGCTTCTAATGATATCCGCTTTGGATTAAGTATGGCTCTGGGCTTTTTGTAATCAGTCCCTTGACCATCCCAGAAGCAAAAATGATGAGCTTTTGTTTGAATATAGTTAAAAAAAAATAATCATAAGTAGCTGTCTTTAAAACACATGTAAAATTGCACAGCTCCATCATTGTTCAAAATTCTGTCTGGATGAAATTGAAGTGGTTTGCTGTGCAGATCTCTGATTTCATTGTCTCTGTCTTATTATGTTAGAATGGAGTTTGTTGATTTGTGATAGTTCCTTGATCTTGTTCTTGAGTTTTCAATTTCTTTTTCATTATTACAGTCAGTTGTCTGACTTTCTGATGTATTAATTATTTACACAGGCCTTGAATATGAATGAACATTTTGTGGATGGATTTCTTGGTTATTTTCTAACGACATAACTATATTACCTGAAATGAAGCTATAGACTGCTTGAATAGTTATATATGAGCTGTACATGTATTGTGTCTTACCATCCCATGACAACACCACAAGGAAACTGAACCATAGTTCTTATAAATATACCTGATTTGTTACTAGAATTCCAGTGCATGTTATGATTGAATAAATGATACTTGAAATGAATCCAGTTAGTGCTGGCTTCGCCCTTTCTTGATTTTAGTATGTGAGTGGTGTTGGTGAGAATATGTATGGGAAAGATTGGATGCCACTCTTAGAAGTTTATATGATTGTTATAGTGACTGTGTGTTTGTATGATTGTTATAGTGACTGTGTGTTTGTATGATTGTTATAGTGACTGTGTGTTTGTATGATTGTTATAGTGACTGTGTATTTGTGGGGAGAGGAGGGCTTATAGTGACTGTATGTGGATGTGACAATGGGGATGGGAGTAGTGTTGCTGGTTGATATGAGACACTGCAATAACAGTCTTACTCCTTGCTTTTTTTTATTACAGGTGAATTAGACTTTCCTTTTCTTTTGATGACCTCATATCATGGTGAAAGAAAAATAAGACACAGAAAAACATCAACGCACATCCCAAACTGTTGTACTATATAATTATATATGTACTGATAATAATTTCTGTAGTATTTGTTCCTGCTTATGTTTTATGTAGAAGTTTTGTAGAAATTTATTGATGGAATTTTGCTAAAGGAAAAATGTTCACTTACGCGGTTTTCCGCCTTCTGTTATTTCAGCACCGATGTCTGGTGCGGCATGTCCACACAACTTATTTCGACCGTCTTCTCCAAGACTGGGAACGATTTCCAAAGGAGTACAATAAGAAGCTTTTTTGCTTGTCGAACTGACCCTTTTTTTCACTGATCTTTCATACCCAAGATGTAACGTTGGGACGTAGTCGATTGAAGACGGGTCATTTATCTGAAATCCTGACACGAAATGTCGACCGCATACTTTGGAGTTCGTTGTCGGCACAAAGTTCTCTCGTCTGATTGCTTGCAGCCACTGTTTCCTTCTTTTTTGGGCCTTTAAGCTTTTGCCCATCGGGATACTAGAAAATGTTAACGGTTCTCTTCCCTCTCTGTGTTTTGATCTACGATTGTGACAGTTAATAACACAACAGTGATCATGCTTACCCATCTCTGTAGTAAACACTAATGGCTGATACCCCGACTTCCGCTTTGACCACTGACGATTGTGTACTGCGCATGCGTTGAATAATGGACAAAATACCTAAGAACTAAGGGCAGCGACATAGTATATTTACACTTGACTGCAGCTGGTTCAAATGTATCTCAGTTTGCTCTTTAAAGGCATACAAATCTTCTTTAGTTTTCCTAAGTTCAAGACATTACTGTAAATTAGCCGGTCAAAGTTTAGTTTCTAATTTGCTTTTCAGCATGCTAGGATCTCACAACCATTACTTTTTTTCTAAACTAAATGCTTATTGAAACTAAAATTCATTGAGGTGTCAATCGTAAATTTCGGATTATAAGCCGCGACTTTTTTCCCCCATCGTTTTTGTTTTAATCAGGCATATGAGGGTATAACCCTGCGGTAAACAGCGCTGCGGCTTGTTTGCGGATTTTTCCGATTCAGATAAAAAATTCGATGAGCTTCATGATTAAGTGTTAACTGTTCAAATTTTAAAAATCAAATTAGCCACACGCGACTAAAGCATTATTCAGATCAGTTGCTGAAGCACACACCCTAATCATGGCGAAAAAGAGACGAAAAAAATGCCTACGACGCAGCTTTCAAGTTGAAGGCGATCGACCTTGCTATTGAATAAGTTGTTTATATTTGTGGGTTATTTGTGAACAAAGTAGAGATTTTTTTTTTAATTTAGTGAGTGCGGCTACAGGTGCGCTCAATAGATCGAAATTTACAGTACTCATTTTCTCATATGTCAGGAATTACCTTTTCCCAGATCTAGTATCAAGCACATTGCATTAAAAATTCTCTTAACCTGGCATGACAATTTCACTCTGATTTGCTACTCAGAATACAAAAACGTTCAGTATAACTCATATTTATGCTGTAGAAACTGAACAAGCATATTATGCCTCTCCAAAAAGGATATTTTTCATTAATTTCCACACAACGTTCTCAGTGAACAGTTGAATAATAATTCAGAAAATAGAGAAGCAAATACTTTCACCACTGTATACAAGATAAAAGAAATGCTCATGAAGGTAATTGTTCCCTGTGTATCTGAAGATTAATTGCAAAATGGGATTTTTCTTGATTTCCATGTTCTTAGTTGAGCTGAGATGATTTCCTACACTCGAGTTTTGATGGTCACACAAATAAGACAGAACCTTACAGTTCCAAATTACAGCTAATAATATGTATTACTGTTCAGAACTTCTGAACTATGACTCTGCACTTTGATCTGCAAGTTTGTTCATAAATGATGTAGTAAATGTTTCTCAAGGTTATTTTCATGAAAGAAATATATGAAACATGTCAACTGCATTTTGATTTCTTGTTTACTGCTTGCTTCTCTGTGCAAACCTACCATCATGTAAATTAAATTTAAATAAAGGCTGACACATAAGCCTACATTACTGTATGCCATAAGCATACTATGCATTATTGAAAAACAGTTTTCATCCTGATCTAAACTCTGTGTAAAGTTGGTTGTATTGTCAGTTATTCTTGAGCTGAGACAGTTTTTAAAAGTTAAACAGGCCTGCAGCACATGATGTGAAAACATGTGCCTTTGGCTCCCATTATTACTAAATGCAGCTTCCTGAGCACATTACAAAGCTATTATGTTACCAGCAGCAAAATGGTATCACATAAACAATCATGAACAGTTTTTGCAGTTGCAACAAAAATCCAGTATCAATCTAGAAATGGTTACTTTTAAAGCATTTTAGTTCCTTTTTTAAATCATAAATGTGGGATGGTGAATTCCCACTCCACTTTGCTTCAGTCACCAGCTCACTAGATCTTGATTTGGTTTGAAGATGGCATGTGCAGGAATAAAAGGTAAAGGTAAAGGTCATCCCATAACCTGTTCAGGTCGTTGGGGAGTGAGGTGTTAGAGACCCCACTTTTCTCGGGGCCAGCTTTTTACATGAGGGTGGTGACAATCTCCTCTCCCTCGCTGCCTTACCTTCCCCAACCCTCTAAGGAGTCAGGTACCCATTCCCGTCAGCTGGGTTGACTGGGGGAAGTTTGCTGCGCTTATCGGGAATTGATCCAGTGCGCTCTTGGTTCGGACGCCAGCACTCTAACCACTCGGCCATCCGTTTCCCCTACAGGAATACAATGCATTGAGTGCACAGCAGCAATTCCTTCCACCATCTTGATAGCTGGCCATGTGTCGTATGTGCAGGAAATAAGACTAAGAACTGGTGTCATCAGTAAGTGATCATCCTACGGTACACAAAGTTAGTGTAAACAATTTTAGATAATTCTGATTGTGTTAGGCATTTTTCCTATTAATGATGAATGCTTAGGTGATTATGTCAGCTTTGAAGTTACCAGCAGCACAAACAGAAAAAAAAAAGTTTTAGACAGACTGTTAGATAATCAGGTCACATTTCCACAACTGGATCGTCCAAACTTCATCATGCTTTCATTTATGAGTTTTGGAGGCTACAAGCAGTTATATGTGGAAAAAATAAGCCAGGCCAAAAGAAATACGCTGAATATCATATGTAAATGGTTGTGATGCTTATAGTAATAGTCTGTTGCGGCCCTATGCTCCTTGAGGAGTAACAAGGAATGATGATGATACTTATATTCAGTTAGTATATTGAGCTGGACGGTGGCTAAAGACCAGGACTATTCAATGTGGTGTGTCATCGACAGTGGTACAGTAAGAAGCAGGCGTCATCATAGTCTCTTTTCTCATACCCAACATCAGAAGAAAAAAACAGTACCACCAGGTTTGTTTCTCAAGGTTTTCTTTTTAGCGACACTGAACTTTCTTGGTAAAGTCTCAGACTTTTGCCATTGTGCTTTGCTTCCTACACTGGGCTCCTGGTACTGGGCACAAAACAGCAGCATGTACTCAGGTGTCTAAGGACCTGTCTGACACAGATGATCAACTGAGAGCGATAGAGCATAGTAATAGAGATTTTCGAGTTCTGTAGCTAATGCGGTTGGGATCAGCCGTACAGCAACATCTGCACACACACCACCACCTACAAAACAAAACTCCATGCTTTAAACTTAACATTTATGTGGACATTCTTGAAAAAATATACTTTCTGGAAAGTTGAAAGCCATAAACACTTTTACCAAGATTACTGTGGAGACCGGGTTGTCTGTTGAGAATTGTCAATCTTTACAGAAAGCGATCACTAAGGTTTTAAAGTACATTCTCCAGTGTCACAGGTCAGCTGTTCTCAGTTCAACACAGTGTACATTGTGATATATGCCAGTTGGGTAAGCCTCTGTCTCAGCTTCACTTTCAAAGTTACGATGAGTTGTCTGTGTCACACTCCTTGTATTCCATGATGTCTCAAAGTCTTGGGGTTCTTTTTTAATGGAAACAAAACTTAACACGTTCACAAAAGGGTGGTTGTCACTTGCAGACTTTGATATTTGTGTCTTTGATTTATTACTGAAATTATGATCTCCTGCCTGAGTCACACGTGACGTGTCAAAATCCTCGGGCTCTTTTTTTATGCCAACAGACTGTAACATCTTCGTGTGATGATCTTGAATTTCAGGATTTGAACACTGAGACTTCGCCTTTGTTAGTTTTTTGGGACTCTGCAGTTCACACTTTGGCTGCAGTAAAGGACCATTTTCTTGTACCTTGCTACTGAGGCAGGATCTTACTTTTCTTTTTAGTCTCCTTTGATGTGAACGACAATATTGTGAAGAGTTTTCTATCATGTCTTCTTTGGTAGGACAAGGCTCCAGTGGTGCACTGACTGCAAGGTCTTCTTCCTGATCACTTATGACCTCTCGTTTCACCTCAATATCATTGCCAAAATCTGCTGAAAGCTGGCTATCCATGGAGGACCAGGTATGGTGCCATCCTCCCATAATAGTATCACTTCCCTTGTCATGCAGATGCAGCGCATCTGCACTACCTGTGGTCGTCCCAGAAGAAGGATGTATAATAGTGTAAGGTTCTAGTAAGTCATCCATTTCGGCCACCATGAATTGAAGTGGGCTGTCCAAAGTTTGCTCACTGGAAATGGAATGTTCTCTGCCTGTAAGATATATATTTAAAAAATATAAGCCACTTTTTAAAGAACCACATAAAACAGTTTAAAAATCCCTTAATGTGGTATCCCTAATTAGTAAGCTCTGCCTTGTTTATTAGTCAATAATAACTAACAGACAGCTGTGAAAACAGCAGTAACACAAGAAATGAAGAAATTGACACCACACAAAATTTCTTATTGGTTTAAATCTACCTGCATGGACAAATGCAGCTGTTAAACTGATCTGTTTTTCTTTCAACCCAGAATGACAAAGTCGTCTGAGGCAAAATCACATTCTATTTAATATGCTCTCCACTACACTCACAACAAGCAGCTGAAAAATATTACAAAACTAGAATACAGTCCTGAACATGTAAGGAACAGTGAAAGTGCACACAAGCATCAAACAACATTTCAACAGACAGTCCATGAAAACTTAGGCTACTGAAGAAAGTTACATATGCGAAGAGACCAAACCAGTTGCAAAGGACTGAAGAAAATGGTGGAAAGAGTGAAAGAAACGCACATTAGGTCATCACCAGGAGAAATGAAATTTGGACAGTGAAACAAACTAAGGTACACCATCCATAATTTCAGATTGCTGCATGACCTCTAAACACTGAAGTCTCCAGATGTAGCAAAACTTACCGACTGCAGGATTTCTTTCCCCCTTCAGTGCCTGCTGGGGTAGCTCACAAATGCCAGCATCATTGCCTGGAAACCTGCATGACAATACAATGCATGAAAACAAGTTAGAATCATGACAGGCTAGCATCAAGGTAATATTAAAAATACTTCTGTGATAAAATGCAATAATTTTATGATTAATGCAGCCTTTGAACTGAGATTTGTGATTCCCAGACAAACTGCAGTCTTTTCAATGATGGACAGTGAGAGTAGGGAGTGAACAGAATAAGCTTCATGATCTGTATGTTCATAAACGCTTCACACACACGCAAAATTCATGAAGGGCCTCTCTTTCAAAGAGTAATGTCCCTTTTACATAGCTGGCTCGAGATTATGGGGCGCCAAGAGGGGAATTTTCTAAATTTGCTATTTCTAGCTGTACATTGCATTTTATATTTATAAAATTCATTCTATACTTATAGATTGCATTCTATAGCTATACATTGCATTCTATAAGTATAAAATGCAATGTATAGCTATACATTGCAATGTGTAACTATACATTGCAATGTATAGCTTCTTCTTATTCCTTTTCGCCCCCAGTGGAGCACCACGCCAGCGAACCCAGTTCTGGGCCTCCCTCCCCAGTTGGGTCCATGTCATTCCAGCTGCCTCCGCCTCGCCGTGAACCGATCTTCTCCACGTCTGTCTGGGTCTCCCAACCCTGCGTCTCCCCTGTGGGTTCCAGTCCAGAGCTTGTCGTGTTAGATTTTCGGCCGGCTTTCGCAGGGTGTGGCCGACAAGACCCACTTTCGCTTCTCGATGTCTTGGCTGGCAGGTTTCTGGTTGGCTCTCTCCCACAGGTATGCATTGGAGATTCTCTCAGGCCATCTGATGTTGAAAATGTGCCGCAGACATCTGTTTATGAATGTTTGAATCGTCCTGGTGATGTTGTTTGTTACACGCCATGTCTCAGACCCATATAGAAGGACAGATTTTACGTTCGTATGAAAGATGCGGATCTTGGTGTGCTGAGATAATGCCTTGGAATTCCAGATGGGTCGCAGGATATGGAATGCTTGTCTGGCTTTATTTATTCTGCTTCTTACATCTTCATCTGCACCTCCATCCTTGCTGACTATGCTGCCTAGGTAGGTGAAGCGGTCAGTCTCTGTGATACATTCCCCGTGTAGTTGAAGTGGGGCTTCTTGCTTGTTGTTGATCCGCATTACCTCTGTCTTCTTGATGTTGATTGCCAGGCCAGTTGTCGCTGCTTCTTCTAAGAGCCGAGTGAGCTTTGTCTGTGCATGTTGTTGCTTGTGGGACAGCAGGCTGATGTCGTCTGCAAAGTCGAGATCCTCAAGTTGCATGGCAAAGGTCCATTGAATGCCTGTGTTGCTGTTAGAGGTTGTTCTTCTCATGATCCAGTCTATGACAATGAGGAAGATTGTCGGCGAGAGCATGCAACCTTGCCATACTCCAGTCCTCACTGCAAAGGGGTCCGTCAGCTTCCCATGGTGGATCACCTGGCATGTCGAGTCCTCATACAGCTGTTGGATGATGGCAATGAACTTTGGTGGAAATCCATAGTGCTGCATCAACTTCCAGATGGTCTCTCTGTCTACGGAGTCAAATGCCTTCTCAAAATCCACAAATGTCATGTATAGTGGGGACTGCCATTCGATGGATTGTTCAATAATGATTCGCAGTGTAGCAATATGGTCTGTGCATGATCTACCCTGCCGAAAGCCTGCCTGTTCTTGCCGCAGTCTCTTGTCTAGGGCATTCTTCAGTCTGTCCAGCATGATTCTGGTCAGCACCTTTCCGGGAATGGACAGTAGCATAATCACACGCCAGTTGCTGCAGTGGGTCAGGTCACCTTTCTTGGGTAGCTTTACCAGATAGCCAAGTTTCCAGTCTGCTGGAACTTGCTCCTGCTTCCAAATTTTCTGCAGCAGGGGGTGTAACATCTTTGCTGCGGCTGTTGGATCTGCCTTGAGTGCTTCTGCAGGAATGCCATCTGGGCCTGCCGCCTTACCAGTTTTCAGAGACTTGATGGCTTTGATGATTTCTGCCTTGGTTGGTGGGTTGGTGTTCACCTGGAGTTGCTCGGTGGCTGGGGCAATGTCCAAAATTGTTGCTGGTGGTGGCCGGTTCAGTATTTCTTTAAAATATTCTGCCCAGCGAGATCTTTGTTCTGCATCCCCAGTAATGACGTTTTATTCTTTACTGGCCTGCATGCATTGATGTTTTTCCGTCCTGACATAGTTCTTGTAATTTCGTATAGTCTTTTCATGTTATTTTGCCCAGCTGCTTGTTCTGCCTCTTCTGTCATCCTGTGTGCGAACTGTCTCTTGTCGCCTCTTGCACTCTTCTTCACTTCTCGGTTCATCTCCCAGTACTTTGCTCTGAGCTCTTCTTTTTCCTGCTGGTCTTGACACTGGCTGATCTTCTGCTTCAGCTCTTTCCTTTCCTCTATCTTTTTCCAGGTCCCTATGCTCAGCCATTCCTTGTGTTGTTTCTGTTTCTTTCCCAGAACACGTGTGCAGGCAGCCTTCCAGGTCTCCTGTAATCCTGTCCAGTGGTTGGCCACTGTTTCTTCAAAGAGTCCCTCCAGTGCCCCAAACCTGTTTTTGACTTCACAGTTGAACTCTTCTTGCTTCCTGCGATCTCTAAGAAACTGCACGTTGAATTTGTGGTGTGGTCTGTCTGATGACTCATGGAAGGACCTCAGCTTTATCTTCAAAGTTGCTACAAGCAGGTGGTGGTCTGAGGCTGCATCTGCACCACGCCTTACCCTGACATCCAGATCGATCTGGTTTTCTGTATTTCCATCTGGTGAAGTCCAGGTGGTCTTGTGAATGTTTTTGTGAGGAAAGACTGTGCCTCCGATTACAAGGTCATTAAACAAGCAGAAATCTGTGAACAGCTCACCATTCTCATTGCAGTTGCCCACACCGTGCTTTCCCATTATGTGTTCTTTGTCCGTGTTTTCATCTCCAACTTTGGCATTCATGTCGCCCATGATGATCTTCAGGTCTCGTCTTGGAGTACGATCAACCAGCGCTTGTAGGGAGTTGTAAAAGTCCTCCTTCTCCTCTTCTTTTGCTGCGTTGGTAGGTGCATAGCACTGGATGATGGTGATCTTTCTTCCTTTGGAGTTAAACCGAGCTGACATGAGTCGTGGGGAAACTGGTTCCCATGATATTAGTGCCCTTGCAGCCTCCTGTGTCATCAGTACTGCTACTCCTTGTGAGTGGTCATGGTCAGGATCTTCATGTCCAGAGTAGATAAAAGTCTCTCCTGACGAGAGTCTGGTCTGACCGCTACCATTCCATCTGGTCTCGCACAGGCCAAGGAGCTTGATGCCATAGTTCTTCATCTCCTGTGCTACCTGAGCTGATTTCCCTCTCTCGTATAGGGTTCTGATGTTCCAGGTCCCTATCCTGGTTTTTGCCTTGGCCGTGAGAAGATAGGTTGGCGAGCTGACTTTCCGAAAGCTTTCGCCAGCACGCGTCATAGGCCCCTCCAAAGAGGGATCTTTCTGTCCAGGCTCTCGTTCTGGTAATGTTGTAGTTGTAGTTTCTGTAGCAAGGGTTGTTTTACAGGGTGGGGTTGCTAACCCCACGCCCAACCCTCCTCCTTCATCCGGGCTTGGGACCAGCAGGTTACCCGGGGGGTTTCCAGGCGGAGTTAATGTATAGCTAGAGAGAGAAAAACACGGTAAAAACCGAAGTGTTTCATTTATATTATACTCAGAAGTTGCTATCCAATTCACTTTATATATATACCTTTCAATTCTTTAGCTATAGAATGCATTCTAGCTATACATTTGAAATCTATATTTATAGATTGCATTCTATAACTTCTGACTTGAAATGTATACGGAATGTGGCTGGCTCGATTGAATATGGAAAAAGGTCAAAGACCAACCAATCATTTCACTAATACAATTCAGTCACATGAACACATTTTTTTTTATCATCAGATCTGATCACATCATATTAGCCCCCCTTTTTGTCATGACAACCTAAAGCACCTTATTAACAAAGCAAGTATTGGCCTCATGGAAACCTCAATCATAAATGTAATTAAGACAGCAAGTTAAAATACAAATAATGGCGCCTTGAGCTGTCCACAGGCCAGGATTTGGCGCTATACAAGCCAACATTATTATTATTAAAACAGTTTGAAGGTTTCTCCTAATATAGATAAAACAAGAATTTTACCTTGGTGCTTTAACTGCTCCATTACACTTTTCATGGCATGATATCATCTTCATTCTTGTTTGTCTACAGGTCTTCACACTGTCACAGTCGGAGACCTGCGAGTAGAAAATGAGACCAGATATATGGATTCATATGCTTTCAAATAATGGTACTAAGTAAAGGAGAAGAGTTATGGAATATGGAGAAAAATGTGCCGCAGACATCTGTTTATGAACCAAGTTTATATCAGAGTTTGAACTCAAATGTGATTTGCAGCTCTAGACTAAAATATGGTGATCAGCAATATTTCTGAGACAAATGGTTTTCCTCTAGGTGACTGAATGACTCTAGTACTAACTGTTTTGAGCTACTTGTCACAGGTCAAATCAGCAGAGGTGAACACTTTTTATTATTTACACAAGAAGCAGCCAAAGAAACATTCTTGTAAAAATATTGATTTTAATGAAGTATTACAAACGTACATGCGCATACATGTGCATGCACACACATACACACACATAGAATTAATGGCATTTAATTTAAACTCAGAAATCATGAAGTTACAAAGAAAGAAATAAAAACAGGTGCACAATTTCTTCTGCTCAGTTGAAATGCTTGCATGGTTATGGCCATGACACTCAACCTATCTCCTGGAGGAGTACAAAACATCACCATACTGCAGCGAAATTACATTCAGCCTGAAAGCTATTAATATTAAAAAAAAATAGTTTAGCAAATATATAACCTAGGAATAAAAACCAACATGAAAATTGAGCTGTTTCCTTCCTAAATTATAATAATTCTGGTAATTTCCACCAATGATATTGACTGGTAATTTATGAATTTCCAGTAACCAGTCGACTAGGGTCAGTTCGACTAAGTTGTTTTGTCTAACGGTCAGTTCGACTAGTGCCGATTCATCTCTAGGACACATGAAATGGAAAAAATTGAACCGATTTGAATTTTATTAAATGATTTAAATCTACCGTAACATATACAAGCATAGTATTACCGTCTAATAACATAGAACAGAGGGAATGAAAATGTAAGAATTGTGATTAAAAGGCACAATATTACTGTCTAATAATATTGAACACAGTGCTAATGACACACTAAAATTCAAAAAAGGGATTTAAATCCATAATACAGATTAACTGTAAATAATGCACAATATTACCTTTTAATAAGTCTAACTGTATGAGAGATACGCTATAGCCCGCAGATATGTAACAATGTTGCTCTGACTCAATGCTTAGTACAACGCTGAACACGTAAATGTAGTCGAGCAAACACCTTTTTGGTCGGACGTTCTGTGCCTGAGATGCTCTGAAGAAATGCAGCTTTTTTGCTTTGCAATATCTTTGGACAGGTCATCGAAGAACAACCACAGCGTTGGATGGTCACAAAGAAACAGCAACAAATCGACCCTAGTCGAACCAACCTATAAGCGAATCAACCCTAGTCAAATTGACCGGGAATCGAATTTCCATTGACCTTTAATGATTAAGATGCAGTTATACTGTCACTCATGACATGCAATGTTTCATAAAATCAAACACTGTAGATTTAAATGCATTCAGTTAGTTCTGAGCCCTGCAAAATTTGGTTAGGATCAGTACAGATTCGCATTGTCATCATCCACCTACTAATATACACAGAGTGTCACAGTCTCCTTATAAGATTTCCATTCATTATTAGCAGACACCTGCCACCCTATATTCATTTTAACTTAGTTGCACCTATTATACTGCTACATTTCCAGTGTGGGTAGGGGATGGCATGTCCAACAGTCATCAATCATACTTAAAACAAGTGCCCTAAAATAGTTTTTTTTTAAATATTGGTATTTGCAGATGATGAAACAATCCCAGCATGACTTATGAGAGCATCACATCTCACCAATCACAGCCTTTACAAAACATCTGCAAACAGCTACATTTCAGCAAGCAATACAATGAACATGAGAAACCTGTAAATGATGACCACACTGCTGGGATGATGAAGTACATTCTCTTTCTGGGGGCCTTACACTCTTTAACCGCCTTCTAACAGCCCTGGCATACCTGAAAATATTTATGACATCAATGTAATGCCTCTCCATTCTGTTCATGAACATACATGCACACATAAAGATGTGGACACACTTCATTTACACTAACTTGCTATTTTACACCAAAAAAAAACCAAACGAATGAGCAATGACGAACTCTGAGGCAAAAATTTACAAGCAAATGTATAACACTAGGCCATAAGGCACTCTAAGCCTTATCTTCTAGAAGGTAGGTGAGATCATGATCACCAGTACTGATTGGACATGCTTGTGTCTGTTATACACAGAGACAAGGATTAGAGTTACAGAAATTGGGTGCTTCAACAGAGGTATAAAGTATGAGCCCATTGAGTACAAGTGAAGCTGACCAGATTGAATAGGAAAGGGGTGTGTTGTTAACAAATTCCACACTTTAAAAATAATCATAAGGTAAAGATATTATAGAAAAGCATAAAAATACCTAGCTGAATCTGTTGACTTGGCACCAGGATATCCCATACACAATGTTGGGATCCAGTCTGGATGGTTCTGATCCCATGGTTTTGCCGGCTGTCCTGAATCAAATACAGAGTTACGATTAACATAAGCTGATACGCGTTGGTCTGACCGTAGAAAACAAAATACAAATCTTGTAATAAGTTCGCGTATGTAAACAACATATTAAAATTACACTTTTGTAGTTACAACTTTTATAATTATGTTTCTCTACTGAGTTGCAATAGACATAAGAAAGCACATCATGACACAATGAAAATTATTAACGTACCGGTGTGAAAATGACGACGACATAGCCTGTGGTGTTGCCTGTCTGAATAAAATGTCACTGATTTGCGTCTTATCTGACGTATCCACTCTCTCCTTCGCCTTTCGGTCACTTCTTGGAACTCTTTGCCTTGATATGTAACTACTTTGGGTATTCGGATGGTTGCACTCTTACCAGAACAACCGTACACAATACATTTGATCGGCATGTTTAGGAAGCTGAGCGGTTACTTCCAAAATGGCGACTTTCGCATTGTCTCCCTTCGAGTACAAGGTCAAGACCGTTTGCGTGGTTTTTTTGAGTTGAAAGATATTTTACTTCCTTGATTTATTTATTATTATTATTTTGTTGTTCGATTTTCTTTAGCTGTGAAAGACATGCTAAACAGGCAGGTTGCAATCCTTTGTTTTTTGTGAACAGTGTACGCACGACCCGTGTCAGTGTGCATGACATAAAAATTAAACGAAGGTGTTATCACTGTTGCGAATTAAATTATCTTTTAGGATGCCTAGTAGTGTGGTGGTTAACACTCCCTTGTCACAACTTAAATGAGAGGTCCCCTGTTCAGATCTCATCTCGGGACACTGTATGTTTGCAGGGCCGGTCGTCGGGGGGATTTTCTCGGTGTACTCCAGTTTCCTTGCCCTCGCTTGCCAAACAGTCGTGGATTGACGTTATTTCTTACCGCATATGTCACCGATGGTTGCAGCTAAGACTCCAGCCAAATGATTTTCAACGAGTCTCGAGCATATACTGACAACACATGATAGCACGCTTTTGTGACATCCTTTATAACTCCACCCTTTCCCTACAGTCCCACATCTCCTTCGTAAAAAACTTAACTCCACGCCCTTCAACGCATTCAGAAGACTGCTGCCCGTCACTAATTATGTCCCCCCCCCCGCCCCTTTCTGTGCTTATTTCGCTGGCTGCCTATCACCGATCCCCCAGACTCCATCCCACCTATTTCGTTCAGCAGCTGATACACTCCGACTCCACATTTCATATACTCTGCTGACTAGTAGTGACCCTTAGCATACGCTGATCCTTCTGCCTACAATACTGTCCCCTGGCCCTTCCACCAGGCTGCCTCTAAGTGGCTTCAAGTAGCTAATTATTACACCCATTATAAGATGCTAGAGGTTGCTGCAAATAAATAAAGAAAAATCAAATATGCAGAATGAATTCTGAAAATGCAGAGATAGTAATTGGTGCAGCAAGTGAGTTATTCACTAGATGGTGGCATCTGTCATGTCCCTCCCCTTTGCTGCTACCCTCTCCTGGATCTGCTCTGTACTGTCAGAATGTAATCAAAGTATGCCATTATAATTACTGTTTAGCTCTCCTTCACTAGAAACATCATGTCACACTCCTCTTCCTTACCTAAAATGAGCTGTCAACATCAACAAGCTAAGGAAGGGGCATTAATAGTACAGCAAGTGCAAGAATACAAAGTGCCAAAGAAATCAGCTTGAGTGAAGCCGGCTACCACAGCTTGTATCTGAATGTATCATAAATCTTTTTCTGTAATCATAAGAATTTTGACTTTTAGCATTGAGACTAGAAAATAGGATCAAGTTTGTTTTCAGCATCCTTGGCTTGGGAAGATATTGTAACCATTGGGCTCGTGCTTGAATTTACACTGCTACTGTTACTATTAATTTTTGATCTTGTTTTTTTCTTTGAACAGATTGCACAAAAATAAAACTGCATGATGTTCTCAATATCTTAGTTTTTCACTGGTCATCCAAAAGCACAAAACTAAGGAACCTCACAGGGATATTACCATGGATGCAGAATGGAACAGGACTATCTGACATTTATGCAAGTGGATGAAAATAACCAACTGCACAGCATACATATTTTTACTTAACAGTAGTACTGTAAACAAAAATATGCTTTAGTTTTTCAAAACTTGTGTAATCTTTCTGCAAGTTTGTGTGTAGAGCTTTTGCTTTGTATAAAGGTGTAGAAAACAGAATCATGCCAAAATGGCCACTAAGGAGTGATTTAAGTGAGGTATATTTGAAGGTGTTTGATGTGCTAGGAAAACATTGTGGCAGCAGAATTAACACTTTGGTAATAGCAAAGATGGATTGTATTACCACATGTGTCTCAGAACTCTGTGACAGTTTGTTTACTAGCCATAACTGCAACAGTTGATAAACATTCAGTTACCTGTTCTGTTTCTCCATGTGCACTTGAATGATGAACTGAACGCTGGAAAAGAAATTTTCAGTCCAGTAATAGTATTGTGTATCCAACTCCTTTTTAACTATAAGGTTTAATCAAACCAAAGTGAACTTCATGACTAGTAACAAAAAAAAAGCATGCATTTAGCAGTAGAAGCTGCACAAGAAATTATTAAAATTTCAATAAATCTCATCAATTTTAAAGATGCACAAGAAATTTTTTTCCAAAGTCTAAATGTTGACTAAACCATAAACCCAATCCAGTATTGACTATTTCAGACACATACAGACTGCATCATATATTCCCTTGGACAACCATTACTGTGTAGGTTATAATGACTTAAGCTCAAGCAGTTTTGTCCTTCTCCATCCAACCTTTTGAATATTCAAACTACTAAATTTTATTACCACTGTGTCTGTCTGCTCAGCTTCCTTTATGCTTTGATGGTGAGCAATAAAAAGGGTCACACCATTATTACAGCCATCAACATCTTTTGCTGCTACCTCAGATGTAGACATGCTGACATCTGATTGAGATGCAAAAATGTCGCTCAAAACCTGTTTGTAAATAAAATCAAACATCAACCTGCTTTTTTTTGCATAAGAAATGAAAATTTTCAAACTGTAAGTGCACAAAATATTTTAAAAGCTGAAAATCATCAATTTCAGAAGACAATGACAAAAAAAGCACAATCTCAGAAAGACAGTTCTATCATTTATGCAGGGGCTCATATATAGAAGGAAAAAAAATGAAAATAGATCTAGATAATTTTCAAATGATTATGTCCAAAGCATTCAGTGGTTTATTTATGTAAGTGATGTTTGCTTCCTACATATGCTCCTTGCTGTTTTATTACACCAGGCAACCTGTATAAGCACAAGAGTAGACAACAGCGACGGACAGCACTGTTAGTGACTGCTGAATTTGTACTCATCACTGTTCTCACAGACTGTGAGTGCATAGTATGGCTGGCACTGGAAATTGGGATTTGCAGGTAAAACTTTTGACACGAAGAATGAGAAAAAGTGTACTTTAACTTTTGTATTCTTTTTTTTTTTTCGATCGCAACTTTTGTATTCTAAGAAACAGTCATGGGAGAATGTGCCTTACCTTTATCTCAAAACCCTTTTGTTTCAGAAGGCTATATAACATGGGTTTCATCACGAACTTGTATTAATGGACTGCTTGGAGACGATTTTTTTTCAGTTGACTGCTAGAACAAGGCTTTTGTGCACAAAGCTTTCGGTTTAGTCACATTCATGGTTTAAGCTCGCTGAGACTAACAGTGGAGAACTTCGCAAGAGGCTAAGCATTGGTCTTGGCAGACAGTCATCAGTCCACCTATACATGTTCGTGGTTTCATGACAAGACTTTGAGCAGGAATAGTAAAGTCAGCCTTATCAAAGCCTTTATATGGTAACATAAAGTGTTTTGTAGGGCTTTACTACCTCTGTTTAAAACATGATCATGTGCATGACACTTTTCTCTAGACTGTTTCCATCATTATTATTATTACAAGATCATTTGCCCTGATGGCTGAGTGATCAAAAATCTTCTCCAAGCCAGCAGTTCACACACACACACACACACACACACACAAATGCTCAATGGGTAAAGGGGTTAAAATTCATACACATCTCATAAAGGTAACAAGAACTATATGTAGGTTAAACTTCTTGCTAACTATTAAATATCCAAGTGGTTGAGTGTTCTAGGAAAAATGGGTTCCTTCTGCAAGCTGCACCACCTTCACCCAACGGTTAATTGGTTCTACTGCCTTGTAGGTAATCTTGGAAAAAGATTAGCGCTATGGGACTAAACCCCAACAGAAAATCATGATGCTTTCAGGACACTCCTGGGTGAAAACTTTTCATGATAAAAGTATCACTCAGGCTTCAGTGTCTACATGTTTGTGACCAAGGCCATGGATTGAAGGATCTCTGCTGTGGTTTCACTTGAAGAGGAAGGAAATGGGAACACCATGAACAAAAGCTCACAGAAAGGATAATAAATTAGACCCAACCCTTCATCTACTTGGTTAGTCAACACATCTCTAGTCACAATGAGGTAATAATATTTCTAGTCAAACTTGATTACAAGTTAGCAGTATAGTCAGTGCATTTTTTTATTTCATTTTTAGCATTTATCTACTTACTCGCTGGTGCTCTCGTTTTATATATGCTCCCCGTGGTTTTGTTACATCTGGCAATTTGTACAAGTCAAAGAGAGATTTGTAGAGATTAGCACGGCTGTTAGAGACTGCTGAAGTTGTCACGTTCACCTGTTACAAAATAAAAGCCACTTATGCGTTTTATTCACATATTGCTCTAACTTTTAACACGTTTGGGACCTGCATATTTTTACAATGCACAAAGAGGTGTATTTAGCAACTTAAAATATTTATATCTATATTTATATCTGGTGATCACAATACATACTTTGTTTTGCAGCTCTGTACTTGTCGCATTTTTAAGCTGGGGATCTGATGCTGGTTGGTGTGTGTTCCGAGTCTCTTTATTACGAACAAAAATTGTTGGCACAGCGTCTGGCTCAAGTCTTGGTAGAAAGGGAATGCCGCCTTCTCTACTGATGCGAGTCTGCATGGTGAAAGATTCTTTTGTGAAATGTTTGGCGCAAATGACGTCGTGAATTTGTGGCATCCACAGCTTTCCGCTCTCTGGCTGCTTTCTGTTTAAATTTCTCGCCCATTGGAGTCGACGTTTCGGATCTTTGGGGAAATGATGAAAGCTGTAAGGCGAGCCTTTTATACCCAACTCTCTGCAGTTGACAGAAGCACACACTCTTGGCATTTTGTTAGCTCGCAATAGTCTTGTTATTGCTGATAGTATTTCTCACTGGTAATACTACACGAGGTTCACCAACAGAGTGTTTGTGATTGCTTTCCCTTGACAAATCTTTCGCGTGGGAGATAGACCGAGCTCAGAGAGCGCTTGTGATTGCTTTCCCTTGACAAATCTTTCGCGTGGGAGATAGAGAGCGCTTGTGATTGTTTTCCCCACAGAAATCTGTGGTTTCCCCTTTCCGATTTTTTTTTAAACAAAGGAGGCAGACCACATATGACCACGGATGTATATCACAGATCATAGAAAGTGAAATGAAAACAGGCTGGTTTCGAAACTGTTGCTTAATGTTTAGAGGGATGTGTTTAGAATTGAGCAAACTTTTACAGGGGCCACTTGCAGAACACATTTCTAATTTTAAACGCTTTTAGGCCTTACATTAATTTGGATGATCAGTTTAAAGTGCACATCACAATTTTATAATTTTAAAAACTAAAACTGATTTAAGTAAGATAAAGATGTATAAGTCTGACTTTCCGTCCCAGTGGCGTAGGAACCGGGGTGGGGGGCAGCCGCCCCCCCCCCCAAAAAAAGATGCTGGGAAATCAAGAATGTGAACGTTATTCATTGTCAGCATGGAGCTTGCCCCCCGCCCCCCCCCAAAGCCGAGCATCTTCCTACGCCATTGCGTCCACCCAGTACAATTTTTTGTATGTTTTCTAAATGGCAGAGAGATTTTGTTTCTTTAAAAACGTTTTAAGGTTTAGAAACATGTGCAACTGGCCCCAGGATTTTAATTTCGCAGTTCATCTTATTGGTAGATTTTATTTATTATGAGCTGCGTCGTCGATCATGTGCGAAAAGGATGAATCAAGGCGCATAGTGTAGCAACTATAGTAATGTGGTTCGTACAGAGTTGTGAAAGTCTGGATAAGTCTGGTAAACCGTTTTCCAGACCTGGAAAAGTTTTGAAATGTTAGGACAGTAGATTGAAACACATCGCTCAGAAAAAATTCGATTAAAATAAGCAATAAGCGGCAATTTTTACGGTTTCTAAATACTAGCCAACACTGGTTCAGCAGCATGAAGCCCTGTTGGCACAAAAGTATACACTCTGTGCTTAATTTTAAACAAATAATACTCTATACTTATGTATATAAAAGAAACTATATAATTCACACAAAATTATTAAGAACGTGGATGGAGATTCATATCAAAACTTTATGGTTTTCATAAAAGTATATCACGTACATAAAAAATAAGAGTACCATTCTTACCTAAGGTGCTTCTTTCATCTCAATCAGATTTTATATGCTGTCTTGACAGAGGTAGTCTGAAGGCTTCTCCTGACTGATCTTACGCTTTCACTCGGCGATACCCTTTGCGTTAGCATTTGCTGCTTCAATACTAGTGGATACCGCTCCATCTTTCTTTACTTCTTACGGGTACGCATCCTAATGATGCCATAGTGTTAACATGCGGTCCTTCACAGCAGTCTGTGATGTGGTATATGCGCCATGTATATATATATATATGATCCTGCTCTCACCGAGCCAGACGCATTTTTTCAGATTTTCAAGGCATTTCTAACCCGAAATTGCTTTGATTTCTGTGGATTTTGGAACTTAAAAATAGTCTTGCGGCTCCCACCTGGGTTCCAAAACATTCCCAGAGTAGTGAAAGGAACTACCTGTCATTCGCCAAATAGATGAGAGAAGACGTTTGGTCTTTACGAGGTCTGCCTGAAAAGTAATGGGACTGGTGTCACAAACAATTGTTAATTCCAAACAACAAGCTACTGTACATGGTTTCCACTTCAAAGCAGTTACCCTTATCCCTCGATTCTAATGCACTTTTCCGTTTTTCCGTCCTTTTCTGCACGCTTCTATGCAGCAAAAGTGTTGTCTGTAACACCTCACTGTCCAAATCCCAAGTTTGCTATCCCCATCATTAAACTTATCGCATTAATCGTCATACAGCTCACGTGTACTTAGACCCCTCTCCATCAACGATGATGCTTAACGACATGTGTTCGCGGCTTTCTCCACTGTTTTCAGGAACAAAATGTAAGTGTAGTGGGCCAGGTGGTACGCCGGAGTGTTTTATTGCGTTATTATAATATGCAACAGGTTATTGTAATATGCAACAGGTGTGTGTTCTCACAGTTTGCGCAATTTCTAGAATAAACGACGGATGATCTGTTGAATATCGGCGTTGCCGAGTTTTTTGATGAATGAACAGGAGCTCTCATCCTAGTTCATGTCCCCACAACGATGCTCGGTTATCAATGGTTTTAATAGAATTTTTAATTATTTTTTCTTAGCATTGACAGAAACCGAATGCATGCAGACAGAGGTCAAGACAAGCCCTTTGCAATTTTGGCCATCGTGCACTAGCATTGACTCCATCTCCTATCAGGAAAGCGCACGCGTGTGTACACACAAACGTACACACGCGCAGACAAGCACACGCTAAAAAAAATTGTTGGAATGAAAATGACATGGACATAAGGAAGACTCACAAACATATATTTCAAATAAAAATACACAATATAATACAGCCTGTTAATATAGTTGTCAGCTCCAGCCACTAACCCTATTCCTGTTGTTCAGTAAAACAAGCCATAGTATGTAAGCTGTATGATCTTGATGGTGACACTTGTTGTGTAAACAGAGACACGGACAGGATTTTGTGCTATAAGAAAATATAATTACACCATGTGTATGACATCATGTTGTGTTACTGGTGCAAAAGCAGAAGAGAATAAAAACTGAAGACAAGTGTGCGACGCACACAAGACTACAATAGGTGACAGGTGTTGAAGCCTGAATCATGCTCATGCAGCTTGTCGCCAGCAGAGATAATCACAAGTTGTGACGTACACCTGGACATGCAGTGAAGTCGGGCATTGTCATCCAGACAGACGACGATTTTTCTCTCCAATCCACGAACTTGGTCACCAAGAGCCACCCACACCACGTCACTGCGGGCCGTGGCCACGTCCTCAAAGTCATCGTTATCATTCTTCATCACCCGCACTGGAATACCCGCTCCCCTCAGTGCTCTCACCAATCCTGAGTTGTCACCGACGCCAGCCCAGTACAACACCAGCACGTCTCTCCACTGCAGGTATGGGGGTGTTGTGCCGCCGCTGGTGGCTGATGCCGCTGTGTCATGCGCTGTTAACATTCAAAGTTAGTTTCTTCTGTAAGTCATTATCACAAATACAGGTGCACACTGACAGACACATAGATATAAACAATGATATCACAATGTTATAACGTAAAATCACAGACTAAAACACTGTCTTCTACACCAGACCGTTTCATATCAGGGGACAGTTGCACAACACGTTTCTAAACCTTAAAACTGTTCTAAAGAAGAAAAATCTCTTCTTAGCCATTTTTATGCATTGAAGAAAAACATATAAAAAATTTTACTGACAGGACGGAAAGTCAGACTTAAACAACTTTATCTTACTTAAAGCAGTTTTAGTTTTAAAAATTCTAAAATTGTGGTGTGCACTTTAAACTAATTATCTAAATAGAGTTAAGGCCTAAAGGTGTTTAAAATTAGAAATGTGTTGTGCAACTGGCCCCTGATTGTTATTTGTGACAGTTTTGTTAACAGAAGTTACAATATATAATACTCGCACCTACCCGGAATACCAACACGGAGACTGTGTAGGAAGCTGGCCACCTCACGACCGCACGTGACACAGTCACCTGGCCAGTCACCTAGCTGACTTTGACCTCGGTGATACAGTCGTCTGACTGGCGGGCCGTCTGTGTGGTCGGGCACACCACGCTTACTATACGGGTGGACATGGCGGAGGTCAGTGATAGACCTAGCCGGCTCATATTCCCTGATGACGGCTGGCGGAGAGCGGAGGGGTCTGGTTAAAGACTTCACTTGCCAGCCGGCGGGTGTGTGTCCATGGAAACAACTTGCCGCCCAAAGATGGAGACGAGGAACTTGTCTCCGCAGATCGTAACAGAAAATTTGGAAGTTGTTTTCACTGTCACAGAAATGAGAGTTACAGCGGATAGTGAAAAACGCGCTAGAATGTCTAATTTGACTAATATGTGTTGATGTTTGTGTGTCGTGTACCAAAGTTACGAAATCAGCTCACTTGTCATCACAGACTAGATAAAACAATTACATCTTTTGCTACCAGAGCGGAAGTAACAAAACATGTCTAATTTTGTCTGTCGTTGGCTGTATACATCTTCATCAGATGTCACAACCAACTACAAATTATCACCTATTAAATACCAGTCAGTAATTACCACGAAAAAGCTCTGTCTACCTGTTTATCTTTCACCACATCACACGCTGTACTACTCACCCTAACTCAAGCCCCACTTCATCAGCGATGACGTACAACGACCCTCCGCTCGCCGCCTGTGACAAGTCGTTGACGGCCTTCTCCACATCTTTACCGCCATCAAAATCATACAGCAGGAGGTGAAGCTGATCGGATGATGCACCTGCTGACCGGTACGTGTTGAGAGTGTTCAGCAACAGGTGGTAGAGCATGCTGCAGACTGCACGGTTCCCCAGCCAAGTACTCACAATGTAGACGTGGTGGCCACTATACAACCATTGTATAGCAATCAACAACAGCACCACGGTTTTACCTGTACCGGGTGGTCCAGTCACAAATTGTCTGGGAGATGCCCTGTTGAGCAGGAGGACTTGCTCCGGGAAGAGTGTTATTGCAGCAGTATAGCACTCTCCTGTCCACCACACGGCCTGACCCAGGGTCTTGACACTCACACGTGGAGGACATGTACATGGCACACTCACTGTTGTCGCCGGACCACAGAATCTAGGACAATCATATGTTTATGTGACAAGCGAACATCCTACCACTACGCTACTGTACAGCTCCCACTAAACCCTGATGTTCCCTTAAAATCGTATGTGAATACCAGACACATTTTAACTACGATTAGCTCACGCTTTCTCTTACGAGAACAGTGGTAGGTGAGGCGACAGCTATAATTATAAAGACATTATGCACGGCACATGACATTCTCCGCACGCGTATACCTAAGTACACAGTAATACATAACCTTCTTACACTAACCTGGCTACCAGTGCCTTGTACACCTCAGGTGTCATGTGACTGTCAGGTCCAGCCCCAGCCACACGTCGCTGCCACCAGTGTCCGAGTTCCCTCAGCACGTGACTACTGACGTCACACGGGGTCTTGAGGTCAGACAACTGATCAGAGCACAGACAAAGTCCAGCGATATCGGCTGCTGAATCTGTTGTTCCCAGACATCGACACAGGTCCTGTAAATAATAAACATAAGTACTGTTAAAATTTATTATTCTTATATAGAAGGAATTAAAATTCACTAAAGCATTAGACTATATTGTGGTGGGTTGTTGATGGCACTTTTCTGAGGGCTGAAACATATTGGTATAAGCATTTTCAAGCAAAACAAATAGAAGAAAAACAATCAAATCCTGGCTCATTCTCAGGCTTGTCCTTAATCTTGGTCAACCTTCGGACAATAAATGTAAGACTCCGCAATGGTAAAACCAAGGGTTCTACCACAGTGGTTAATAGAAAGGTATAAAATATTCTCCAGATAGCCCTTCAAACGATAACAACAAACCAGGCACCGTGTGTATTAGAGTCTCTCCAGTTGTCTAACTGACGTCGGGTTCCGTGAGTTTTTTACTGCTAGCATTCCAGGCTTAGTCAATGGACAGAATACCTCATTATGTATTTTTTTTAAATGCAGTCGATGATTGTATGTATTCACTGCTCTGAGAAAGATGTGAGTATAGATTCTCAGGTGTGGATATCGACATTCTGACAAGAAAAATGGGTGCTCTTCTGTATCATTCCAAGGCAGGTCCCTTATCTCAGTCACTGTAAAAATGCTGGGACTCACTAAAAGCGAGAGGTTTGATGACCTATTAACGAAAGATCAGTGAGTCGTAAGTGAAGAAGAATCCTTTTGAAGTCCTTAATTAATCAGGTTTCCGTGTAAGGCTCTAAACATGAAGCGAGAGTTGTCCCCGGGGGGGGGGGGGAATGGAATCCTTGAGGGAACACAGAAGCGGTTTCCAGACCCAGAGAGTAATGATCAATGGAACTTTAAATCATTTTGCTATCTTTTCAAAACCACTACCCACTACCCCAAAGGTGAAGCATCATCCGCGTGATCTGGACCCCACATTAGAACTCTGTTCCCTGTAGGCGATTCGGAGCAGTCCCGGGAAGCATTTTTTCTTCAATGCATGGATTGATTGCCTCTCCGACAGTGTTCACCATTACTTTGCTTTTGTCCGTGCTGATGTTCATCCTGTATGCGCTGGCAGCGGGTCTATCTACGACAGCCTGCAGCTCACTATTGTTAGCTGCCATCAGGTCGATGTCATAACTAAGACCTAAGATCTGGGGCCGCATACAGAAAACACCTGGGTCAACAAGAAGGCTGCTAGACCAAGCAGACAGAGAATACCCAGGTGAATGAGAAGGTCATTAGAACAAGCAGACAGAGAATACCTGGGTGGATATGGTCACCAGAACAAACAGACAGAGAATACCTGGGCAAATGAGACGGTCACTAGAGTAAAACAGAGAGAGCGCGGTATGTATGACAGGCATCACCAAGCAGCCAGAAAGAATCCAGGCGAAACCGTAGCTTTTGATGAAGTCGCCAGGAAGGCGCCCTGTCCGACTTCCCATATAATAAGAAATAAAATAGTTTATTAAATATATTGGTATCCTTGACGATATTTCATTGTTTGCACAACTCTACCTTTCATTTGACATCAGTATAGGCAATGTGATACATATTATTGCACATACTACGTTATAAATTATGTAACCATAAATTAGGCTGACAATTAACGGCAATACTTTTGCCTTCTATCTTTTTTTGAGGCCAATCAAAACCTAAAATGGAAGACCTACTTACCGTAGTCAGTTGATGGTCGCCAAAGATGGCCTGTTGTACCTGATGACCCGTGAGGTTCGGGAGCGCAATCGTCTTAGTGATGCGGACACCGGGCCCGATGTCGGACACCAGGTGAGACAACATGGCCTCCGCGTTGTTCAGCTGCTTAATGGCATCTCTTATCTTTCTTCTAATCAGTTCGTTAAGCTTCTCTTGTGACATATTAAACCGACCAACTGATTTCACCTCAAAGATCACAAAACCGTAATGTCGGTGAATAAGAAGCACATCGAAATCCCCCTCTTTCATATTTTGTTTTTGATCAGGAGAAAGGTCAGTGGATTTAGGAAGGAAAGCAGCCGCTGCTTTCCCAGGTAAAGTGCGGTAACCCTTGGATTGTCCGAACTGAAGCTGACTTATTCCAACCATCACTTCTGAGTTTTCTTCAGACATTGTCTGTAGGCACATGAAAATCCGTTGCATAGCTTCGTCATCTCTGATGTCACTGTCCTGTACAATAGGAAGTCGATCAGAACGTCGAGTAGAAGCAGATTTACGCGGCGCCGGCTCATCTCCCCCTGATGCTTGCTGAAGAACCCGAACTTCGTGACCAGCAACCGACTGTCTGGTCATCGGCACCCGGTTGATGTAGACAGGAGGCAGGAAGTAGGCGCGAGAGTCGAGATCAGGGTACACGGCCTCTACCCACTTCATCCAGAACTCTTGGACCTTTTCTTTCGTTAAATTTTTCTGGGTAAGAAATGCAAAGTAAATCAACACGTAAGTTTAAAAAGTTGGTCTTAAAACTAAACTGAAAACAAATAGTTTACATCATGTTTATAAGACAACTTCCCTGCATAAAGTACCATCAACTTCAACGGTTTATATGGCGGCTAGTTTCATGGTCTATTTTACCCTTCCTATCCCTTCCCTTCCGCTTTTTTATATCTGCAATTCTACAACTACTTTCTCTCTCTCTCTCTCGCTCTCTCGCTCTCTTTGTGTTGATATCCGTGAGCCCCTGTTCACTTGACTTATGTTTGTGTTACATAAGGAAAATGTTGAGTAGACGTCTTGAGCAGACGGACCAGAAATGAGGTCCCAAGTAAGGTTTCATTGTCTTGTAAATGTTTGCTTGGGAACATTATGTAAGAATTAATGTCTGAGACAGGACGACGTAGCACAAATGCAGTTGTCGTGAGGCTGAAATAAAATGTCTGCAAAAATAGATATACTCTGATTCAAATACAAAGATTATTTAATTTAATATTAATATGAACGTAACACGTATATTTCGCAGCATCGCAGCCAAGTGGTAAACAACATGTAATCTTTGTCATAATTAGGCAAAACCAAAAAAAAGAAGAAAGAATTAAAATGCATCATGCAAATGTCGCTAATATCATCTGGTGAATTTTGTCAATGAAAGTTTCTTTTTTCTTGTGATTATTTACGTTCTTACTTTCTCCTTTGGAGTCATCAAATTCACAGTAGAAGTTTTTTCTCCTTTTGGTTGTTTTGTCATCTTCTTAGCAGGATCTTTATCATCTGACCAATTTTTTGCCCTAGAAATTGTCCTGCAAACAATTAAAAAATTTATAGATCGTCTGCCTCCCTAGGACTGTTTTACTAATGGCTTCAGTGCATACCTAATGTCGGTACATATCCTAGTTTCAAGTTGTTTTGATCAGTGTAGTCATTCGATCGGATAAATGTTTAGAAGAAGAGTCTCAAACATTTCGATCTGGTGCGCCAAACATTTTCTAAGAATATTATATCGTCAGGCTCTTTTGGTCAGTGAACGGTCCTTTTTGTTAACGTAGCTGAAGCAAAAACATCGCAACAATTCTCTTTAAATTGATGAAATGTAAATTCTGTCCTGGATATTTCGTTTGGATAGGAAGAAAAATCTATTCATAACTTCATTTGCTGGTTCATCAGCAAACATACATTAAGTGAACATTTGTCGAGCAATCCGGATAACTGTGACACTAATTGTGAAAATGACCGGGAAAAGTGCGATGCTTATTCACACCAATTGGTAATTAAATTGATTACAAAGTTCCCACGAAACGGTATTTTTCTGTAATTCACTCTATCATACCGGGAAAAGAAAAGTGCAGTTGAATCTCATCAAGATTGTGAAGGTTACGACGTGCTACACTGTAAGAAAGCAAACTAAATCAGTTATAGTCATCTGAATATTAAATAGTATAACGATTTAGTGTCTGCCCGTTTACAAGTTGTAAAGATATCCGAAAGGCAGTTTGATGCAAACGAAGCATGACACTTCGCTGAAACTACAGGCACCCATCGTCTACACGTTAGTCACAAAATTTAGCTTGGAAAATTCACGAGAAACGAGGTTGAAACTAATGGAGGCTGAATGCAGTTTCCCAACAATGTTTCGTAGTAAGCACAGGCGTTGTAGACAGGGTACGACTATTTACCCCGGATGGCAATTAGAAACAACTCTATAGAAAAGCAAGGTTAGAACCACACAGAACAACAACAACAACAACAATTAACAATAACGTAACACGTTTATACCCGCTTCACCACACAGACCCTGATACAGTCATGATTCAGACTCGCTTATGAGCAGCATCTTCACTCATTTGCACACAGTATCGTTCAGAAGTCGCACGGCCGACATAACGAAGGACAGTCTCAATCTGTTGGTCCTGCATGCTGGCACACACAACCGGCGGCCAGACGGATGTTGACAGAACTCTCCTGACAGTATATGCCTATTATTTACATACTACACGCCAAGCGATAAGCCGCCATCAAAACCGGAAGAATTCAAACCCGTAACTTGGGGTGAAAGTCAAATGCATGTATAATTATCCCAAATTGCCCATACTTATATGAAGTTAGCACTAAAAAAGTGTTATTAGAAGTTACACATAAAATAAATTTTTATTAGCCCCTGTATATCGCTATGACTCCAATATGTACAAAGAGAATAAACAAAAGCTACCACAACCTGCTTCACATAGGCATCATATATGTACCACGTTGTATATTACAAACAACACATCACAAATCACAAACGCATGATGTATCCATACTGTTTCATTACGAATGAAAAAACAGAACCGCAAAAAAAAGACACAAACCACAATACAAACGCATACCAGCTGAACACGTGACTTCTACATTGAGGTCTGTATATCCTGACGATGTAGATGGCAATGGCAAATCCGATGCCAATGAAACCAGCCGTCACGCCGATAATGACACCAGCATTGTCACCTATAAAAGAAAAGCTACATCCTAAATCAAAATAAAAAATTCAAATATTTTAATATTTACAAAAATTATAAACTTCATGGAAGGAAGAGATGTTTTATAATGTAATCAATATGATTATTTCAAATGCTGCTCGCTTAGTTAAATGATCGGATTTTGTACTTTTTTTATTTACACGATTCTGGAGTAAAAATTATTGAAGAAGCATGACTCAGGTGGGCGGCGAGGGCTGTGTAGCTGCTGATGGGGGGCACATGTGAGATTAAAGACACAGAGACATGCACTAGACGCACCACTATGTGTACTTTTTGACGAGAGTAATGATAAACTTCCACTCCTCCAAAAATAAAAGACGTACCTGGCATGACGATGAGAGCACAAGGCTCAAAACCCTCCACCCTAGAGCCCGTCACGTGACAAGCGTAGCTTCCGCTGTGGTCACGTGATGCTCGTGGTACTCTGATGACGAGGTGATCTGTGACTGTGCTGTTGATCTCGTATCCCGGGGCCATGGTGCAACTCAGTTGGTCTTTTAGCCAGGTGCAGCTCACAATGCTGACACCTAGATTAGGAGGTATGAAGATATATGTGACTGGAACATTTATATGATTAATAAAATGGTCTAAAGGATCATATCTTAATGTAAAATAACACCTGCAAAGCAAGAAAAACAGTTTTGTAAATGAAAGCACTTCCATATAAATGAAAGGAGAACCCGTAGAAAGACCGTTTAGGACAGACGCCTACGGGAAAAGAAGATAACTTTGTTCAGCTGAACTTGCTAGTTGTTGCCAGATCTGGGAAAATGTATCTTGGGGCATAGCAGGTGAGATAAGTCGTTCCTACTGTCTGCATTACTTTTCATCATAAGCCACTGTGCCTGTTTCGTAATGTCAAGAATAATAATAATGGTACTAATAGTCCTACTGTCTATATATATATATATATATAGTTTATTTATAGAGAGCTTCATCAACAACATAACTGGGCTCTAGGCACTAACAGACATTAAGTTGCACGACCACATAGTCAGAAGATATAATCTACAATGCATCTTACAAATGTATTCACCATCATACAAATCATAACTCTCTCTAACACACACACACACACACACACACACAAAAAATCGTTGTTACGTCTGTCCCTCCAACTCTCTTCTCTGATTCATTATCACCATCCTTTGTTTCCACTTGAGCTTTATCATCATAGATTATTTTTTACAAATATATATATAATTATTATTTTGAAACTTCTTAAAACGGTGCTGATAGAAATTTCACTTGTTTAAGGAAAACGTCGTTGTTACTTTGTAGAGAAACGATTTTGGATCTGATGGAACAGAAAGGAGTTACCGTGTTTAACGAGAGTTTGAAAAAAATAGTTCAGTGGTAAATTTGTCATTGAAAAATATAATAGACTAAAGTTAAGTATCCTATGTTTTCATAATTACAGAGTCTACAGACTGATTGTCAGACATCGTTCATATTTCACGTTTTCTTGTCTATTCATTTTGACTGGGAAATTGTAAATTCGGAATTTTGATAAAGGTTTTAATAATAACACCGATGGGGAAAACTTTTCAGGTTATAGTCAGTACACGATCCGCTTAATATTCTACATGTGTTCTAAATTTGTTATTTCTTATTTTGAAAACTAACTTTAATCTGGCTTATTTTGTGTCCAGCGAACTCTTTCACCACGCGAAAAGTATTTTACCTGCTCCATACTGTAACTATTATAATAATTATACTGGATTCTCAAAATGTTAGAGATAATCAACTTCTATAAGCACTTTTTCCTGATTTTTTTCAATCCACGATGAAGACGACGACGACGACGACGAAGCAAGATGGATGCTAATTTATCAGAGCAGGAACAAAAGGCAGTGAATTAGCGATATAAGACTTAACACCGTGAAAGAGATTGTTTTTCAGTCATCATCCAGAAGCCGTACTTAGTAAGCGAGGATAAGTCGTTGGTCTGCGGGAACAGGAAGAATTCAATTCTGAGGTCAGCAAGCTGCGTCCAGCCATGATGTTGTTTTATCTCTAGATCCGTCCAACCATGATGTTGTTTTATCTCTAGGTCCGTAGTTATTAAGCGGTAGCAAAGATGCCTTGGGGTAAAGAAACATGAAGTAGTGTCCCCGTGGGCTGGACACTGTTTCAAAACATCGGAAACAAGATGACACTCTCCGAGGAAACGACTTACTCTCGCCTCATAACTACAGCCCCTGGAGTTGACATTAGCCGTATTGATGATGTGAGCGTTGCCGTTGCTATCCCCGTCTCCGAGGCGGACCACTGTGAAGTTGCTTTTGGTTTCATTAACATCAACACTAAACGTGCATGTCAATGATGTAGGTCCCGTTCCTATCACACACGGAATATCACAAGACGACGTCGCTGCTGCAAGTGGAACAGACAGCACAGTGTGTGGTCAAGGGGAGACAACACAGTATGTATGTGTACAAGTGGAACAGACAACAAAGTGTGTGGTCAAGGGGAGACAACACAGTATGTATGTGTACAAGTGGAACAGACAGCACAGTGTGTGGTCAAGGGGAGACAACACAGTATGTATGTGTACAAGTGGAACAGACAACAAAGTGTGTAGTCAAGGGGAGACAACACAGTATGTATGTGTACAAGTGGAACAGACAGCACAGTGTGTGGTCAAGGGGAGACAACACAGTATGTATGTGTACAAGTGGAACAGACAACAAAGTGTGTAGTCAAGGGGAGACAACACAGTATGTATGTGTACAAGTGGAACAGACAGCACAGTGTGTGGTCAAGGGGAGACAACACAGTATGTATGTGTACAAGTGGAACAGACAACAAAGTGTGTAGTCAAGGGGAGACAACACAGTATGTATGTGTACAAGTGGAACAGACAGCACAGTGTGTGGTCAAGGGGAGACAACACAGTATGTATGTGTACAAGTGGAACAGACAACACAGTGTGTTCAAGGGGAGGAGACAACACAGCATGTACGTGTACAAGTGCAACAGACAGCACAGTGTGTGGGCAAGGGGAGGAGACAACACAGTATGTGTACAAGTGCAACAGACAACACAAGGGCTATACAAGCCAGAGAAAACATGGCCAACGTAATGCCTGACACCAGAGATCCACAGTAACATGCGCTTGTTACCAGATATCCACAGTGCCAAGTATTTGTCATCCGATATCCACAATGGCATGTATCATCACATATCCCTAGTGGCATGCGTGTGTCACAAATATCTATAGTGACGCGTGTACAATGATTTATTGACTGCTTATGAAGTCAACATTTCATCTAAATACAGGTACCGTAAACATGAAATTAAACTTACCTTAAATAAATTAAATTGAAGGACTGTTTCATAAACTAAAACATAGCTGATAAATTGTTGTTGCGTATACTTTCAGCTTTACAATCATCGTTATCGTGTTATCATCGTGGGATCATCCTCCCCTCGTACACACCTTGTACTCACCTCGTAACACCTAGTACACACCATGTACACACCTTGTACTCACCTAGTACACACCATGTACACACCTTGTACGGGCTGTGCGCTGGACGAGAGAAGGAGGGTGAAGATGAAGACTGCAGCCGTGACCACAGCACGTGCAGCCCCCATCACGTGGCCAGTGGTAGCCATCGTGCGGGCCACCCTGTGATCACCACTCTGTCGTCAGGGTCCTACCACTGCTTGCTACATCGTGTACGCTGACGTGTGCAGGGCTTTATCCAGACTGCTTCTACATCACGATGGTCAGGATCGTCATCGCAGTCATCTTCTTCATCTTGTTCTTCTTTATGCCTTGAGAGAGTTTGAGAGAGACGATATCGTCCGCTGTCTCAACTTTTCGCCATCAAAACACGGGGTTACAAGAAAGATCGTTAGTATATGCAGCTACTACCTACTAACTCCATCTGGTAATGTTTTTGAGACACATTATCAGACCGTATACGTCTTACCATATAGTTTATAATTGTGTGTAGGCTCACACCTTTGTCCAGGCGACGAGTCTATCGTTACAATCATTGCAAAGGTAAGCAGAACACGTAATCGACGGAATTGCCAGAATCAAAGACCGGCTTGTCCATGCCTGTAAAGTACTTTTAATCTTAATTTCCGAAAAAAAGAGCAGGAATAACACGTGAACATGTCTATACATGCACATCGACACTTTTATGGTTGCATCGCGCCTGACAAAACGAAAGTTGTGTTGGCCGCTTGGTGGACACTGAGTTACATGCAATCTATTTTGCGCAGTCTACGTTGGTCCTGCTGTTTATAGCAACCAGGTAAGCCTCTCGAACACAAAAGATAAGCTGAGGAACCCAAACTCCTTACATGTGCAGGACTTGGTGTATTTGAAATCAAGAGTAATGGGCTGTACTTTTACATTAAGGTGTATTATCTGGACGCGAACCGATCAACAAATAGGATTGAATTTTATTTATTATTTGCTCTACTAACCAATAGAAATGAGCTGTGTGTGTGTGTGTGTGAGAGAGAGAGAGACAGAGAGAGGGAAATTGGGTGTAAAATTTAATATTACTAGATCTGCGGTTTCAATATTTGTTATTGCTACTACTTCGAGTACATTGTTTACTTTCAAAATCAAGACACTGGAAAAGGTACTGATCGGTTTTACCTACGAGTCACAAGCCAGGCTAATAAAGCTCGGTATTCAGTGACCTTTACGACCAGGTGTGCAACAGACTACGTGAGTTGCTCACAAAAACTAATGGTCTTTCGTTACCTGAAGTCTCTTTCTCACCCACCCACCTACCCACCCACATTTTGTTCCTTCTTCTTCCAATTCCCCTTGGTGGAGTGGGAATCAAAAAAGAAATATAGCATCTTTGTTCAATTTATTTTCAAAATTTTACACTGAGGCCTTCTTTGTAATTTTATGACACAGCAGTAAGGAGACAATGTAGGAACTATGTGAACATTTGACCTGAACGCGAGAGAAGAGGGCCGTTGGCGAGTGGTCAGAAAATGGCAGAAATCTGGTGTAAGACTTTGTGAATCTTATTGTGTCTAAGCGCCAGCCAGATACGAAAAAGTCGTGTCTTTTGAGAGTGATTTTCTTTACTGATAAACTCTGGAACATCGACGACATAGAGAGAACCCACCTACTTGGGTCGAAGGACCAGAAGAGCAGTCTTCCCTTGCCACTAATCGTTCGATTCTATCAAAAATTGGTGAACTGAAGACAGCGAAACAAGATGGTAAGCCAGGCTTCTTTAAAAAAAAAATTTTTGTCAGAGAGAAAGCTGGCTATTGTGCAAGAACGATAGCCCTGACTGCAACAACCGACTGTCGAGTAGTGCTGGGGAATCCATCCGACATTCAACCCGACAACGACAGGCACATCTTGGAACAGCACCACAACCCAAGAAAAATCAGACTTGTATACCCGACAGTATGGTCAACGATCGACGATTGTCGACAAACGGGTAGAATATTAATCATAAGAACTCTGGTAAACAGGGAGTCGGCAAAACCCACTTCGCCGACATAAACAGTACGACCACATCAACTGTAACTGAACTGCTTCACAGCAACGGGTACGGAACGATACAACCTGTCTCTACAATACAAGGAAGTCTCAGAATATTAAACTGGGATATGGGAGGACTTGTACCCAAACTTTCTGATAAGGGCCTTGCCGAATCGTTTTGTACAGTTTAGGACCGAGTCACAGAGTACAAACAAATGTCCTTTCTGCATAAATCTTACACACGACAAAGTTCATTTCCGTGTAGCTTGTTCAAGCACTGCCATGCAAAAACGCATGAAAAACAACTTGCATTTATACACCTTAATCCTAACCTGAACCTAAACGTCAATCCTGTCTTATGAACAGTTGTCAAGTTAATAAGTTCACACACACACACACACACACACACACACACACACACACACACACACACACACACACACACACACACACACAGAGTGATTTTCATAATAAAAATTAAAACATGTATAGTAAAGAAGAAAAAATATTAGCTAGAAATCAAACCTTTGCTGTAGCCACTACATAATTAGCCTCAGCCCGACCAGTTACCGGTTACACTGAAGTATATATATGAAGTGTGTAGCGCATTTTCATTGCTGACCATATACAGGCAACTTTCATTAAAGAAAAAGACAGTTGACGCATATACGGGAGAACTTTATGTGGGAAACAATGTTATAGTCACGCCCTGACCGACTGTAATACAGCGTAGCCACGTAGATATAAGAGAGAGACTATATAGATTATCTAGTCTCCCTGGCTATACCTATAGCTGAATAGCTCATTACAAAGAAACGTGCCCTGAAACAGCTACATTTGAGGAAAAGCGATTTGTGCACTGGAGTACTCGGGCAACACTGGGTAGCCCCATCAACTGCTGTCACACCAAGAGACAGTTATCACTGCATCGAGTTTAAAGAGACTCATGGCAATGTTTTCGTGCGGGGGAGGGGTGTATGGGGGGGGGGTTCGCTATTAGTTGCCGAAAAAATGGAAAGTAAAAACCCAAATGTCTAATTCAACAGTAATCTGCCGCTAGTAGTGATCGTGTTGATAATAAAGCGAAGGTTGGTTGGTTAACGTGCCAGCAACCGAGGCCATATCACAGCTTGATAACACAAGGAAATAAAAAGGACACATGACCTTTGGAGTATACAGCGAGGAAATCAAAGACGCAGTGCACCAGAAGTGCAATGAATTGGTTGCATCTCAGTGCACGTGTGTGTGTGTGTGCGCGCGCGCACGTGTAAGAAAGACCGTATTGTGGTTCAAATTATGGAGAATAAATTATAGACGCATTTAATTGTTGCCTACGGATAAGTGATCTCGTGCGACTTCATGTATGTAAACACCTTGAGTCCACCTTTGTCATGGGAAAGGTGGGGGACGGTAAAGGCACTTTAAATAAACATGTTATTATTGTTGTTGTTTTCATCAGTATTTCTGACTCCGTTTGTCCTCACTTACCGGCCTGACCATGGCTAATACACCATCAATGATCTTTAACCCGAATAAGTGTAGAAAGAATAAGTAGCCAAGCAACAATTTAAAAATATCGACAATTATAAATGCGTGATTTTATAGCGCATACTCACACTCGTAAGGAGGTGCTCTTAGTGCTTGAGACAAGAAGACATGGACAACACACTTTGTGTCCACTCTGTCTGTTTGTCGCAGTCAAAACAAGAAACAGAAATACACACTTGACGTTTACACCCTAGCAAGGAAGAAATGGGTGGAGTCAGTTATAGATCCTCTTTCTGTATTGACTAAGCCAGGTGTAGAAAAGAGTTTTTAATAGCCTCATAGTTGCTGACCCTTTCAGGTGTAAGCCCGTTTAGAGGGAAGTCAAGCATTGTGTCAGGTCACTAAACACAATTCCTCGTGCACATGCAACCCGAACCTACTTTATTGGCAACGTGTTAAAAAAAGCATTTCACATCTTCGTGGAAAAGCTTTAAGGCATTGGTAGTGGTTTCTATGTAAGTGCGGTAAAACAATGTGCCATGTCTTTTAGAACCAGCAAGTCTGCGTGTCTGTGTGTGTGTGAAAGAGAGAGAGAGAGAAAAAAATTGTCCTGAGTCTGTCTATCGCACTTCAACCAGTCCACACTCGCAGTCACGCTCACACACCCGACATTCAGCAACGACTCAACTACCTGCAGCAAGCGACAATGTCAGTCGACCCTCAGTAAACAAGATCACACATTTGTTGACAATACACATTTATTTGAACAGTTTATTTGACACAGGTGAAAACAGGAGAGGAAAAAGATATTACACGCACAAGCAATACGTACAGTACAGAGACGCAATATCACACATAAACAAACATCAATGTAAAAAATCAGCCACCAGCCCAGTGCGCCTCTACTGTCACCCCTCTTCCCCTCGCTCTCACGCGCCTACCCGCTTATAACTACCCGATCGCTGCCACATCAAAACACAAAACGCTATAGAGAGGCCTGATAAGGGTTAGGCATAAACAGGTGTTCCTTAAGGAAATGTAGGAAATGGCACTCGGGGCGACTCTGACGACGGCTTATCGGTTTATCACTCACTATCCTCAGGCTCGGATAGTCTCCAGCGTCGATCTTCCCCCCCCCCCCCAAGCGATGATGAACGACGCTCGCTTCGCAGAGGTGACTCGCACGCGCGGAGGATGCACAAAACTCCAGTGAAGCGAAACAATCCAAGTCTTTCACGGGACTCGAAAAATACAGTCTGACATAAAGTAACGATATCAAGCAGCCTGCAAAAAGCATAACGAAAACATAATGAATGACTAATAAAGTTCTTTCCCATATTTCCTCGTTCTTTTTTTCAAGCCACACGAAAGTCCATCATGGATCTCTCCGGCAACAGCAAACTCGAGGTCTGGCGGGAAAGTGCTTCCACCTAGAAGTACAATGGTTTGGGAAACGGGGAGGAGGGTGCAATTGGCATCCACCCGCTCAAAAAAGATACTGAGGTGGGCAAGAATGTGAATGTCGTTCACTGTTAGCATGGAGTTTACCCCACCCACAAAGCTATCTTCCTACACCACTGAGGTGATTTCGCATTATGGGGGAAGACAGGGACCAGCGTACCAGCAGAAAAACCCTGATGGCTGGCCTTGTACACCTCGCATACAGAGTGTCCCGAGACGAGATCTCTCACTGCAGTGGTGACAAGCGAGTGTTTTTAATCACAACACAACCGAGTGCCACCAAGATGTAAACACGATTTGTTTTTTTTTTTCGCCCGCTTTTTACACTGTAGATCGCTTGCACGTCAATCCCTTCAAAATCATTGGAGTACTCGCACACACTCACTGCGACCCTTGCCCAGTCGAGATGTATGGGGATGGGATGGGGTGCAAAGGGAAAGTAAGTAATTAAAAGCACTGCCAGCCAGCAGTTGACATTCCTGCTACAATGCTTTTTTATGTTATGCCTGACGACTAGGCGATAGGTAAGAGAAGTCAGGGAGAGTTTGAAGAGTGATGAAAGGGAAGAGACATCAGTAACAAGAATAAGGTAGTCAGCATTATGCCAAGAGTGTAAAAAAAGTGACTCAGTGGGCTGAGACAAATTACTGGAGGTTGTGGTAAGACAGAAAATCCAATGCCAGGACAGTCTTGCTCATTAAACTGGATGTTGAGATCATCAAGATTAACGAAGGCTTTTTTTGTTTGTTTTTGTAAGCACACTATAGTGATGAGAAATTTTTCAAAATCAGCAAAACAAAGTTGGCGAGCTTACTGATGGCTGGGAGGTCAGTAGAGACAAGGTAGTGTTATGGAATGGCCATAGATTTTCAGACTACTTTCTACAAACTCAAAAGACTGAGAGAAAGTAATATGGTTGTGGACAGACTCTATATCATGGTGATTCTTCTCCCTGAATTAGGATGAGAGGAATATATAGCCATGTCACCATCAGGGGTGACACTCCCAACTAGAAACACTAACAAAACAAAAATAGAACAACCTTGCACTAGATTATAGAACTCCAGTCATTTTTTTTTAACATGTTTTTATTTTCAGTATACATAGTACACATTTTGCCTATATAACTTTAATTAAGTATTGAAAAAGAAACATACAATAGTAAATGTACATTATCTGGAAACTAAATAAAGATAAACCTAAGCAGAAAATAGTTTGTAAAGTATTGGTTTGAAAGTAATTTCAAGAGCTTTAACAAAAGTAACAAAGAAGTTTGTTTGCATCATCCTTTGCTTTGATCTCATGCAGAGAAGTTATACACGGGTTAGAAGCATCACTTGGGCAAGAAACTTCGTTCAAGCTGTCACTGGCATGTACACCAGATTTAAACTGAGCATAGTGAACATTGTGGTACAATCCTGTCGGATAAATCTCGGTCTCTATTTTACTTTCAAAACTACAGCGAGTTGTATTTGCTTCTCTCTCTACATTCCATGACGTCTCAAAGTCTTTAGGTCCTTTTTTAATGGAATCAGTGTGTAACATGTTCAAGAAAGGTACTTCTTCAGATTTTGGCTTTAAAATCTCTGCTCTTGTGTTGATCCCAGGGCTATGATTACCAATTTGTTTCACAGGCTCACTGTGTGACAATGTCTCAAAATCCTCAGGTTCTTTCTTTATGTAAGCAGGATTAATGACGTTGATGAGATAATCCTGACTGTCTGTCACAGAATACTGCGAATATTCCCAAGTGCTTGAACTTTGTGGCTCACACTTTGGCTGAAGTAATCTAACCTCACTGCCTAATTTTCCCTTTCTTTTCACAGTCCCTTGATTGGGAAAACAATGTGGTGATAGAAGCTCCATTTCTGCCTCTTTCTTCACAGCACGAGTCTCTAGCTGCTCAGCGCCTTCTTCTCGATCACTGCTAACCTCTGCAGTACAATGACGGTCTGCTGACTGTTGGTCACATGTGGTGGTCCATGTCTGGTACTGTTTGCTGATACTTGTATTATTTTCATTTCTGTGCAGACTGATTGGTTCTTGGCAGCTTGGGCTAGGGCCAGCAGGATAGATTATGGAGAATGGTTTCATCAAGTCACCCATGGCAACAACCATGTACCGCTGATTAGAAACTAAAATCTGTTGACAGGGTACAGAAGAAGCTGCATCTGAAAAAAATATTATATTGCAGATCAGAACTTTTTCAAACTCCCTTCTATTTTTCACATTTAAGTCACTAATTTCTGACCACAAATGACCTAAAAACCCATCTGAATTTTTTCTGAACACTCGTGGCATATGAGGAATATTTATTTTGACAACATGGCTCAGATTTCACCTCTCAAGCACTGTACTGTATTGCTTGAAAGGAAGAACATGCTGCATTTAAAAGTTGCTTCTTATTTTATCTAAATCAGCACAAAATACCTTGCTGTACCTGAATTTTAACTTGCAAAACAGCAGAACAAATAAAACTGTTGAATTTATGTCTGAAAATTCATTTTAAACTCAAAAAAAGAACTAAAATGCACTTAACCCTTATAGCATAGCACTGTGAAGATGACAATAAGTGATGTTTGTGGTTATTATTGCTGATCTCAGGTAAACATTAGACCAAGAAACCTATGCATTTCTGGAAAGGAGAAAGCTTTAACTTTCCAATAAAAGTAATGAAAATTGCCTTCCCTGTGCTTCCATGGCAAAGTCACATTCGTGGCTCATTGTGCTATAAGGGTGAATATCCCACAAGAATATTATACATAATACATAAACAAGACTCACATAAATCTGACCAAACTGGAAATAAGGACCAATCAAGGGTGTTTTCATAACATGCAAACAAAACTACATATCGTCTGCCACTTATTTTATTTCATTTATTACAGACGTATAGATTAAAGAAAAGGTGATATCATGGTGCACAATTTTATTAGCAAATTTTCTTACCAGGGATGAAGAAGTAAGTTTTGGCTAACTGGTGTTTCTTATTTTTCCCATATTTTTTTCTGTTTTCATATGTGCTTTTAGACTAGCTTCAGTCATAGAACCAACATGCAAAGATACTTTAAAAATTACCCACTATACTTTTGTCTTTTTTGGTCCTACAATATACATTTTCTTTAGGTCTTTTTCTTTTAACCAATTATGATGGAAACTGCACATTATAATTTTCCAGGCATGATGAATTTGTTTGCTGCCTTGCTGCTTGCTTAAAACTGAATATTCTGACAATAAATATTATGATTTAAAACCTATATATATATAAATAATCAAACTTAGTTTAGTTTTAACTATATAAGAAGTATAGGCGTAAGTGAACAAATACAGTTACCTATTGGGCAGTTATCTTTGCCTTGGGCAGTTTCTTTACTTTTGATGAAAGGGTTGCTGACTGTTTCCACTGCAGCAGTCTTGGCACCCATTGTTGCAGACTCAGCATCTATGTTTGCACTGATGATAAAAAAAGACTGATTTCGCATTGTTTGTTAACATTATTTGACAGGGAATAACTGGTAATAATTTCTGCAATCCTATCAAGCAAAAGCCTCATTCATGAAAGTTGACCTACTTTTGTGAACTTGCTATTTTGTGAACTTGAAATATTATAACTGTAAGAAAAATGTGTCGCATGGTAACTCTAATGAGACGTAAAAATTGCCCCAATTAAGGTCTAGGGTGGCTTGCTGACAAGCCTGAGGTCCCTTATGCAAGAAAGGGGGTGTATGTGGTAGCACAGAGGTGTTGTTTGGGGTGGAAGCATGGAGGTGTTGCATGAACAAACAATGCTGTGGAGGGTTGGCATCACGCCCTCCAACCTTCTCCTGTCACCATCCAACAATGTGGACATTCCTTGTTGGTCTACGTAAGGATTGTCAGCTACACAAGGCATCTATTCTACAGTCATGCGGCGGGGGAGAGAAACATCCAAGGAGGAAGTACGCTGAATTGGCCATGAGAATTAGCAACATTGTACAGCGATATGAGGCAATGGATTGTCATCTGTACCTCCGATCATTAGCTTACCTGTCATATTGATTAACAACACTTTTCATATCATATTGTTGAAGAACATTGAATTTAATAGCGCACATGAACTTTAACTAATGTTATAGATGTTGAAGTTAAGTATTATTTTAATTGTCAAACTTATTTTGATGTTTACATGAAAATAATTATTTGAATTTGAATTAAGTTTTTCATTCACTTGATTACTTTTTTAGTTGAAATTTCATTTTGAGGATTAAGTGTCTGGGATTCCTAAGAAAAGTAATGACATAGCTCTTATTTTTGTCAGGTATTGATATTGCTACATATTATTCAACAACCTTTTTATGAGGTTATGAAATTGGTTTTATTAAACCACTCGGCATTCATTTTTCTGTGTGATGTACAATCTGGCTAATAATCTCCTAGCACAATGCATCTAAACTTATTAATACTTTTTTTTTATTTAAGATACACATTCTGATGTACTGTAACCAGGGAAGGTAATTCCTATTAAATGTGATCACAAGACAAAACAATTCTGACAATTGCAGCGTAGTTTCAAGCAAAAAAAAAAAAAAAAAAAAACACCTTAGAAGAAAAAGTAAGCAACATGGATATCATATATATTGCAAAAATATTACATGTTACATAAAATTACATAAATATGAAATAAATACTTTTGGCTTGAATGTTAATTATTAATTAATCACACTCTGCTTTGTCCGTTTTCATTATGAGGTCACCCATCAATACAATGCAACAAAAGCACGTTTACCTCTGATCTGTGTTGACATTCGCTTGTGACAGGGGATGGCGAACTGCAGGTTGCTTTCTCTCTTTTGGATGCTGAAAGTTATTCCATGTAAATAAGCTTGGTACAGCATCTGGCTTTAGTCTCCTTTGTTTTCCTTTTAAGCTTGGAGGGCGAAAATCTTCTGGCACAAAGTGCCTGCTACAAACCCTTGTCCAAGTTCTGATCTGAGAAAAAACAGTCATATGTTGTCATAAACATTTACCAAATTACGAGTAAGACTTTGTACTTATGATTTTGTCTTTAATCCATTTTAGAGCGATATGCTTAAGTTTACTTTTAATCACCGCTGACTATGAAGTGAAACTTTAATAATCCTTATGTTTAAATTATGGATGACATTGTGCAAGGGAATGGCGATGATTCACAATTATACATTAAGAAGTCATGAAGCAGTAGCAAAGATAAAGGTTTAACAACAAAATAAGTTATGATACTGCTAATATATGTCCACCGTTCTCCAAATTTCTGCAGCATTTCAATATGATAGCATTTTAGTAATAAAATGTATGCCGTTACGCGCGATTGCGTTTTCGGCAATTAGAAATAGCTATGCCCACGTGCTATAAGTTACGAACGCAATAAGTATTCTATCAGAATTTTAAATCTCTAGATTGATTAATGATGGCTCAAATGGAATGAAAAAAGTGATGCAGCGAGAGAAGAAAAGACTAATGGTGATACGGCATTCAGACCTCGATCATGCTTACCCGAAAGAGTGGCCCTTCGTCTCTTCGAATTCTTACAAGCCAAAGCTTCTTCATTTGTTCATCCTTTGGAATTCCATGAAAGGATAATGTTGGACATTTGTAGGCCTTAACTGTACATTGAGGTACACAGCAATACCGATTATCATTCTTATTTGTAAGAGCCGGCATGGTCGAAGAATGCTTCGTGTATCAACAAAAGCAAAACCGGAAGTGGCTCGGGAGTTCGGTGGGGTGAAGGTCATATCTGTGATGATAAGAGTTATCTCAGTAGGGACATCCGGGGCTTTATGTACATTTTCCGTGATGTTGAAGATGGCGGGTTAGCCAAATTGCTTTTGTTAGAACCAAATACATTAATACAGTAATCATCAAATTCCACAGTGTCTTGTGTTGGTCGGCTGAGAGCTCGCAGCACGATACAATATCCATGCATAATTCTCTGAAATCGCATTTATATTATATAGGCCTACTGAGGTAGATTTTGGTCGGAGAAAATGAATTTTTAAGTAGTCGAAGTGAAAACTTGCATTGTTTACATTTGCGGTAAACTGGCGTCTGTCCAAACTTTTTTTAAATACTTGTTTACTGTTGTTTTATATGACTAATATGAGGTATTTTATCATTTTGTGTCTGCTCCTGTGATGCTTCTTCTGTTTTTCTATGCATATGGATTTATCAGAATTAAAAAAAAAAACAACAGTTGCATCGAATCCCTACAACAATGGTTGCCACGATCGAGCAACCATCTCGGTGCTACAGATATTACACAAAAACTGGAATTCCCCACACACAAGTTAGTGACGGTGTAAATTTTCTTCTCAGTAAAACGAGCTAGCAAATATGGTTAAAATGGCATAGTGAAATAAGTTCATAGAGGAGATCGTATAATAAACTTTCTTTTCCTAATGCACAATTTTCTGTTTGTGTAGTCGTGCAATGAAATTAAGTTACAGTAATAATGCAGTACATGCACGTACAATCCATTGTATTCAGAACTCCAGTTATCTTTTACATATTTTTATTTTCAACAATATACGTTTACACAATTTGCCTATATATCTTACAAAGAAATATGAAACATAAAACAGTAAATGTTGTACATTATCTGGAAACAAAATAAAGATTTAAACAAATAAGTTTTTAAAATATAGGGTTGAAAGTAATTTCAAGAGCTTTAACCAAGGTGACAAAGAAGTTTGTTTGCATCATCCTTTGCTTTTATCTCATGAATAGTTGGTGTACACTGGTCAGAAGCATCACCTGCGAAAAAACAACAACTGTATTCCTGCTGTCACTGGCATGTTCACCAGATTTAATTAAGCTGAGCATAGTGAACATTGTGGTACAATCCTGTAGAATAAATCTTGGTCTTCATTTTACTTTCAAAACTACAGGGAGTTGAAAGTGCTGCTTTCTCTACATTCCATGATTTCTGAGTCTTCAGATCCTTTCTTAATGGAATCAGGGTGTAGCATGTTCAAGAAAGGTACATCTTCACTTTTAGGCTTTAAAATCTCTGCTCTTGTGTTGATCCCAGGAATCTGATTACCAATTTCTGTTACAGGCTCAGTGTGTGACAATGTCTCAAAATCCTCAGGTTCTTTCTTTATGTGATGATCTTGACTGTCTGTAACTGAATACTGCGAATATTCCCAAGTGTTTGGACTTTGTGGCTCACACATTGGCTGAAGTAATCTAACCTGACTGCTTGATATTACATTTTTCACAGTCCATTGATGTGGAAAATAATGTGGAGACAGAAGCTCCATTTCTGCCTCTTTCTTTACACCACAAGTCTCTAGCATTTCAGTGCATTCAGTGCCTTGTTTTTGATCACTCCTGACCTCTTGTTTTACTTCTGTAGTACAATGAAAGTCTGTTGACTGTGGATCACATGTGGTGGTCCATGTCTGGTGCTGTCTTCTGACACTTGTATTGTTTCTTTTTTTTTATTTTATTAAAGCAGAATTATAGCGCAATTTTCAACTCCAGAGTCGACTCAATGCGCTTTTCAAAAAAAAAAAAAAAAAAAGGATCTGTTTACAGTGTATGGGGTTAGTTTTAAAATCACTGAAAAATAGCAGAATTCTTGTAATAATAATAATAATAATAGTGAAGATTTTTATAGCGCATATTCACACTCATAGAGAGCATGCTCTTAGCGCTTAAAACGAGGAAGAGATGTGGACTAAGTAGATACAGAACAAAGGGGACGAAAGAAAACGACAGTACTGACAAAACAGATAACAAAAGGCATCAAGTAACAGGAACAGAAAAATATAGTGATTCTGCAAGAAAGATGGGTAAAGTAGCAAGAGGGAAGGGGGCGGGGTTAAGAAGGACTAGCATTGTGTGGACTGTGTTAGGAGTAATGCTCAAGGAAGAGGTGCGTTTTCAGTGCAGATTTGAAAGATTCAGTTGTAGGAAGGTGGCGGATATGGAAAGGAAGTAAGATCATCAGGTTAGTTTTACAATCACTGAGAAATATCCAGATTCTGTTCAAGAATTTCTGGACTGAACTACTGGAGGCAATCAGCAGTATGCTAGGATAGTCGTAGACTGTGGAGTTCTGGAAGCCAGTGAGACACACCTGTCCGCTAGCTGATATAAAAGCATGGGTAGTCTTCACACCCCTGTGTATGACCAGCAGGTCACAGCAAGAACCATAGCCCATGACTGTCCACAGTTCATAGCGATGGACGAAGCTACAGTATTTCTGTGCAGACTGACTGGTTCTTGGCAACTTGTGCTTGGGCCACCAGGATAGATTATGGAGAATGGTTTCAGCAATTCACCCATGGCAAGAACCATGTACCGCTGATTAGAAACTAAAATCTGTTGACGGTACGGAAGAAGCTGCATCTGAAAAAAAATTATATCGCATATCAGAATTTTGTCAAACTCCCTTCTATTTTTCACATTTAAGTCACTAATTTCTGGCCACAAATGACCTAAAAACCCATCTGAATATTTTCTTAACACTCATATCATATGAGGAATATTTATTTTGACAACATGCCTCAGATTTCACCTCTCAAGAACTGTAGTGTATTGCTTGAAAGGAAGAACATGCTGCATTTAAAAGTTGCTGCTTCTTATTTTGTCTTAATCAGCACAAAATACCTTGCTGTACCTGAATTTTAACTTGCAAAACAGCAGAACAAATAAAACTGTTGAATTTATGTCTGAAAACTCATTTTAAACTCAAAAAAAAGAACTAAAATGCACTTAGCTCTTATAGCATAGCACTGTGAAGATGACAGTAAGTGATGTTTGTTGTTATTATTGCTGCACTTAGGTAAACATTAGACCAAGAAACCTATGCATTTCTGGAAAGGAGAAATCTTTAACTTTATGATAAAAGTAATGAAAATTGCCTTCCCTGTGCCTCCCTGGCAAAGTCACATTCGTGCCCTTCGTGCCCTAAGGGTGAATATTCCACCAGAATGTGATACACGATTGCTTAAACAAGATTGACATAGGTCTGACCAAACTGGAAATAAAGACCTTTTAAGGATCTTTAAACCTATTTTAAGGACCAATCAAGGATGTTTTCATAATGTACAAACAAGACTACATATCATCTGCCACTCATTTTATTTCATTTATTACAGACATATAGATTAAAAAAAAAATATCATGGTGCACAATTTTATTAGTAAATTTTCTTACCAGGGATGAAGAAGTAAGTTTTGGCTAACTGGTGTTTTTTATTGTTCCCATATTTTTTCTGTTTTCATATGTGCTTTTAGACTAGCTTCAGTCATAGAACCAACTTATAAAGATACTTTAAAAATTACCCACTACACTTTTGTCTTTTTTTGTCCTACAATATACATTTTTGAGGTCTTTTTCTTTTAACCATCTATGTTGGAAACTGCGCATTATAACTTTCCAGGCATGATGACTTTGCTTGCTGCCTTGCCGCTGGCATAAAACTGAATATTCTGACAATAAATCAATCAATCAACCCTCTTCGTGCTAGTTGCACATAAGGCCTCAACCAGAGCCCGCCACTGATGTCGATCGGCTGAAACTCGCTCGAGGCAACCCCATGTCCAGCCCTTTCCTTTCATCTCCCTTTCCACTGTTCTTCTCCATGTTTCCTTTGGGCGGCCTCGTTTTCTTCGGCCGTCTGGAGTCCATCTTAGGGCGATTCTGGAGAGGTCTGCTGTCTGCTGGAGAAGCACATGTCCAATCCATCGCCAATGCCTTCGTTGAACCAGCGTGGTGATGGATTTGGTTTCAGTTCTTCGGTGGAGTTCTTCATTGGTGATGGTGTTTGGCCAAAAAGATGTTAAGTATGCGCCTGAGGCATCTGTTTTGGAAGACATCAAGCCTGTTACCGATGTTTTGGGTAATCTTCCATGATTCTGATTCATAAAGGAGGGTGCTGATCACATTCGACTTGAAGATTCTCAGTTGGGTCTTCTGGCTGATGTTTTTTGCCTTCCATGTGCTCCTGAGTGAGGCAAAGGCATGGCTGGCTTTTGCCAGTCGGGCTCGAATCTCCACCTCCGCATCCCCGGTGTTTGAAATCTTGGACCCAAGATAGGAAAAACTCAACTTCCTCAATCTCTTCTCCATTTAGTTTGATGTTTTCTTGGACTCTGGCGTTCACTCTCATACTTTTCGTTTTCTTTGTGCTGACCTTCAAGCCAAGGTTTCCAGCTGTTTCTGAGAAGGCATTTGTTTTTTCCTGCATGTCTTGGTGGCGGTGTGATAACAGGGCAATGTCATCGGCAAAGTCCAAGTCTTCCAGCATTGTTGTTGCTGTCATAGTCATGGTCCATATGATCCCTCTCCTCTCTCTGTCGGTGGAATTCTTCATAATCCAGTCAATGGCCAGCATGAAGAGGAACGGCGACAGAATGCAGCCCTGCTTCACCCCAGTACTGACGTTGAAGGGGGCTGTGAGCTCCGTGTCACAGACCACCTGACATTTGAAGTCGCTGTACAGCATTGCAACGACCCAGACAAGTTTTGCAGGGACTCCATAATGCCTCAGGATCTTCCATAAGGACTCGCGGTGGATGCTGTCAAAAGCCTTCTCCAGGTCGATGAAGTTGATGTACAGCGGTGTGTTCCACTCATTGCTCTGCTCCAGAATCTGACGCAGAGTGAAAATGAGTTCAGAGCAGGATTGCCCAGGGCAAAATCCTGCTTGCTGGGGCCGGAGGTCTTTCTCAACGGTTGCCATCAGTCTTGACAAAACAATCTTGCTGAAGACCTTGGTGATGGAAAGAAGTGTTATACCCCTCTAGTTATTGCAGTCTACAAGATCTCCTTTCTTGGGTAACTTGAAGATGAGCCCTGTCTTCCACGCCTCGGGGATCTGTCTTGATTCCCAAACTTGCCTGAAGATTTCAGTCAACATGGGAGCTGTTACATTCACATCTGCTTTCAACATCTCTGCTGTTATTCTATCTGCCCCTGGTGCTTTGCCGCTTTTCATTGATTTGATTGCTGCTGTCACTTCTTCCAGGCTTGGCGGGTCTGTGCAGATGTCAAGGTCTGTATCTGCTGGCTGGATGTCTGCGAGCTGAGGGGGGTCTGGTCTGTTTAGAACTGACTCAAAATGCTCCCTCCAGCGCTGTAGTTTTTCTGCCTCTCCCTGGACAACATTTCAGTTCATGTCGTTCACTGGTACTTCAGTTTTTGAACCTGTTGTTTAGCTGTTTATTGATTTTATAGTGTCTTCAGGTCATTTTTTCGTGCTGCTTCTTCTTCTGTTTCTCTATGTAGTCCCTTTTGTCGGTTTTGATCATCCTCTTTACCTCTTTGTTTATTTCTGTATATCTTTGTCTGTGTTGTTCTTTCAGACGTTCAGATCTGGTGTTGTTGATTTTCTGCTTGGTTGACTTTCTCTCTTCTATCCTTTTCCATGTCGCTTCTCTAATCCACTATTCTTTCTTTTTTCGTTGGAAGCCCAGTATTTTCTCTCCTGTTTCCTGTAAGACTCGATTGAAGTCCTCTGACAATAAATATTATGATTTAAAACCTGTGCATATATATATAAATCATCAAAATTAATTTTAACTATATAAGAAGTATAGACGTAAGTGAACAATTACAGTTACCTATTAGGCAGCTTTCTTTGCTTTGGGCAGTTCCTTTATTTTTGATGGAAGTGCTGCTGACTGTTTCCACTGCAGCAGTCTTGGCATCCATTGTTGCAGGTTCAGCATCCATGTTTGCAGTTTTTTCTTGCCGTGATATAGCCTTAGTTGCTGGCACGGCATAAAACACAACCAACCAACCAAGTCTGAAGTAGAATGAGAGAAATATCACTCACAGCTAAAATGAGTAACAAATCAAAAACAACCTTGTACTAGATTATAGAACTCCTGTTATTTTTAACATATTTTTATTTTCAACAACATACATTGTACACATTCTGCCTATATATCTTTCTCACAAAAAAATGTAAAACATAAAACAGTAAATGTTGGACATTATCTGGAAACAAAATAAATAGATAACTAAACAAAATGGTTTTTTATGGTTTGAAATTAATTTCAAGAGCTTTATCAAAGGTGACAAAGATGTTTGTTTGCTTTGATCTCATGCAGAGATGGTGTACACTGGTTAGAAGCATGACCTGCACAAGAAACTTCATTCACACTATCACTGGCATCTACACTAGATTTAAGCTGAGCATAGTGAACATTGTGGTACAATCCTGTCGGATAAATCTCGGTCTCTACTTTACTTTCAAAACTACAGTGAGTTGTATTTGCTGCTTTCTCTACATTCCGTGACGTCTCAAAGTCTTCAGGTTCTTTTTTAATGGAATCAGGGTGTAACATGTTCAAGAAAGGTATTTCTTCACTTTTAAGCTTTAAAATCTTGGCTCTTGTGTTGATCCCAGGGCTATGATTACAAATTTGTTTCACAGGCTCAAAATCCTCAGGTTCTTTCTTTATGTAAGCAGGATTTATGACATTGATGTGATGATCGTGACTGTCTGTCACTGAATACTGTGAATATTCCAAAGTGTTTGGACTTCGTGGTTCACACTTTGGCTGAAGTAATCTAACCTCACTGCTTGATATTCCATTTTTCACAGTCCGTTGATGCAGAAAACAATGTGGTGCCATAAGCTCCGATTCTGCCTCTTTCTTCACAGCATGAGTCTCACGCTGCTCAGCACCTTCTTCTAGATCACTGCTGACCTCTTGTTTCACCTCTGCAGTATAATGAAAGTCTGTTGACTGTTGGTCACCTGTGGTGGTCCATGTCTGGTGCTGTCTGCTGACACTTGTATTATTTCCATTTCTGTGCACACTGATTGGTTCTTGGCAACTTGTGCTTCGGTCAGCAGGATAGATTATGCAAAATGGTTTCAGCAAGTCACCCATGGCAACAACCATGTACCGCTGATTAGAAACTAAAATCTGTTGACAGGGTACGGAAGATGCTGCATCTGAAAAAATATTATATTGCAGATCAGAACTTTGTGAAACTCCCTTATATTTTTCATATTTAAGTCACTAATTTCTGGCTAGAACCCTAAAAACCCCTCTAAATTTTTTCTGAACACTCGTTGCAAATGAAGCATATTTATTTTGACAACATGCCTCAGATTTCGCCTTTCAAGAACTGGAGTGTAATGCATGAAATGATGAACATGGTGCATTTAAAAGTTGCCGAATCTTATTTTGTCAAAATCAGCATAAAATACATTGCTGTATCTGAATTTTAACTTGAAAGCAGCAGAACAAATAAAACTGCTGAATTTATTTCTGAAAACTCAAAAAAAAAAAAAAGAAAGAAAATGCACTTAACCCTTATAGCATAGCACTGTGAAGACGACAGAATGATTTGCAATAAAGATAATGAAAATTTTTCCTGTGCCTCTCTTGCAAAGCCACGATCATGGCTCATGGTGCTATAAGGATTAATATTTCACCAGAATTTGATATATGATTACTTAAACAAGATTCACATAGGTCTGACCAAAATGGAAATAAGGACCTATAAAGGATTTGGAACCCTATTTTAAGGACCAATCAAGGATGTTTTTGTAACGTGCAAAAAAAAACAAACTACAGATCATCTGCCACTCATTTTATTTCATTTATTACAGATGTATAGATTAAAAGAAAGAGGATATACCATGGTGCACAATTTTTATTAGCAAATTTTCTCATCAGGGATGAAGAAGTAAGTTTCAGTTTTAAGTTTCTTATTCTTCCGATCATTTTTTGTTTTCATATGTGCTTTTAAACTAGCTTCAGTCATAGAAGCAATATTTATAAATACTTTATAAATTACACACTATGCTTTTGTCTTTTTTTGTCCTACAATATACAGTTGTTATAGTCTTTTTTCTTTTAACCAATTATGATGGAAACTTCACATTGCAACTTTCCAGGCATGATGACTTTGTTTGCTGCCTTGCCACTTGCTTAAAACTGAATATTCTGACAATAAATATTATGATTTAAAACATATATATATATATAATCAAACTTAGTTTAGTTTTAACTATATAAGAAGTATTGTGCGTAAGTGAACAAATACAGTTACCTATTGGGCAGTTATCTTTGCCTTGGGCAGTTTCTTTACTTTTGATGAAAGGGTTGCTGACTGTTTCCATTGCAGCAGTCTTGGCACCCATATTGTTGCAGGCTCAGCATCCATGTTTGCACTGATGAAAAAAAAACAGGACCACATGAAATGACTGATTCTGCACTGTTTGTTAAACATTATTTGACAGGGAATAACTGGCAATAATTTCTGCGATCCTATCACGCAACAGCCTCATTCATTAAAGTTGACCTACTAATTTCAGTAAATAATAGGTCATTTGCAAAACTGATATGTTGATTTTTTTTCATCTTGTGGCTACATGGGAAATGGGCACATGTTTTAAGTTTTAAGTTGCCAAGAAAAGGTTAACAGACTTCCCAATAGGTGACCTCTAAGAAAAATAATGACATAATTCCTATTTTTGTCATGTATTGATATTGCTACATATTATTTAACAACTTTTTTATGATTAAGTTATGAAATTGTATTTATTAAACCACCTGGCATTCATTTTTCTGTGTGATATACACTTTGGGTAATAATCTCCAAGAACAATGCATCTGCACCTAATAACACTTTTTTCTTTAAGATGCACATTCTGATGTAGAGTAAACAGAAAGGGTAATTTCTACAAAATGTGATAACAAGACAAAACAATTTTGACTATTGCAGCACAGTTGCAAGCATAAAAAACCTTAAAAGAAAAAGCAACCAGCATGGATATCATTTACATTGTGAAAATAGTATGAGCTACATAAAATTACATATATATGAAATAAATACTCTTGGCTTGAATGTTGTAAAATGACTGTCTCAAGCGGAAAGCTTACACATTTGAGAGTGGCAAGTCTCAACTCATTTCATTTCTAATTGAATAGAATCAGAGAGGCTTGAAATGATTATATTTGTACCTAAAGTTCTATATGACCAACTACGATTTGTTGACATTTCTCATGCTAAATATAATAATAATAATTTGAGCGTTTATAGCATGGTTTCCCAGCCAAAGCCAGGGTCTCCGTGCATTCCAAACACAAAAGCACAAGCAGACAAAATTCCTGTGGTTCTGTTAATAGGAATGCCAGGTCGTTCTTCAGCTGGCGACATTCATAGACCAAGATGTCAGTAAGACAGATGTACAGTCAATGGACTGGAGCAGAGTACATCAATAATCAAACACGTCGATCAAATCACCAGGAGAATATCCAGATGATCACAAAAGCAGAAATTGCAGTAAAATGTTGAAGCGCATGACTGGCTGGCACTGGTGTAAAGTCCATCCCAGGGACGATGTAAAAGTGAAGAAACAGTGACATGGATGTGTTTACAGCTGTATGGGATTAGTTTTAGAATCACTGAAAATAGCCGAAATCTTGTAGTAAGATCATCAGGCTAGTTTTACAATCACCATAAAAGCCAGATTCTGTTCCATAATTTCAGGACTGAACCACCGGAGGCAATCAACAGCATGTTATAGTCTGTTCACAGGCACTGATCCCCCTCGATTGTGAAGAGAGTTGTGGAGGCCAGTGAGACACGCCTCTGTGTATGACACCTCCGCTATGCAAGTATTTCAGACCATGTAGTACATCCCGCAAGATATGTGTGACTGCTAGCTCTGGCAGTCCTGTTGTGAAATAGGATAAGATAAGATAAGATAATACTTTATTTGTCCCGGAGGGCAATTCGGTGGCATGCAGCAGGTCACGGCAAGAACATAGCCCACAGTTCATGGTGATGGACGAAGCTACAGTAATGTAGGAGAATAGTCTCATATTGTAGCTGCTTGGTTAATTCAACTTCTTTCTGTAACATAAGAAAACTCATGATCTAAGTTTTCTAAATCAATCCATTTAACAGCCATCTGCAGTCCTGTTGCCGAGTGCTGAGCTGGATGCACTCTGGTTGGATCTTTGTGATCTTCGCATGTCACAGCATACAGCTAACAGACACAGAATACACTGTCAAACTACATGATGACCACTTTTGATGATGATGACAGGGAGATCTGCGGCTCGCCACAGCTCGTCCCTTCATCAGAACACTAGAACTTGTCGGACCCCTTCTGCCAGTGGTGGGATGTGATGTAAGGCTGGCTTGCTGTTGGAGAATCAGACAGTTGAGGTTTGGAACAAGCACAATGCTTTGTAAGGGTTTGTCTGAAATAACTTTTGCATGTCTTTAGCCTCTTGTCAATCTTGAATCTAGGAACTTTACCATCTTTTTTGTTTCAGCAAGATAAATAAATACAATAATCAGGTCAAAGTCTTCAAAACAAAGTTGGCCTTTCTCAGCATCAATATCAGTCAGATTTGTCTGATCGGCCTGGCGACACATTTCACCAAACATTAACCTCTACAGAGAAGAAAGATTAATTAATCACACTCTGCTTTCATATGAGGTTATCCACTAATACAATGCAACAAAAGCAAGTTTACCTCTGATTTGTGTTGACATGTGCTTGTGACAGGGGATGGCGGACTGTGGGTTGCTTTCTCTCTTTTTGACGCTGAAAGTTGTTCCATGTAAACAAGCTTGGTACAGCATCTGGCTTTAGTCTTCGTTGTTTTCCTTTTAAGCTTTTAGGGCGAAAATCTTCTGGCACAAAGTGCCTGCTACAAACCTTTGTCCAATTTCTGATCTGAGAAAAACATGTAGTCATCACTGTTGTTGTCCAAACATTTACCAAACAACATGTAAGATTTTGCACTTATGATTTTGTCTTTAAGCCGTTTTTAGAGCGATATGATGAGTTTACTTTTAATCACTGTTAACTTAGTTGTGAAACTTTAATAATCCTTATGTTTAAATTAATTTATTATGATAGTATGTAAGAGATGGTGCTTGATTCACAATTAATTATACATAAAGAAGTCATGCAGCAGCAACAGAGATATAGGTTTAACTACAAAATAAGTTGTATTCCTGGTAATATACGTCCGTCTTTCTCAACATTTCTGCAGCATTTCAATAGTGATTAATAATGTGTACTCCCTTAGAAAATTTTGTTATGAGCGATTACGTTTTCGGTAATACGAAATAGGTTTGCTCACATGCTGTAAGTTTAGACTACGAAGGAAATAAGTATTCTAAAATTATATTTTTATATCGTTAGAATGATAAACGATTGGGAACAGCTTTCTTATGGGGGGTGGGGGGACAACATGGCGGCCATAACAGAAATGGCTCGCGGCATTATCGTCTGCTCGCTCCACTCAATTGCCCAACTGTACCTAATAAACTAAACCCAACCCTACCCCAAACCCTAACCCCAAACCTCTGACAAAATAACATAGACCAGCCTATGACTTCACATCCCCCCGTATAAGAAAGTTCTGCCAACGATGGTTGAAATGGAATGAAAAAAAAGTGATGCAGCGAGAGAAGAAAAGACTAATGGTGATACGGCATTCAAACCTCGATCCTGCTTACCCGAAAGAGTGGCCCTTCGTCTCTTCGAATTCTTACAAGCCAAAGCTTCTTCATTTGTTCATCCTTTGGAATTCCATGAAAGGATAATGTTGGACATTTGCAGGCCTTAACTGTACATTGAGGTACACAACAAATTTGATTATTATTTTTAGTTGTAAGAGAACGCAACGTGTATCAACAGCAAACATCAGAACTGGATGTGGCTCGGCCCTTATGAGGGGTGAAGAGCATATGCATGCATATTTCCAAAATTGAGTTGCAATGTGGTAACTGTAACCACGTCCGTGGTTTAACGGATACAGATCCGTCATTGTAAACTGTAGTTTACTTTTGACTTGTGGAAGACACACATTAAGAAAAAGAAAAAGGGAACGAGAAACAGACATTTGTACTGTGACTTGAGTATTTCATGTATTGTGGGCCTGCGAGGGGAATGATTATTTTTGAAACGGAGACCAAGCAGAAAAATATACTGAATCATATAAAATAAAAGAACGATCGAGAAGCCCACTGTCAGGTCGCTGTCTCTTGTGTTGAAAGAACACATGTGGACCTGTTGTATGTAGTTTGTTGCTGTTGTGTCCCTGATAGCCATGCAGTTTGACACTTGAAAACATCAGTCATAATTTTGATTAAAATCAAATTGAATGGAGAAAAAATTATGCAGTTTGTGGGCTTTTAGTGAAATATGACAATGCCTTTGCATAACCACCACTCTTTTAAAAGTTCCCTAATTAATTTCTTAAATTCCCTGTTATTAATTCCTGATTCACAAATAAAAAGTGTCAAATTCCATTTGGTGTTACTAGTACCATACATTCATTGTAAAATATCTTGAAAAAGGAACTTGCAAATGCACGCTCTAAAAACTATAGAACCAGGAATATTATTTCTTTATTATGGAAGTCAAACTAGCCTAACAAAATAATGCATCTGCTGAAAATTGTTGCTTCATTTATTGAACACTGCAAAAATAAGTGTTCTCAATTAACAAGGCACAAGAAATTCTGGGGGGCAGGTGTAATTAAATGGCTCAATCATTACATCAATGTTAAAAGTGAAAACATGCAGGTATTATAAACATTGATAAAGAACCGAGCCCAGGACAGCCAACCTGTATTGGTGACAGGCCTTAATTGCTTCACTCCCGGAACACCCTTGATGGCTGCATGGGAGGTAAGTAGAGACAAGGTAGCGTTACGGACTCGCTAAATATTATTTTCAGACTAGTTTCTACAAACTCAAAAGACTGAGAAAAAAATAGTATGGTTGTGGACAGACTCTATAAAATGGTGATTCCTCTTCCTGAAGTAGGAAGTGAGATTATTTTTTCTTGCCGTGATATAGCCTTAGTTGCTGGAACGGCATAAAACACAACCAACCAACCAAGTCTGAAGTAGAATGAGAGAAATATCACTCACAGCTAAAATGAGTAACAAATCAAAAACAAACTTGTACTAGATTATAGAACTCCAGTTATTTTTAACATATTTTTATTTTCAACAACATACATTGTACACATTCTGCCTATATATCTTTCTCACAAAAAAATGTAAAACATAAAACAGTAAATGTTTTGAAATTAATTTCAAGAGCTTTATCAAAGGTGACAAAGATGTTTGTTTGCATCATCTCTTGCTTTGATCTCATGCAGAGATGGTGTACAGTGGTTAGAAGCATAACCTGCACAAGAAACTTCATTCACACTATCACTGGCATCTACACTAGATTTAAGCTGAGCATAGTGAACATTGTGGTACAATCCTGTCGGATAAATCTCGGTCTCTACTTTACTTTCAAAACTACAGTGAGTTGTATTTGCTGCTTTCTCTACATTCCGTGACGTCTCAAAGTCTTCAGGTTCTTTTTTAATGGAATCAGGGTGTAACATGTTCAAGAAAGGTATTTCTTCACTTTTAAGCTTTAAAATCTTGGCTCTTGTGTTGATCTCAGGGCTATGATAACCAATTTGTTTCACAGGCTCAAAATCCTCAGGTTCTTTCTTTATGTAAGCAGGATTTATGACATTGATGTGATGATACTGACTGTCTGTCACTGAATACTGTGAATATTCCAAAGTGTTTGGACTTTGTGGTTCACACTTTGGCTGAAGTAATCTAACCTCACTGCTTGATATTCCATTTTTCACAGTCCGTTGATGCGGAAAACAATGTGGTGCCATAAGCTCCGATTCTGCCTCTTTCTTCATAGCATGAGACTCACGCTGCTCAGCACCTTCTTCTAGATCACTGCTGACCTCTTGTTTCACCTCTGCAGTACAATGAAAGTCTGTTGGCATTTAAAAGTTATTCTTATTTTGTCAAAATCAGCAGAAAATACATTGCTTTATCTGGTTGTAACTTGCAAAACAGTGAAACAAACAGGACTGTTAAATTTACTTCTGAAAACTTATATTAAACTTTAAAAAAAGAAGTAGAATGCACTTATTACACCAGAACGTGATTACTAAAACATGTCATTGTGTTAATGTATGAAACTGTGCATGCATGTGAAGTGTTATATAAGCAGTAAAAATTTAAATCATTATATCGTGAAAGGAGTTAGGGTATGTGGAATTCATTATTTATGCTGACTAGCAGTTCCCTCCTTAGTTGCTGGCGCGGTATTAAAGATGGATTACCAGATTACCCTTCCTCATCCATCCCAACAATCAGCACCAGCAGGCTAGCTTGTTTAGTGATCAGTCAGTACCAGTCAAGGATGTATGATAAAGAGCACTCCAGCTGTATTTATGTCAGAGCAGCGAGACACTTAAACAGGTGCCAAATACCAAGAAAGAAAAGTGTGCTTGAAATAAGATCTGAACCTACAAGAGTCGATCCTCACTGAACTGATGACAAGCATCTAACAGACTAAGGGTACATACCAAGAGGTGGGTGGGGCCACTGGGTAAGTGGATGGATGAACATCAGAGCACAGATGTCTGAATCCATAGAAGAACCAATGTGGTATGTGTGGTGCAACAAACCTTCCCCAGTTAACAATGGGAATGTGTGGTCTTTCACACCTCATTGAAAAAAAGTTTGAGGGAACTACTTTTACCTTACATTCTTTTTTAAACCCCAAAGAAAATTCTGTTCTTCTCAAGCATCAATCAACTGTTAGGTGAAGGAGCTAAAATGTGTGTAGATGCTATTTACACAGGACTCTAGATCAACACATCTACACAGCTACATGGAAGGGACTCTAGATCACCAGATCCAAAGAACAGCAATCATCATGATTGGCAATGCAGTGTTTACTATCAATTTTTATTGCTTCATTATCTGTGAATTGTTAACTTACCAGTATCTGGATTTTCTTCTGATTTTATTATCTTCAAGGAAGTTTTAGGAAAGTCACTCTCACTTTGCTGAACCCTGTAAAAGCATTTTTTGAGGATTTATTGCATGGGTAGGCTATGACAAGTTAGCATGATGAGAATATACTTAGAAACATACTATGTCTAATCCATTTACTTAGGAACTTCTAGTAATAACAATAATAACATCATTTATAAGGCTGCTACTATGTAAACCATTCATAAAACATGAACATGCTACCTTTCAGGCATGTAAAATATTTCATACTTAGTCAAACAATTTGGTAATAAATGATGCCACATACCTTTTGAACAAATTTTCAAATTAACTTTAAAGGCTGAGAGGAAAAGTGTCAAAGGTTGTTGGAAAAATGTGAATCATGACAAAACTGCAGCATGCAGATATTTCTCTATTTAGCAAAAGTCTTCTTTATCAAAAGCTGCCAAAATATCATTTTATACTTCTCTTTCTACTAATAAAAGATGTTGGTACATGTTTTTCATTTATAGGTACTTGCATCAATAGCAAAGGTAAATCCATATTAAACAGTCCATACTGGGTCAATAGCACATAAGGTTAAATTCAAGGATACTCTTAGACTTTTATTTCATGTGCTATATAATTTTTAATTATTACTTGCAGAAGTATTTTGTACAAAGTTTCATAGACTCTTAAAATGGTCAAGTATAGTTTTTTGTCTTCGCATCTGTCAACACCCCAGAGAGATAAAAGCTATTCTAAGCGCTAAAGCAGTAACCACCATGCCACCTACAGCTAGTATCCGATTTACATTGGAGCCACCTATAGCTAGTATCTGACTTACACTGGTGCCAACAGCAGCTTCTTCCTTGTATCTTGTCCTCTACACTTCCCAAGGAACAAGTGCTTGTTGGTCCTCTTACATTTACTGGATGGCTTCAAGCTTTTCTCGTCTTCTTCAGTTTTTGAGAGCTGCAATTAGAAAAAAATGCACAAATATCTATCTTTGAAAAATGTTTGTTCAATCTAAGAAACAGCCATAGAATTAGGGTGGTGTTGACCTTTCTCAACATCACCCACCTTCATCAGAATCATATGATGGATGAACTGGGCACATGCAGATATTATAGATAAACATTGATAAAGTCGCACTTGCACTGCATATCTGGAGAATAATTCCCCAAAACATTAAAAAAATTGATTATAAAACAGTTCTAATTACTTGTTACATCAATCATTCCTGAAGTGTTACATTTCACATTCTTTTTGAAATGAGTAACAAGTAATTGAAACTTGATGGTCACAGCAGTATGAGATTCAATAGATACGATCACAGTTACTATTTTAATAAAAACTAGTCAGTCAGTCAGTCGTCCCTTGCCTGGCACCTGGCGTTGGGGGGAGCACATGGACAGACGCTGCAGCTGATAGGGCCCGCCACTCTTGCCTATTTTGGGCAATAGTCAGCAGGTCCTGTATGTCGCGGTCACGCCCCCCGGAGCCGCTGGGAAGCACAAACGCAGCCACTCACTCAGCCGCCACGCTCACACACTCGCTCAATCGGCCAGGGGTGGGACCGGACGTGCCTATCGAACTATGGATGAGCGTAGACCAAAACAAAGACAGAGGAACAGTACAAACAAATTTATTATACACAGAAGAAAAAACAAAATAAAATAAAGAAAAAACAAAAGAGGAGCACAGATAAAACTAATGTAACGCCTGTGCGTGCCCAAGCACCCACATATACGTAGCAGAAAAACACCCCGAGCAAAAGGGGGGGGTACCCACACACACACACACAAGGGGTGGAACACACAAAACAAAAAGGGGATGGGGTGATGCAGGGGACACAACACTGCACACGCCGCAGCGTAGCCCTGGGGAGCAACTGCCCGTCACAATGTTCACTGCCCTGTGGCTCGCCTGTCCTGCGCAACGCTCCAGCGCTGGCCCACCTGAGAGAGGGGAGGGGTGGAGTAGGGGACACGACACCCGCACACACTGCGGTATAGTAGTGGAGGAGCAGACTGTCTCACAGCACAGGCTCCCTCCCTCCTCCGGTCTGTCCAGCACACCTCTGCAGGTCTGAAACCCGAGCAGCCCAGTGGTCACATGGGCTCCCGCGCGCAGCTCCGTCCGCCTGCAACTCCTGAGGAGGGCTTGGTCGTCCCGGGGACGCAGCCGAGTCACGTGCCCAAGAGTCGGCGATGAGGGAGACAAAAGCGATGATCCGATGACTGTGTTATGAAGAGTAAAGAGGGGATTTGGCAGGGGGGGCGTTCTCAAGAGGACATGAAGCTGAAGATAATGACGAAAACGACGATAATGACGAATACGAATAAGAAGAATAGGAGCCTGTGGAGGAAACATAGCAAACCTCCATCAGCATGTGGTTAAAACAAAGCTTCCTCTCTAAGCCCCGCTCTCAGCTACGGGCTCTCACACAACAGTACATTCTAGAATACATTTCTCAACGTGAGCTGATCCCAACAACAACAATAACAACAACAAAGATACAGTCGCACACAAGCGCCGCGACTCGCGCTCCGTCCGCCTGCAACTCCTGAGGAGGGCTTGGTCGTCCCGGGGACGCAGCCGAGTCACGTGCCCAAGAGTCGGCGATGAGGGAGACAAAAGCGATGATCCGATGACTGTGTTATGAAGAGTAAAGAGGGGATTTGGCAGGGGGGGGGGGGCGTTCTCAAGAGGACATGAAGATGAAGATAATGACGAAAACGACGATAATGACGAATACGAATAAGAAGAATAGGAGCCTGTGGAGGAAACATAGCAAACCTCCATCAGCATGTGGTTAAAACAAGGCTTCCTCTCTAAGCCCCGCTCTCAGCTACGGGCTCTCACACAACAGTACATTCTAGAATACATTTCTCAACGTGAGCTGATCCCAACAACAACAATAACAACAAAGATACAGTCGCACACAAGCGCCGCGACTCGCGGATCAGCAAACAGAAAACAGCAAACTACCTCCCGCACACCGAGCACACCCAAAATAATAAACATCCAACAGCATTGCACACAGAACATTCTGCCTGCTTTCACACAACCCCGCATCCGCAGCCCTGAACCCCTAAAAACTATACTAGATGATGCGGAACCCAAAATCAAACACTCACCCAAACGGCTCGTGGAAAAAAAATCAATCGGTCGATCACCAAGTCGAAGAAAGAAAAGGAGCGCCGTCCGCACGACCCGCGCTGCCTGCCACAAGAGAAAGACTGTCCCGCAGGGGTAAGAGCGCGCCAAAAACCCGCGTGCGCAGGGGAGAGGGCGAAAAACGGGAGAAGGGGGGGGGGTTACGTCCAGTCCTGAATGACCGGTCCGCGTGGGGCTCGCGGGACGAGTGGGGTCGCGGCCGCGGTCGGCTGAATCGACGCGCTTCCCCCCGCCCGCCCGCGTCCCCATGCGACAAGCCAGCAAAGTGCGGTGGAGAGACAAGAGAAAAAGAAAAGAGCAAAAAACAGACACGCGACACTGTACAGGACGACCAGTCCAGTCTTTGACGTTCGTAAGCCAGTTCTTTCTCTGACCACCGCGGCGTCGCCCACCCTCCAAGGTGCCTTGAAGGATAGTCTTCGACAAGGTGTCGTGCCGGGTTACATGGCCAAAGAAGACCAGCTTACGTCGCTTGACTGTTGATAGTAGAGGTTCCTGGTGTCCTACGAGTGCGGCAATCTTGTTTCTTACAAAGTCGTTGGTTTTGTGTTCTTTGTATGAGATCCGGAGCAGCTTCCTCAGACACTTGCGCTCGAATGCCTGGATTCTCCTTTCTGTTTCGGCGAGTAGAGTCCACGTGTCGCATCCGTAGAGCAGGATCGGCACTACCAGGGATTTGTATAGCCTGTACTTGGTAGTGAACCTTATCTTGTGGCTATGCCAGATCCTATCTAGCCTAGCCATTGCTGTTGTTGCTGTTGCGATCCTGATGCGGATATCTTGCGTGGAGCTGCCGTCCTTGGAGAGGGTGGCTCCCAAGTACTTGAAGAAACTTACCTCTTCGAGCTGTACCCCGTTCATATAGATCTCTGCTTTGCCGTTGCCATTGATCATAACTTTGCTCTTTTCTGTGCTGGTCTCCATTCCATATGCGTTTGAGCTGTCTGTCAGTCTGTTGGTGAGGTCTTGCAGTTCCTTGTTTGTACCTGCTAACAGATCTATATCATCTGCAAAGCGTAGGTTGCAGATTAGTCTTCCACCGATTGAAATGGAGGTATGGTGGTCATGAAGAGCTTCAAGCATGATGTTCTCCAAGAATATATTAAACAACACGGTGATAGGGGACATCCTTGACGTACCCCTACTGTGGTCCGAAAGTAAGTTAATAAGTTGCTAATAAAAACTGCTAAAGTTCATATGGTTGTTAAGCATATGTAGTATCACAATATGCTTTGCTATCCTCCATATATCATGGGAAAGGGGCAAGTTCAGAATATCTAAGGTACACTTTAATTGCTGTACAATGAGATTTAGACCAGAAAAACTTTTAGTATTGAAACAAACCAATTAGAACTGTTAACACTGAGCAACAAAGGACATGGAGTTTGTTTGTGTCTGGAAGGGTTATGACATTCATATGTTTATCACATGATACACAATAGCTCAATATTTTAATTGGAAAAATTTTATGTCAAACAGCCTATGCATGAACACAAATTAGAATTGATTTACATCCCTATCATCACACTTTCATTTCCACTGGTGGAAGGCTGATCTGCAACCTACGTTTTGCAAATGACATAGACCCATTAACAGGCACTAACAAAGAACTCCAAGATCTTACCAGCAGACTGACAGTTTGAACGTATATGGAATGGAAACCAGCACTGGCAGGAGCACAGTTATGATCACTGGCATTGACAGAGATCTACCTGAACAGGGTAAAGCTTGAAGAGGTAAGCAGCTTCAAGTTCTTGGGTGCTATACTCTCTTCAAGGACGGAAGCTTCATGACAGATATCCGCATCAAGACTGCAATAGCAACTTGGGCGATGGCTAAGCTGGACAGAATATGACATAGCCATAACATCACATTTACTACAAAGTACAATCTGTAAAAATCCCTTGTAGTACCGATTCTGCTCTACGGATGTGAAACGTGGATTCTGCTTGCCAACACGGAAAGATCGAGGGTCTAGCCATTTAAAAACAAGTACCTGAGGATGCTGCTTTGGATCTCCTACAGAGAACACAGAACCGATAATTTTGTATGAAGCACAGTTGCCATACTAGTAGGACACCAAGAATTTGCAACAGTGAAGCTGATCTTCATTGACCCGGCACGACACCATGTCAAAGACTATCCTTCAAGGCACCTTGGAGGGTAGTCAATGCTGCGTTGGCCAGAGGAAGAACTGGCTTATGAAAGTCAAAGACTTGACAGTTTGTTAAAAAGATTTATGTAGGAAAATGCTGGCAAATGAGATACAAACATGCTCATAATCAAAAAGAAGACTTGCTCACATGTACACCATTATACAGATTTTTATTTACAAATTTGACATACATACATACCTGTGATAATGAATTCACAATTACAATGCTACTAATAAACATAGCCATATATATATATCCATACTCATAATCACACTGATGAACAATTTATTAACTTCTCCTTTGTGCTGACTTGGTTAATTACTGACCAGAGACACTCTTCATGCTTAACCGATCATAAATAGCTATGATTAGAGCCAAAAAAATTGCTTAATCTTACTTTTATTACATCATAATTGACTACATAATATGATAAAATTAATGTATCTAAGCTGGCATACCTTTTATTTCACATTATACTGCATCAGTAAAGTGACATTAGAGCAGCTCATTCTGTTCAGTTTCAAGAAATTCCATTACATATGTCAATGAAATATCGCTTACCCAATCTTTCCTAGGTGGGGGTTTTAAAGTGACAACATATTTGGTAGGCATCATTTCTGTAGGCAGGCTTCCAGGAATTAGAAACCGCTTCCCTGATAAGCCTGTATGAAAATAAAGTTCTTGTGCTTAAAAAATTATATAACATAAGTGAAAATTCAACAACAGACACCTAAAACTGACTTCTAGTGACAGACCTGACTACTTAAATGTTAAACAGAACCAAGCACAGTTAAAATGCATTTGACAAGCAGACTGACCAAACCTCTTTTGCTTTACACCTCTACAAACTAGTGTCCCTTTGCATGGCAGGCTTGATGAGGCCAGCTTTCCTCAGTTTTGTTTTTCTGCTTGGATTTGTTGTGCTCGTAGTGCATATTGTACCGACCTATACTTTTTATGACAGCATCAGAATTGTGCTGGTTTGTTTACTTGCCTGTGGCCTTGTGTTTTTCCTCTCTTGATATCAAGTGCCTCATTGTGGCTAGCCTACTCTGGCTAATACCACCACTGTGTTTTCATGTGTATAAGTCGTGTCTGTGATAGGCTTTCTGTCAGTGCCAAACAGTCATGTGCAATGTGCTTTAACATGTCACTGCAATATCTGCTTTGTGATCATCTGGAGAATCTAATCTACATCTCTGATTATTGATCTATTTTGCTCTACTCAAATAATCTTCAGTCCTGCCTCATCAACATCTTGCCAAGATTGTTGGTCTATGAATGTCATACAGCAGAAGAACCACCAGGCAGAAAGTCACTGGAGTTTTGTTTGTGTTCTATTTTTGTGTCTGTTACCTATCGAGCAAGAGTACTTGCCCTTATTTTCAAAGACAAATGCCGCTTCTTACTTCCCTTTTAATGGCAAAATAATATTAAAAATTTAAATCAAATACCTAAGAAGTTTCTTTTAAAAGTATTTTAAAGGAAATATATTTAGCTTTATGCACATATTTACAGCTTTAATCTTGATTATAATAGCTTAGCAAAACAAAGAATATTTTTCAAATTTATTATAAAATTAATTAAAACCTTTCAAATAAAACAAACTAAAATATATGTAGTATTTTTTAATCCCTTTATTCTTCAGTCATCTGTAAGGTTAATTCTGACCTGTTGGCCATATGGCCATCAGTGTTGATGATGACAACAGGTGTATGACTTATGATTACACCTGGTGGTAATGGGAGCAACGACCCGGAACCACTTGTCTGATAACAGATGACCAGATGATATGCCAAGAACATTCAATGGAAACATGTTATGGGAGCATTAAAAATAGTGGCCTTCCCTTTATAAAACTACAGTGAAGGTTGACTTCCTGGGTTCAGTTCTCGTCTTAGGCACGCTGTTCTTTCTCTACACGTTGCATCGGTTTACAGGGCTGGCTGCCTTGCTGTGATATAGCCTTAGTTGCCGGCTCGGCATAGAACAGCAATTCACCCCCCCTTCCCTTTATGAAAAGCAAGGACGAGGACAAAGTTGCGGCGAGCGCCCCTTGTGGCAGCCATGAAGAGCTCATACAAGGGAGATAATTTCAAAAAACGACAAGGAGAGATAGGTGATATTGTTTTGTGTGTGTGTGTGTGGGGGGGGGGGGGTTTGCAGAATAGATCGAGTTGCAGTGATGATTGCAACTGAATGATAATACTTTTGTGTGCTACTTTTGTCTCATCTCACTTGTGGTTCAATATTCTTCTTCTTATTCCTTTTCGCCCCCAGTGGAGCATAGGGCTGCAACTACACCACGCCAGCGAACCCGGTTCTGGGCCTCCCTCCCCAGTTGGGTCCATGTCATTCCAGCTGCCTCCGCCTCGCCGTGGACCGATCTTCTCCACGTCTGTCTGGGTCTCCCAACCCTGCGTCTCCCCTGTGGGTTCCAGTCCAGAGCTTGTCGTGTTAGATTTTCGGCCGGCTTTCGCAGGGTGTGGCCGATCCAGCCCCACTTTCGCTTCTTGATGTCTTGGCTGGCAGGTTTCTGGTTGGCTCTCTCCCACAGGTATGCATTGGAGATTCTCTCGGGCCATCTGATGTTGGTGGTTCAATATTAATGGGTCAAAACTAAATGAATTGCTATTCTAATTTTGTCTGTCCACACCCCCTGCCCGAAACCTTCGCTCCTCATCTGACTCGCGCATTCTTTCGCTCCCTCCCACAAAGACAGTCACATGCATATGGGCCCCACTAGTGTAGTGGTTTAAATCACGAATTTGTATTATACGTCTGTGGTTAGAACAGACGCTTATCACCACTGCAGTGAGCGGTTCAGGGTTCAGATCTCGCCTCAGGACACTTTCTGTTTGTGACACCTGTTCGCAGTGCCAGGCATTGGGGATTTTCTCCGGGAACTTTGGTCCCCCCCACTCCCTTTCCCCCATAGTGCGAAATCTCCGCAAGGTGGAAGCACTTTCTTACTAAATAAACCAATCAACCAAAGACAGTCACATTCGGACAACGGGCGTTCTCCCACTAAGCTGCTAAGCAGTGGAACTCTCTTCTACATCACATTCGCCACTCGGACTACAAGGCAACATTCAAACATTCTCTGAAAGCATATCTGTTCAAAGTACTATCCCCGAATTACTATTCTTAACTCCCTTGCAATACTGTCTGTCATGTTAACCATTATGTAATGACTCCATCTCACTACGAAGTAGTAATATAACTCCGTGGTCTCACACTGTTTACAGTATCTATTTTCCTTCATACCTTCATGCATTACTTTACGTTCTACTCTTGTACTTGTTTTTTCAGTGTGCCTATATGTATCTCACCGTCCACTGTTTGTTATCTTTTGTTTATCATTACTGGTCTGTGCAGAGATCTATCTTGCTCATGATGTTGCGCATTTTAAGTTCACACTCTTATTATTATTAAAGACTTACATAGGTGCTTAAATCTTTCCACACAAGCTAACCCTAGTTCTGTTGCTTGCTCTATTTTATTTATTTACCATGTTTACTCATTTACTTTTAATGTATTATCTGCATCTATCCACTAGTATGTGTTTAATCAGTAGTACACCTTTCATTCACAGAAACAGAAACTTAAATGTGGGAGGAAGAGGAAAAGCTAAAAAAAAAAATATGGGCTTTGCAACCCAGTAACTGACCTGAATTTTAAAGCCATTATTAAGGGCATATGAAAGTTAAAAATACAATAAAAGGACACTTTATGCAAATCCTCATTTTTCAAATGCACATGTAACCCAAAGAATTTTTAATCCCAGCCAAACAACTTCTTGTGGACTCTTTCACACAACACTTGCTTGCAAAAGCAGACTTTCTCTGTCCCATTGTTTGCCCCATTTTAGTCACAATAGCCGCAAGGTCAGTAAAAATCCAGACAGGCTTAGCAATGTGTGTTTATTCACTGTCAGTAACAAATGGCTTAAAGTCAAGATAACTCATACATGGTTCCATTTTATCAATTTCCTATTATTTCGTGCTGGCTGATTTGCAAAAGATCTTGTGTTTTCTTTCAACATAAAGTTCAGATGCAAGATCAGGAAGAGATGTCTCACCATTTTGTCCAAAGAGCAAGGTCTGTCAAACGAGCAGATAAATGACTGTTTCATCTTGTCTTCAGATTGCATTATTAATCTTCCTGCCCCTTTATCCATGTGCAGAATGTGTTCTATGTTGTAAGTAAATGTTTTCTCCAGCTCTTTAATCACATGAATCAACTGTGTGCTTGGCACTGTGAGACTACCTACCGGTGAAGCATACTGTTTCAAGATCAGGAATTGCTCGTGATGTGCACTAGAAAGTTCCTTGGTGAGTTTGTATGGAAAATTGCTGAAAACCTTCTCCTGCACAGTGTAGGCCACACAACCTGCAATGTAAAAGAGGTCATTTGATTCTGCCAGCTGCACATGAAAGTCTGGTACAGAAGTAATGGGTTGTGATATCAGCCCCACTGAATGCATGTCTTCACCCGCTTGGTCTTGCAAGACTGTTGCAGGTGCTGGTCTTGAAAGTTTGTTGTTCCTTGCTGTCAAACTGATCAGTGTCAGGGGGAATTTATCCTTGTCTTCAAGGCAGTTGCTATGCGGACTCTGCTCAAAGACTGCATCCACCATGCAAGCCCAAAGAGCAGCATGCAGTTATTGGGCCCTGGGATTATCACTGTTCCCTCCCTCCCCTTGCACTGCAGTGTACAGAAGAGATTCTCAAGACAGTCCTGACTGAGCCTGTTTGTCAAGAAAAATTTCACGTGATGTTTCATACAAAGATCTGTCCAAAGTTCCTGAACAAATTTGATATTCACCAACCATCCTGCAACACATGGCAGTTGTCAGGGCAGCTGCAACTAGACATCTGTCAGCCAGCTCTTAGCTCCCTCTGAAAACATGTGATGGTCTGAATTACTGGAAATGGCCTGGATGATGTGACAGCTGGTGGTGGATTTGGAATATTTAAGATGGATGGCACAGCAGACCATATCAACTTCTTCTCATTGACATTCATCAAATGAGAATCTTCAAAATGGTCACTGCATAGGAAATAGCCTGAATGATAGAATATCTTTGCATCCTTCTTCAGCAGATCTTCTCTCCCCAATTTCTGTATCCAATCTATGAGTAAAGAAGCATACCACTGTGAGAGGAGGTGGTACAATAAACCGATGGCATGAAGACAAAAAATAAGAAAGGAAAAGACTAAACTTTTATAATCAGGAAAAACAAATACAATAACAAAAACAAAACCAAGCGTGGCAAACTGTGAAACAGCTGTTGTAGCTTGACCATCTATACTACTTCCTCCCTCAGACTCCTTGTAATGTTTCTCCTTCTCTCTCCTAATCATTCTTCGTAACAAAACAGTACAACAGTGATGATCGACAAAACCATGTTTAAAAACCCAATTTCGAACAATTTTCCAAGTTTATGCATCAACTAACAAAACCTTGCCCTGAAATGAACAATTCATATATAGGTACAACATTCATCCACAATATAATTATACTAGCACAGCGATCAGAACTGTGCACATTTACTGAGATTAAATGTAAACGATCGCCATGAACATTATAGGCAGCAGAGAAATTTTCGCCAACATCTTATTCAGAAGCACCCATTGCAATTCAAAATAAAGTGAAATAGGTCTATATAAATTCAGTACTTACCTTGCTTCATCTTTTGGGAAACCGAAAAATGACTTTCCTGGACATTTGTAGCGATAATTCGTGCAGCTAACTGCGCAACAAGAATTCCAACTACATTTCTTCATTGAGTATGCCATCATGACACTCGTTAGGAGGCATTCGCGTCTGCTATCTACGCCGGTGATGTTCAGATGATTCACCTTTCTATTGACTCTTTGGCAGTATGCACATTCTCTTGCTGTTGGCACTGTCGTCACCATAACGGCGACATCACAACACCTATCAGATGTACTTAAGTGTGCATTATTATTTTTATCATTTTTATTCTTTTTTTTGTTTGTTTTTGCTGCGCAATGAGCATTCTTCTGAATGGATACCTGCGCATTACAAATTAATGGACATCGTCATCATCATCATCATTACCTCAACAACTTCAATGACATGTTATTTACTGTACTAAACAAATCTTTCAGATAACTTACTAGTTCTGAAGCAAATGTCTTTAAAGTGACGCGAACATATTGTCACCCTCTGAGGATTGTAGAATTCTCGATCGATTGCTCTTATGAGTGCAGCTCGCCATTCCTGGTGTTTCTCCAATTTTGGAAGGTGGTGAAACGAAAGACCGCGACATTTGCCTCTCTGGGTATGACAACCAGGAATCACACAATTTTCACCACCAGGCATCTTGATCACTATGGGTATCGAAGGCTTCTAGGTTCGCACAACAGAAAACACCTCAGCCGGATGTTGAGTACCCGTGTAAAGTCCAAGCCGCATGTAGACTGGCTTGGAGGAAGGGGGGGAGAGGTTATCGGTCCTGTTAACTCTTGTCTATGGTTACTGACCTGGTTGCGTCCCTTGAAAATGCGCTTCTCCTCGATAGTTGCCACCATCAATCGGTATTGCACAAACTTGTCGTCGGCAACATTTGTCTTTAGAGGGAAACTCTAGGTCCTGAAGATATAAAATGACTTTGAAAAAGTATTGTTAATTATAGAATTACTTAGATGAAAGGTTGGGATGGTTTCAATTCACAAATGATATTACTGCATTTTACGAAGACAATTTTTTAATATCAAAAAGCCCATGAATGAACACAAATTTGCGTTAGTTTATAACCGATTATATTCAAAATTTCTCAACATGAGAGCAGAGTAGAATAATTATATAGGATGTATATGGTTTTTGATTTCCGTCGGAGTTCTCGCCCAAGTCCTGTAAGTATCATCTACGACAAGGAGGTGGAAATTAACCTGGGCATCATATTCGACAGGCGACTTTGCTGGGATGTCAACACTAAAACTGTCGTAAAGAAGGCTCAGCAAAGCCTCTTCCTTCTCAGAAATCTGGTCTTTGTCTGCCTTCCAGAAATTTCTTCACCTCTTTTATAGATCGCACATAGAGAGCACATAGAGTTGGGAAGCGGATGGCCGAGTGGTTAGAGCGCTGGCTTCCTAACCGAGAGCGCGCTGGATCAATTCCCGATAAGCGCAGCAAGCTTCTCCCAGTCGACCCAGCTGACGGGAATGGGTACCTGACTCCATAGAGGGTTGGGGAAGGTAAGGCAGCGAGGGAGAGGAGATTGGCACCACCCTCATGTAAAAGCTGGCCCCGAGAAAAGTGGGGTCTCTAACACCTCACTCCCCAACGACCTGAAAAGGTTATGGGATGACCTTTACCTTTACCATAGAGAGCATGTTGTCCTTCTCGTTATCTGTTTTTACAACAGTTTATCGGTGAAGGTATCCATGCACCTGCTCAAAAGTCATTGGGACAGCCCAGAGTGCTCTTCAGACTCTGTATGACAGGCAGACATTTCTGAAAGTGTCTGCAATCCTCTGTGATGACAGGCATGTCCTGTCGAGAGAGTTTGTCCAGCTCCCATCGGGCCGCCGATTTGGCTGTCCTTCGTTGTTTCGGCCGTGCGTCTTTTGAATGATGGAGTGCAGATGAATGAAACATGAATGTAAAAGTCTGTTTGGTGTATATCATACTATGTTTACAATTCGATTGTCAATATCTACCTCCTCCGAAAGCTGAAGTTTTTCTCGATCTTCCATCAATTTCTTCAGCTCTTTTATAGATCACACGTAGTGTGTTGTCCTTCTCGTTTATCTGTTTCTACAACAGTTTATCGGTAGTGGACAGTACAAATCGTGTGGTATCCACTTGCTCCAAAGTCATTCGGACAGCCCAGAGTGCTCTTCAGACCCTATATAACAGACACTTCTGATGAAAGGCATGTCCTATCGCCGATTCTGTGTTACGTCTAGGGTCCCCCGCTAGTGTAGTGGATAAAATACTCGCTTGTCACCACCGCAGTGAGCAGCTAGGGTCTCGGGACACTCTGTAACACCAGCTGGGGCCTCGGGGGTTTTCTCCGGTTTCCTCCTCCCTCCACCCACAGTGCGAAATGACGTCAAGGTGGAAGCACTTTCCTACTAAATATACCAACCAACCAAATGGACGCGTGGTCTACCTTCAAACTTGGGAGAAGGCCATGCATTCTGCTAAATATCACCGTCAACCATTACAACACAAAGATATCGCCGGCGCAGCACTTATAATTAGGTGTTTGGGCGGTGAAAAGACTTTGAAAAAGAATAGACTTTTGTGCCACTTATTTACTGTAAATAATTACTTAGAGGTTGGGAGGGTTGGAACACACAAATGATATTCATGTGACTTCATAAAAAAAAATGCGTGGAAGTCGCTGCTACTGAAAGGGCACTTTGGTGCTACTACAACAATAATAATTATTACTTTTGTTGAGTTTTTAAGCTTGAACACTGAAGTGACAACGAAGTGTGGGTTTACCTTATCCCCACTGCCTATAATTTACTACACTTGTACACAGATTCTGTCATGTTCAATGGGCTTTAACATGTCACTGCAATATCTGCTTTGTGATCATCTGGACAATCTGATCTACATCTCTGATGATTAATGTTTTCTGCTCTACTCAAATGATCTGCAGACCTGTTTCACCGACATCTTGCCAAGATTCCTCGTCTTTTAAGACCATCCGGTAGAAGAACTACCAGCCAGAGCCACAGGAATTTTGTCTGTTCTTTTCGTGTTAGCAAGAGTGCTTGCCCTTATTTTCAAAGACGAGTGCTGGCTCTTACTTCCCTTTTTATGAAAAAAATTACTTGAAAAATTAAATTAAATACTTATCAACTTTATTTTTAACAATATTTTAAAGAAAGTATTTTTAGCTTTATGCACATATTCAGAAAACTTAATGATGATTTTAACAACTTAGTAAAACTAAGAATATTTTTCAAAGCTATTATAAGAATTAATTAAAACCTTTCAAATAAAACAAACTAAGAAATATATAGTATTTTTGCGGTCATTCTCATATTAGTCATCTGTAAGGTTAATTCTGACCTGTTGGCCTTATGGCCATCAGTGTTGATGATGACAGCAGGTGTATGACTAGTGATTACACCCGGTGGGAATGGGAGCAACGACCCGGAACCACCTGTCTGATAGCAGATGACCAGATGACTCACCTACAGCAATCAATGTATCAAATGAATGTGGGAGAACCTCGTACATCAACTGGTAGCCGGACTCGGGGCCTCATCTGGTCAGACCGCAGGTCAGACATGTCATAAGGCACCGCCCCCCCCCCCTTTTAAAAAGCGAGGACCGAGTTGTGGTGGGTGCCCCCCTGCAAGACCTCACCAACAGACTGACAGACACCTGCATATAGAATGGAGACCAGCACTGAAAAGAGCAAAGTTATGATCAATGGCAACGACAAAGCAGAGATCTATATGAACGGGGTACAGCTTGAAGAGGTCAACAGCTTCAAATACTTGGGAACCACCCTCTCCAAGGACGGCAGCTCCACGCAAGATATCCGCATCAGGATCGTACAGACAGCAACAGCAGCAATGGCTAGATTAGATAGGTTCTGGCATAGCCACAAGGTTCACTACCAAGTACAAGCTGTACAAATCCCTGGTAGTGCCGATCCTGCTCTACGGATGCGACACGTGGACTCCACTCGCCGAAACGGAAATGAGAATCCAGGCATTCGAGAACAAGTGCCTGAGGAGGCTGCTCCGGATCTCATACAAAGAACATAAAACCAACGACTTTGTAAGAACCAAGATGGCCACACTCGTAGGACACCAGGAACCTCTACCAGGGCTTCTGCTAAGGCTAAATTCTTTTGGGTCCCAGGGACCCCTTCTTCAGATTTCTAAGGGGTCCTAGGCTAACTCTAAGGGGTCCCTTTACAATGTGAAATAAAATCAACAAATGAACGATGATTTTATCCAAGTTGTCAACGACATCTTGGAAATAGATTAGTGGAACTCTTTCCGGTAAGGGGGGGGGGGAAAAAAAAAACTCAGTGCAAGGGAAGTTACTCTCACCTTGTAGCAGACGACAATAATAGATTGGGCTACGATGTCGGACGCTACACTTACCCAATTTTGTATCTGTTCTTCGCCAAAATTTGAAGGGATCCCCTGGGACCCCACTGACGAAAATCGAAGGGGTCCTCCGAACTTTTAATGCGTACTGTACGCAATTTTTTGGCGTTAGCAGAAGCCCTGCTCTACTATCAACAGGACCTGCTGACTATCGCCCACAATAGGCAAGAGTAGCGGGCCCTGTCAGCTGCCGCGTCTGTCCATGTGCTCCCCCAAACGACAGGTGCCGGTCAAGGGACGACTGACTGAATAAAAGTACGGGACTGCTCGGTTTTTTTTCTTTTTCCATGATGTTTATTAAAAATCAACACATATAGAAATGTAAAAATTCAACCAATTTGTGCAAGTATTTACACAAAATCACAAGTATTCGCCAGTGTTCGCCAAATGGTTTGTTAAAACATGTACATCAAATTCAAAGTTTTTCCCCGTCGGGGTTTGCTTGGTAACAAGAGGTTGTCGGTGATCTTTGATCTTGTGGGCCGTTTTCCGTGGGTTCTTGTTTGTTTGTTGTTTTTTTTTTTGTGTGACTCGGATTTCCTTCCATGATGCGTGGGGTGTAGGTGAAGGGGGGTTCCACCCCCCCCCCCTGCTTTTGTGCCTCACGTGAGGTCTCCCCACCGCTCAAGGTACCGTTCAGCTGACAAGCTTTCTCTGTCTTTTCTCAGTCTTATCCTGGTGCTGAAGACTTCTGATATCTGAGATGGTGTCATGCCTTTTTTTGTGGAGACGTGCCTTGTTCCTCAGTTGCCAGATCACCTGTTTATATTCTGCTAGGACGATGGCGGATGCTGTCTGTGCTGCTGCTGGTATGGTGAGTGGGAGGGTGTTAAACCGTATGCATTCTAATGTGGGGGTTATGTTGGCGAAGTTGTTCATTAGTGTTGACAGTTGTTTGTGTGTTTGTTGTATGCGTGTGCAGTAATAAAGGATGTGTTCTGTTGTCTCGTCTTCGTTGCAACAGAAGGAGCACATCTTGTGGTTAGTTATGTTTCAGTTAGGTCATTTTATATATACATATGCTGTATGAAAGAACACATACACGTCGGGCCCTGTATGTAAGCAGTGAGACGCCTCTTAAATTGGTGAGCGATGGCTGTGGCGGTCCCGCCTACATCTGTGTGTCAGTTTTTCGCCCTCTCCCTTTTGGCGTTTGGCTGTAGGACACCTAGTAGGAGCAGGATGATTGTTTTCTACAGATTCTGTATCCCTAAAACAACTTGAGAATTAACTGAATATGGCTGCAGTCAATATTATTAGGAGACGTTCAGATTTGTTTAAAAAAAATGAAAATAAAAAGCAGCAATAACGATTTTAAGAGTACTTACCCTTATGTTCAGAGACAAGTGCCGGTTCTTACTTCCCCTTTTAAAGAAAAATTACTTGAAAAATGAAATCAAATACTTATCAAATTTCTTTTTAAAAAGTATTTTAAAGAAAATGTATTTAGCTTTATGCATATATTCAGAAACTTAATCTTGATTACAATAGCTTAGCAAAACTAAGAATACTTTTCAAATGTAGTATAGAAATTAATTAAAACCTTTCAAATAAAAGAAACTAAGAAATATATAGTATTTTCGCAGTCAAGTGTACCTCAGTACGATACAACAAATTGATTATAGGCTGCAAAGACCCAGCCCAACAAAGGAATGCAACGGAGATTAAAAATTTCCTAGGCATCAGAGTGACCTGCAGGGACTGGCAAACAAAACAAAAAGCCAAGACAGAAGAAGGGGCTTGGTGTCATTAAAAATATTTCTCTAGAAGAAAGTCTGGAGGACATTAACAGGATGTTGGATCAAACAGGGCGACCCAAAATCAGGGCTGTCAAAAGATTCAACATAAAAGCCAAGGGAAAAATAACACCTAGTAAAGCAATTTTAATGGAATTTATAGATAGTGAAACTCCCACGAGCATCAAAATAGGATTACTGACATATAGAGTAGAGCAATTCAATCAAACAGAAAGACAGTGCTTTAACTGCAACGGCTTTGGTCACATTGCGGACCAGTGCAAGCTAAGAGCTGTATGCGGGCGCTGCGGAGGTACACACGACACTAGAAACTGCAGCGTAAAAGACCACCAGGAGTTCGTCTGCATCAACTGTGGAGAATCTGGCCTCGGTGCAAGGTATGGTGGATGCCCCTCCAAAATAATCCACCGACAAGCCAGCCAGATCTGCGCGACAGGTAAACTTACATACAGCGAAGCGCTCAAAACTTCCAGCGAAAAATACTGGACCCACAAAGAAAAAACAAACGCTCGATCCGAGCTAACCAGTGAGAAGAGGGAACAGCTTCCACCAGCGCAGCAGACTACACTACAGACGGAGACAACACAGACAAAGACACCACAGACAATCACGGCGAGCGACAACATAGAGACAACAATAGAAGACTTAACAAAGAATAAAGAAGAACACCAGAAAACAAAGAGCGACAAGACAACCCCACCAGACGACCTGACCCTGCTGAAAAAGGAAATATTGACCCTGATGACCCAAATCGACGACTACGTCACAAACGTGAAACACACCACCAAAGACCTATACGGACACTTGATGTACCGAGTCTGACTAAAATGATAAGAACTCTATCAGGTCTCCTCACAATTTTAAACGAAAATGTCTAAGCAAACAATAAGATTTATACAGTGGAACTGCAGGGCACTAAATAGAAATAAAAGCGAGTTACTCAACTTTATAAAAAAATAGGCCAGAAGTAATCGCCCTGCAGGAAACAAATTTCACAAAAGAACCAATCCAAATTCCAAACTATAAATACCCACCAATATTTAAATCAAGACCTAAACCGCATAAAGGAGGGGGAGTAGCAATCTATATCAAAAACGAAATAACAGCTACAGAAATAGACCATAACCTAAATCCTGTAATTGAGGCAGTAGGTGTAGAAATCACGTTTCCATCAGGAAAAAAGCTAAAAATAACAAACGCGTACATATCCAACCTAACCAAATATAATTCAATAACAGTAGAAGACTTAACAAGATTACTCCAGTCAGGGAACCTAATACTGGGAGACTTTAATGCTAAAAACCCACTCTGGGATAGGGAAAACCCAAAAGCAGACAAAGGAGGCAAAATGATAGAAGAAGCCATGGAAGATGCAAGGGTCTGTTTGCTAAACAATGGCCAACCCACGCATGTGTTCTGTCAGGGCTCCACAGACTCAACTTCAACCATAGATCTATCTCTCTGTACCCCAGAACTAGCAAATGTTTTAGAATGGGAAGTTTACGAAGAGGACACGTTAGGGAGTGACCACTTTCCAATTATAATCTCCATGCCAGATACTAAAATAAGCCAACCAAGTCCCCTAATCTCTAGAATAAACACTAAAAGAACTCACTGGACCCTGTACGAGTCACTAACAGAAGTGAATGAGATATGACTCCCTGACGACGACATAGACACCAAGACTGAAAAACTGACAGATAGCATCACTAAAGCAATCAAATCAGCAACACCAAATGGAAATGGTAAGGAGTACAGGTATGCTGGGCAAGCCTGGTGGACCAAGGAATGTGAACAAGCAATTAAGAACAGGAAACATAAACTTAAGATATGGAAAAGCCACAAGACCATAGAAAACAGATTAGAATACAAAAAGGCCAAAGCTGCAGCAAAAAGAGGAATGGCACAGGTTCACACAATCTCTAGACCTAAATGCTAACCTAAATGATAGCTGGAGAAAGATCAAAAGATTAAATCAAGGGCCAAGATCCACCATGCCCACCCTGATAAAAGAAGGTACCAAATATGAGACAAACCTAGAAAAAGCAAACCTACTGGCTGAACAATTTCAAGAAGTCAGCTCAGACTCTAACTTAGACCCAGACTTTAAGCTATTCAAAGAACAGGCAGAAAATAACTTCCTTCCCCCTCTAAACCAAGAAGATCCTTTCAAACTAACAAACAGAATAACTATAGAAGAACTAGAGCAAGCCCTATCAACCAAAAAGTTAGGGTCAGCTCCAGGCCCAGATCTTATCACTTACCAAATGCTAAAAAACTGCCATCAGAAAACCAAACACCTTATCTTAGAGCTCTTCAATGATATTCTTGAAAAAAGCTGTTTCCCTAAAATGTGGAAAAGGGCCACAGTGGTCCCCATCCCCAAACCAGGCAAAGCAAAGTCAGCCCCATCTAGCTACAGACCAATAGCACTAACCTCGCAACTAGGCAAGACATTTGAGACAATTATTAAGAAGAGATTAAACCACTTTTGCGAGGCCAAGAACATCCTGCCCCCAGAGCAAAGTGGTTTTAGGAAGAAACGAAGCACTATGGATCACATAACAGCACTGCAGCAGGAAATTATCAATGCCCACACAGAAAAAAGAGTGAACCTGTGCGGAGTTTTTCTAGACATACAAAAAGCCTACGATATGCTTTGGCACGAGGGCCTGCTACATAAACTCCTCCGCATAGGCACCCCAAATAAAATAGTGCAACTAATCAAATCCTTCTTAACAAACAGAAAAATAGCTGTAAGAATTGAGGATCAAACTTCCAACGAGGCACCACTAGAAAATGGAGTCCCACAGGGAAGCGTCTTCAGTCCCTTACTCTTTAACATAATGATAGCAGACCTCCCCAAATGTGTAAAACATGTCAAAGTTAAACAGTTTGCGGACGACACGTCCCTCCTAGGAAAAGTAGAAATACGCCCAACAAATGACCCCAACAGACCTACAATCATAGGAATAGATAAGATACAGGAGGATCTGCATGAAATAGCAAAGTGGCTCAAATATAATGGCTTTAAACTTTCAGCCACCAAAACACAGGCAATAATATTCCCAAAACCAAACCAGAAGACAGAATATCCCAAATTAACACTAAACCAAACAACCCTTGACTACAGTCCACAGATACAATTTCTAGGAGTGATCTTCTCGGAAATAACAAGCTGGACCCCGTATGTAGACAAAATAACAAAATCTGCCAAAAAAGGAATAAGCCTAATGAGAGTAGTTAGTGGAAATAACTGGGGAACTAATCCTAAATCTCTCCTTAACCTCTATCAGGCCCATGTCATGTCTAGACTATTATACGCAGCCCCACTGCTAGTCCACCTTCGAGTAAACCAACTAGCTAAACTTCAGTCAGTACAGGCCAGGGCACTAAAAGTAGTTCTGGGAGTACCATCGTACACACCAAACCTAGCAGTACTGGCGGAAACAGGTCAGAAACCTATAGAATTAATAATAAAAGAAAGGACAGCTAGCTACTACTACAAAATTCAATGTCTCCCACCTGACCATCCAGTCCGACAGATTCATGTTCAACCCCACAGACACAGAACAGGCCGCCCCACCCCACAGCCCACACTACAACAACACATACAACACTTAGAAAACACAAAGGGAGCAGAAATTAACATAACAGCTCCTTACCCACCAGACAACATACAAACACCACCCTGGACACTTCCACACCCACAGATAGACCTTGACCTCACCAAATACAACAAAGAACAACACCAAGCCCAAATCACTGCAGAAACAAAGCTCAAGCTAAACACCACATACAAAGAACACGTGCAGATTAATACTGACGGATCTTATGACCCAGTGACAAACACAACCGGATTAGGAGTATACCAACCCGGTAACATCACCATCTCCAGCAGACTCCCAAAACACACTTCAATTTTTACAGCTGAGTTGACGGCCATACTGACAGCTCTCCATACACTTCATCTCGGAATGAAGGACACAACGCAACAACAATATGTAGTAATTTCAGATTCACTGTCAGCACTTCAGGCTTTAAAAAACAAATCCTCAAACAGAATAGATATAGTATACAAGATACTGTCCATCATAAAGAAAATCAACCAGAAACAGGGAGACATTAAGTTCTTTTGGGTTCCTTCCCACATAGGAATAAAAGGAAATGAAGAGGCAGATAAACTAGCTAAACTGGCAGTAAAACAAGAAAATAACCCTAAAGTCACCACCCTAAACATCTCTATTTCACCAGCAGAGAGAAAAATAGCTATAAAACCAGCAATAAAAATAAGGTGGCAAGAAAAATACAAAAATGAAGGTATAGGTACTAGAAGACTGATAGACGACCAGCCTAGTCTCACCTTGATGTACCTAACGTCAATCAGGTCGGACCAAACTAAAATAACCAGAATGAGGCTTAGTGGAGAATATTATAAAATGTATAAAGACCCACCTTCATGTGCCTGTGGGGACAGACTTAGCACCCCGCATGTACTGTTGGAATGCAATGAAAATAAACCAGAGAGAGAAGAACTAAAACATTTCCTAGATAAGTATAGGCTGGGACTAAACCTCAGAAACTGCCTCAACCCAACTAAAGAACTATGGAACAGTATACTGTCACTAGTAGTAGTTATAGCAACAAGCCACCCAAACTCTAGTCTAATATAAAATAAGAATAGGGGTAAACAGGATAACATAGCCATCCACACTGGAAAAATAAAATTAAAAAAAAAATTGAGGAAGAGCAATACATGGAACCAAACAAAGAAACACAATACACCACCACGGTACACGTGGCAGTACCCCTAAACACTGGCAACAAACGGCACCAGCAGCAGCAGGAGGAAAGAGGGCAGCAGCACTGTAACGACCCATGCAAACTTGGCAGATCAACAATGGATAAAGAGGGCAAAAATACAATACACCACCCATGCAGACTTGGAAAACCTAAACACCATCAAAAATAGAGGGCACGCACAAAAGTGAAACCACGCATCAGGCACCACAAAACAGCAACCCTTTCCCCACACTCCCCAAAGACCCCATCCCCCACAGTGCGAAATCACCGAGAGGTGGAAGCACTTTCCCTTTCAAAAACAACAACAACAACAACAACAACAACAACAACAACAACAACAACAACAAGTGTACCTCAGTCATCTGTAAGGTTAATTCTGACCTGTTGGCCTTATGGCCATCAGTGTTGATGATGACAACAGGTGTATGACTAGTGATTACACCCGGTGGGAATGGGAGCATCGACCCGGAACCTCTTGTCTGATAGCAGATGACCAGATGACTAACCAAGAGCGATCACTAAAACTAAAGACTGTGGGAGAACCTCGTACAACAAATAGTAGCCGGACTCGGAACCCCATCTGGTCAGACCACGGAGTTACATTCTATGTAGGTCAGACCGTCCCCTTTGTAAAAAGCGAGGACCGAGTTGTGGCGAGCGCCCCCTTGCGGCAGTCATGAAGCGCTCATACAAAGGAGATGTGCGATATTGTTTTTCGGTCTTTTGCAGAATAAATCGAAGTGCAGTGAAGATCGCAGTTGAATGATATACTTTTGTGTGCTACTCTATCTAATCTCACATCACAGCCGTCACGTGGTCTGCGCTCTGGCTCCCAGTCACGCTGCTGTCTCCCTGCAGTGGAAGACACAAACAAGACACTGGAGCCAGGGCCTTCAAAAACGCGGCACCTAAACTGTGGAATGCTCTGCAATCCTCACTATCTCCACCATCACCTCAGCAACCATGTTTCGGAAAAGACTGAAGACTCGTTTGTTTACTTAAGACAGACTTGAACAACCTAGCACCGTTTCTGTCTTTATTATTTTTTACTTTCCTCTTGTTTTCTTTTTTTTTTCTTCTCTTCTGTTTTTACTGCGCAATGAGCATTCTTTTGAATTGATACCTGCGCAATATAAATCGACATCATCATCTTTGCTATGGGGCAGGGAAACAATTTTATTTTCTCATAAAAAATACATGTTGAATACACATGCGTCACCTAGGTTCTCTCCTGCGAATCTTCAAAATGGTGACTGCATAGGAAGTTGCCTCAACGAAAGAATATCTTTACATCCTTCTTCAGCAGATCTATTCTCCTAATCTTCTGTATCCAATTTTTGTACCCAGGGGTAAAGGAGCATTCCACTGTAAGAGGAGATGGTGCAATACAAAGGCATGAAGACAAAAACCAAGAAAGGAAAAGACTAAACTATTACACTCAAGAAAAACAAAAGCAAAACCAAGCAAGGTGAACAAGTAACCGTTGTAGCTCGACCATCTATACTACCTCCCTCTTTAACCTCCTTACAATGTTTCTCCTTCCATCTTTACAATTCTCACTCTTCATTACAAAACAGTACAACCAAAAAGGAAACCAAGAGCCGCCACTTAGGCGGGAAGGTGAAGCCGCGCGGACCAGTATGTGACCCCGGCCACCCCCCCCCCCTTTACCGACGATAGGTGTTGGCGAGAGGAGGCTGGTGGTACATGGTGCGCTGCACTGAGTTGTCACAACTCTCAAACTAAAGGTTTCCCATTGTTCTCTTTTCTGAAAGATGAAGAGATGTGAGTTAACAGCTTTTCACAAGATTTGACAAGTCGCATTTATCTTTGGATTTGCCACATACACTGCTGCTTAGTAGTTTCACTTGTGTTGTCATTTTCATAGATGTGAGAAGTGGGTGCAGGTGTACAGTTCAGTTGTCAATTAAGCAGGTACCTCATGCTAACTATGGGCTAGTAGTCCCAACATCTCAGCTGGTAACGTTGGTGGAGGAACTTGAAATTATATTCAGAAAATCTGAACAGTTCCTCCACATGGACCGAGTGAGAGCTCGATTTCTGGAATGTTTTGAACAGAAATCAAGTTCGCTCATGTGTCCCTCCAGCAAATGCAAACCAGTCAGTCTTGTTACTCAATTGTTTTTAAATATACGGCTACACTTTGCACTGAAAGAAAACAATACACCTTTCTCTGCAGCCTCCGTAAGGAAAAAAAATGTTAAAACTGCAACATCTGTAACTACACGTGTACATATTTTATATTTTTGCAAAGGCACTGGGTGTAAAGAGGTTTAAGATATGCAACAACTACATTGCCTTCGTGTGAAAAAATATCTGTCCAATTAGTTACTTGCAAAACCTATGCTAATGCAGACTTCAAACGTTTCATTTTATTTGTTTTCTTGTTTATCTTCTAAATTAGAGAAGCTGCACCTTTGAAATATGTTTTAAAGCTCTATTTCCGAAAAGTATGAAAGCATGTGCCCCTGATTGTGTGTGTGTGTGTGTGTGTGTTGCCGGTACACGATGGTCAGAACAAAGGCGCGGCACGCCCCAGGCAAGTGATGTTTACTTCCCTGAAGGGGGAGGTGGCCGTGGCCGCCGCCTGCCTTCAAGCTCTCATATAACAGTGGTGGCTCTTTGTGTATTCTCTTTGGTACATCAGTGATGATCGACGAGACAGTGATTGAAAACACAATTTCGAAGATTTTTTTTCATGTTTATGCATCAACTAACAAAACCTTGGCCCTGAAAAGAACAATTGATATATAGCTACAACATTCATCCACAATATAATTATACTAGCACAGCGATCAGAACTGTGCACATTTACTGAGATTAAATGTAAACAATGGTCATGAACATTATAGGCAGCAGAGGAATTTTCGCCAACATCTTATTGAGAAGCACCAATTGCAATCCAAAATAGAGCAAGGTATATAAATTCAGGTCATTATTTTGCTTCATCTTTCGGGAAGCGGAGAAAAGACTTCCCTGGACATTTGTAGCGAGAATTCGTGCAGCTAACTGCTATCTATTCCGGTGATGTTCGGATGATTCACCTTTCTATTGACTCTTTGGTAGTATGCACATTCTTTTGCTGTTGGCACTGTCGTCACCGTAACGGCGACATCACAACACCTATCAAATGTACTTTACTGCACATTACTTCACCATCTTAAATGACATGTTATTTACTGTACTAAACAAAACTTTCTGAAGTAAATGTCTTTAAAATGAAGCGAACATAATTTTGGTTGCCACCCTCTGAGGACTGAAGAATTCTCGATCGATTGCTCTTATGAGTGCAGCTCACCATTCGTCGTGTTTCCCCAGTATTGGAAGGCGATGAAACGAAAGAACGCGGCATTTGCCTCTCAGGGTATGACAACCAGGAATCACAGATGGCTCCCGCAGCTCTATACAAATAACATCACAACACATTCATGTGCACCAAACAGACTTTCGAATTCATGTTTCATTCATCGTACTCAGCACCATTCGAAAGACACACGACCGACACAACGGAGGACAGCCTCAGTCTGTTGGTCCTGCATGCAGGTATACAAAATCGGCGGCCCGATGGGAGTTGGAAAAATTCTCTCCACAGGACATGCCAGTCGTCACGAAGGATTGCAGACAGAGAAAGACTTCAGCTTCATTAGAAGGAAGAGGCGCTGTTGAGCCTTCTTGACGACAGTTAGAGTGTTGACATCCCAGCAAAGTCGCCCGTCGATGATGGTGCCCAGGTATTTAAAAGCAGGAACAATTTCCACCTCCTTGTCGTGGATGACACCTAATGGACTTGGTGGAGAATATATATGCATATATCCGTATCCATTTATATCCCTTACTGTAAGCACATTGGTGGAGAATTCATGAGAAACAAAATACCAACTCATGGTGAAACTTAATATGAAACGTACAGCAAGCAGGTACTCAAAAGAATAAACAGTTGTCTTCAGATTTACTTTACGTTTTCATTCACGCTATTCCAAAAGTAGTTTTAACTGACTTTTCTTTAAATTAAAAGCCAATAAATGGTGCCACTTTTATGTTTTGCTTTTTTTGTCAGAAAAGGACACAGATCTGTCTTTTAAAAAGAAATTAAGACAACATTTATAAACAGATTTCTCACACTCCATTTTAAATCACAAATCAACTGAAGAATAAAATTTTCTCATAAGCAGTAATGTCAATATCTTTCTAGAAGGCACACTCCAAAATCATAACGGTAAGAAATATTTCTCTTGGAATAAAGAATCCGTCAAACCGCTTCTTTATAAGAAACTTTTCTGATCCTGTTGCTTACGTGAGAATTATCCTACATTATGATTTTTCGCAGAAATCACTAAAATAAAATGAGTATGTTTCAAAGAGACTTGTTCGTTATCGTGTCGTTTTCTTTTTTAACCAGTAGATGACACTTGATTGTGCATCATTACCATCTTTCGCAGAAGTCACATGTTTATATATATAAAATTCTGTTGACCACCAGTTTATACTTGATTGCAACCTTTTTCTTAGGCGTCCTGTTTTAAAGAAACATATACAGCTTTACAGAAGATCCTCTTTCTCCGCCATGGTACACATATAAATCTATTGCTTCAGAGATCTGGACGTGAAAGTTAGTTGCCATATAAATCTTTAATGCCGGAATCAATAAGCATTACCAGTCAAAAGCAGAAACGACAATGAAAACCACTATATAGTTCTTTGTAAAGCACTTTAAGCCAGCCTTTGATAGTGGCAACGATCTGTAAAGTGTTATATTTTCATTAGGTGAAAATTTTGTCTGTCCCCAGCAATGTTGTATGAAAGAACACATAGATGTCAGGCCCTGTATGTGAGCAATGGTTCTGGCGGTCCCTCCTACATCTGTGTGTCAGTTTTTTCCCCCCTCCCCGTTTTGGCGTTGGGCTTCAGGACACCTAGTAGCAGGAGGATGATTATCTTCTACAGATTCTTTATCCCTCAAACAACTTGAGGATTAACTGAATATGGCTGCAGTCAATATTATTAGGCGACCTCCAGATTTGTTAAAAAATTAAAATAAAAAGCAACAGATTTTAAAAGAGTTCTCAGGACCATTGCTATTACAACTGAACTCCTGTTATATTTAACATACATTTATTTCCAACAATGTACATCATATATATTTTAGGTATACCCTTAATTTTAATTATAGTGACAGAGAACATAAAACTTGCCACACATTTTATCTGGTAACAATAAAGGTTAAAAACAACTGAAAATAGTTTTTGAAATGTTGTAGGTCAGGGGCCAGTTGCACAACATATTTCTAATTTTAAACACTTTTAGGCCTTAACTCTATTTAGATAATTAGTTTAAAGTGCACACCACAATTTTAGAATTTTTAAAACCAAAACTGCTTTAAGTAAGATAAAGTTGTTGAAGTCTGACTTTCCGTCCTGTCAGTAAAATTTTTTGTATGTTTTTCTGCAACACATCAAAATGGTTAAGAGATTTTGCTTCTTCAGAACAGTTGTAAGGTTTAGAAATGTGTTGTGCAACTGGCCCCAGAATGTAATCTTTTAAAGAGTTTTAACAAAAGCAACAATGTAGCCTGTCAACATTACTCTTTGTTGGGAACTGTTGCAGAAATGCTGTACAAAAAAGTTAGCCTCCATGCTTTGCCCACATATTCCACACATCTGGATCAATTTACTGATTATACTAAATAAGCAATAACAGATGCTTATCCATGAAATGCAGTTATATAATAACATAATAAAAAAATTGTATGCATTTGTAAATGGAATAGTTAAAAAGAGGAGCTATCTGCTGCTGCTCAACTGATTAGAATATTCCGGTGATATATAGAAAATAATTACATATCTAAATTGGTTTTAATGATCTAGAGAAATGTCGTCCCAATTTCACAATTTTGTATGGGATGTCATGTTTACTAAGATTGTTAACATTTTCAAGATTCTTTTATATGTATTAATAAGCATTGGTAGCAATAAATAGTTCTCAAAATATTTCTTATAAAACAGCTCCTCATAACCGTAAGCATAAGAGGATTTGACTTCATTTAGAATCATCACATGCACAAGAAACTTCTTTTGCTGCGTCAGTGGTGAGCACCCCAGACCTCAGCTTGGCATAGTGCACGTTGTGGTATATTCCTGTAGGATATATCTCAGTCTCACTTTTTGTTTTCAAACTTTGGTTGGATGTTGGTGTCACTGTCTCCACATTCCACAATGCCTCAAAGTCTTGAGGTTCTTTCTTAACAGAATCAGGATGTAACATGTTCAAGAGAGGTAGTTCTTCGCTTCTAGGCTTTGACATCTCTGTTCTTGTTTTAATCATAGAGCTATGGCAACTCATCTGTGTCACAGGCTCAGTGTTCGATGGCGTCTCAAAATCCTCAGGTTCTTTCTTTATGAAAGCAGGATTTATCATGTTGATGTGATGATCCCGAATGTCAATCTTTGAACACTGTGAATCTTCCTGTGTGCTTGAACTTTGCAGTTCACAGTTTAGCTGCTGCAACATTGCCTTACTGCTCGATTTTCTTCTTCTTTTTGTAGTCCCTCGACGAGGACAACAACGTGGTGACAGTTGCTCTGTTGCTGCCTCTTTCTCCACAGCAATAGTCTCTAGCTGCTCAATACACATAGTGCCTTCTTCTTGATCACTGCTGACTTCTTCTTTCACCTCTGCAGTGCACTGAAATTCTGCTGACTGATGGTCACCTGTGGTGGTCCATGTCTGGAGTTGTTTTCTGACAGTTGTATTATTTTCCTTTCTTTGTAGACTTAGTGGTCCTGGGCAAATTGAACTGGAGCCAGCAGGATGGACTACGGTGTATGGTTTAAGTAAGTCATCCATGGCAACAACCATATACTGCTGACTACCTTGTTCAAAGGAGATGGAAGATGCTGTGTCTGCAAAATTATTTTATTACACATTAGAAATTTCCTTTTAAGTTTTGTTCTTGCACCTTAAGTCACTAATATTTAGCCATAAATAATCTAAAAAGAAACATGAAATGTGTACGAGCCGTATTTAAACAGCATGCTGCAGGGTTTAACAACTCGAGTGTACTGCTTAAACAGGAGAACATGCTCTATTTAAAAGAATTTTTTTCCTTCTGATCATTTTACTTTCCCCAAGATCACACAGACTGAAATAGCTTAACAAAATAATATAGTCATGTTGCTGCTTTTAAAAATTAAACTCAAAACAAAAGTTTTTAGACTTGTAGGACACTGATCCTGCACAGCAGTTCAAGATGCTAGGGATGTTCGAGTCATTTGAAAGAGGTGAGTTTTAAGATGTCAGCTGACGATTCTTAAAGAAGCAGCCTAGCAGAGTGACAGGGGAATAGTGTTCCAAGAAAAGGGACTACCATAGCAAAGGCTTGCTTGCTGGAAGACCATAGTATGGTGTGTGGGAATCTGGAGCCAGAGTGTCAGCTGCAAAGCAAAGTGTTGGGGGTGGAGTCTGGAAGGTGAGACAGGAATGTAATCAGCTAGGAGTAGAGTGATAGCGACCTCTATAGCAAAGAGAGACCAATCTGTAAGTGAAATATTCTGAACGGGTGTGAAGTGCAGCAACAGGGAGGCCAGCAAAAAGACAGTTGCAGTAATCCAGGCATAAACGAAGGAGAAAACTAACTTCATGGTGACATTGGTAATCAAATAGTGCAGAATAATACAGAAGTGTCAGAGCCAGAAAAATTTTTTGGTCAAAGGGGAGGGAAGGGAAGGAAGATATTGACGTTTTATGCTTAGCCAGCAACCACAAATGTATCGGGGTAAAGAGGCCAGTGTTTTACACTGTTCACAGTTTACACTGTCACATGCAGAGAAAGAACAACATGCCTAAGAAAAGATTTGAATCTAGGACAACTGATTCTCACTGTAGTGGTGACAACCATTTAACATGCAACCAGACTGTGTTGTAAACAGGAAGACCAATCTATTTACACTTCAGAGAATGTTATTCTCATCATCAAAATAATAACTGAATTTGCAAAGCCCATTTTCTGGTGTGGACACAAGCTAATACAAAACACCACAAACTGACAGTTAACCATGTGAGAAACACAAGTGTTGACAAACAGATGACATCATAACAAACACTAAGTGCACAGATGAAGATAATTAACCCTCTTAGCACACGAATGTGGTTCTCTCTTATCACCATTGGCCATGATTGTGGCCATACCGGCAGAGCCCGATGAGCCATGATCGGCTCTGCATTTTCACTATCGTCTTCAAAATCACAAAATATAAGCCCATGTTTTTGAACATAGAAATATTTTGATGACGTGCTGAGAGGTTTAAGAGGGAACAGAACAGTACAGTACAAGAGATTATGAAAGACATTTCTTAAAGAGATGGGTTTTGAGGGCAGATCTGAAAGCTTCAAATGTCGACACAGTTTAAAGAGAAAGGGGCGAAAAAGTGCAAACAGTGAGGGGAGATAAGGGGAAAAAATGTTTGCTGAATTTCTCATGTTTGATGCATGGCACAGAGAGGGATGGGGCCTGGTGGTGGAATTGGTGTTTTACACCGAGCCAGCAACTAAAGTTGTTATCACTGCAAGGTAGTCAGCCCTGTAAACAGATGCCACATGCAAGAACAGTGTGGTCGAGACAACAGCTGAATCCAGGACAGCCAACCTTCACTGTATTGGTGATGTTTCGACTCCGGGCTGCCCCGCATGGCACAGAGAGGACAACAAAAGCAGACTGAAGAGATAACCAACCAACTGTCTATGGTGGAGCTAGAATATGTGCAGATGCATTGGTGCTATTTGACACATAGGTATCTTCCCACCCTCACCCCTTGCATCAACATTTTCATGAAAGGGACTTGAAAATCAGATGTAAAAATGGTTTTCACATTGCTTTTTAATGCTTCATTATCTCTAAAATAGCAGTTTCTCAGCTACTTACCAACTTCTGAATTTTCTTCTACTTTTATTGTCTGATAAGAAATTTCAGGCATGTCATCATCACGTTCTGGAACCCTGTAACAGTTTTTTCTTAATTATTGCATGAAAAAGCTATGATGGGTGATCATGACGACTATACTGAGTGATACTTTTAATTAACCTTGAATTGTTAGATCTAATCTATTTATTTAAAAACTGCAACTTTTTTCTTCTAAAAAATTGGTAGGCACTCATGTTAACAATGACTGATTTGAGCAGTCTACACTACTTCAGGAGGATGTAGTTTTTCTTTCCAAGGATAGTTTTCTAAGATTTGTATGTGATGAGCTACAGAAATTTTAATTAACGCTTGCAGAAGTAATGCACAGTTTCCCCATATTCAATCTCTTAAAATAATGAAGTACATTTTTTGACTAAGTCATAAAATCAAAAGGGAAAAAAATACTGAATTATGTACTCTTTTGTGATTCTTCTATTACCATTTTCGTTTGTTTTGTTCTCTTTGGGGGTGGGGGATGTTGGTATGGGTGGTCTTTCTGAATTGATTGCATTTATATACCGTATGATAAGTCCACCTTATATATGAGGGCAGGCTGGTAAGTTAACTTCCACTATTAATAATTATTTTAGTTACGTTGACATATTTGGGTAAAACCAGTTATGTAGTTGCATGTCATCACTCCTTTATCCTAGTTGATCTTAAAACATGCACATGATTATAATTTCCACCCACAGCACACTGAAATTTTTGGAGTGGGTTCCCTTTGCCTTACAAGCTTGAGGGAAGTAGCTCTCCACATTTATGTATTTTTGTTTGTTATTTTGGTGACCATTGTATGGGCAAGTGCTTGCTATTTTCATCCATGTCTTTCTAATTTTATGTCGCCTACCAGACTGTTCTCCCTGATGTCATAATGGTTTGAAGTTGTCACTTTTATTGACCTTTAAGTGATCATGTTTAAATACAGTTTCTGTCTTGTGATTTCACAGTCTCTTGATTATTTATGCTTGGTCCGAATATCGACTGATCTGTGTTCACCACCAACAAAACATTGACTTTACAACCTTATGATCTGAACTGTAACAGATCACAATGTCTACAGGTGTTCTTCACCAGAGCAATGACTATCAAGCTTTCCCATCGTCATTTCTACCTGATGTCGTAAGGGCTCCTCTAGTCATCACTACTATGGACTTCATTTCAAGTGGAAGTAAAACTTACTAGCCTGCCCCTGTGCACAAACACAAGTATTGTGAATATATATCTTTTATTTCCATGTTCCCCTACACCCTTAAAGAGTAAGAAATATGCAATAAATAATTATCTTAAGCACTAGTCACTTTACAACTTCAACTACAGTTGACAGCACTGGACTTACATAGGTGATAGCTTAAGTTTCTTCCTTCTAACTGGTCCATTAAGTTTCACAGGAAAGGAGGGGTTGTTTGTTCTGTTACATTGTTCAATGGACAGCTCCAAATTTTTCTCAGCTTTTCCTTCAGTTTTTGAGAGCTGAAAGAATAATAATAATAATAATAATAATAAAAATGACCATACAAATAGTTTTAAGAAATGCTTCTCATGCTAGGAAACCATACAAGTATGAAGTTGGTCATGTATTGACCTAACGCCATTTAACTGCTTTTTTTTATAAACTTTACGCAGTACAATTTGACAATCCGTCATAGTTGTCATTCTAGTGTCCCAATAAGGGACAATGTACTAGACCTCTGCTCATGGTATTTTACATTGTGGACATCATGAACTATTGAAAAAAAAAGAAAAAAAGAAGAAGAAACCAAACATAAGGTCACTTTATTGAATCAAACTCTTTCACGTGGAGATAATGACTTTTGAATATAAAGCCTTCAAACCATATCCTATTTTTCCAAGATAAAACATTTGTGATGAATATGGAGTAGACTTTATTTTTAAACAGACATTTCATTTTTATTTATTACCACCTTTCTTTATAATTAACAACCATGCATCCATACCTAACCACCCCTCTAACCCCTGCACAAACACTGGTGCAAGTGCAAAACTGCATACAATCCAAATAAGCAATGGTAATTATTACAAATCTGCTATTCTCTTCTTAAATCAATCAGATGGAAAGGGAACGGGGAAATGGGAAAAGTGAATGGATAGAAAGCGATTTGCGTGGGAGCGAGCATTGCATGATGGCCGCTTATTCTTTGACGTAACTACATCAAGGCTCTACTAGTATCAATTGTGAAGATCAGAACTGAGAAAGAAGGAGCGAATTCTGCTGCTGCTCTGTGATTGACCAGGACCAAAATCTGGGTCTTCCTTGGTGCTGTGTTGTGAAGTCCTGACAAAACTTGCTAAAAGTGTAAATTAATTCACTTGAAAACCTGTTGGGGTACGTCTGAGTTAGTTTTGGATCATTGTGTTAAGTTTTTGACTAAATGTAAATATTTAAATGTTGATTAGTACCACTGTAAATTTAAGCTGAATGATTATTGGATTTTAAGGACTGTATGCTGACATCATGGAGAAACTTCAATACACACCAACACATTATGTGAGTCACATAAAATGTTAATAATGTGCTACCACAAGTTTTTATAAAATCCTAGTGTCAGTAATAATAGTCACAATTTTATTATTCAACATTCTACATGTTGGCTCCCTGTTGCTAGGAAGGTTGGGTGGGATAATATTTTAAGTAGTGTAGATTCACACTTTCAAAGAAACAAAAGACATAACATCTCATCTATGCATACTATTTATTTTCCATGAAGGGATAAAGCATTCTTCAATTGAACAAACAATCTGCACAGAAAAATCTGCATTTGACAAAACATTCTTATGTAACAAATACAAGCTGTATTCAGTAAAAAAAAATGTCCTTCAAATTTTTGTATAAAACGTACTTGGATGTAATTTCAAGAAAAAAGGCAAATTTTCCCAGAAACGTATAGGTCTGTCTTTGAGAGATCATGATTTTAAGGAGTAATTAAATAAAAGCAACATACCTGATAAAAAAAAATAAGTGTAGCTTGACATATTCTTGTGTGCACTTGTGCACACATGAAAACACATAACTGCATATTTTTTAGAAGGGTTGATGGTATAATTTTATTACTCTTGTTAAAGGCTGAGAATAAGCATGATCATCTGTGAATATTTTTGCAGTCTTCCTTCATTTCTGGCAAAGTTAATGGTAAATCAACTGCAATAAAAAAATAAGCCAAACAAATCAGATTACACACTTGAATAAACTATGAAAATTGCCCAAAGGCAACTGATAATGTATAAAAATAGGTATTATGAAGTCTTGTGAACTAAAAAGTTACCAGCTGTAGTCTTTAATTTTATTTTAGGACATTATAAGCTACACCAGTTTTTATATTCCTATCTTTACAGCAACAACTCTGGTGACATGTTGCTCTTGTAGCAATAGATCACACTCTTTAACAATTACTTACTTAGAATTTTTTAAACTGCCATTTTGCTATCAGCGTCTGGTGGAACAAGCCATGCTGAGTCCAGATGTTTCTTGTCAAATGTCTCAGTTATCAGAATTAGAGCTGTGACTGTATATGGTTTGCTTTGTGTTCGCAATTCTTTGAAATTTGTGAAAATCCACCTTTGAACTTGGGACGGCAACTACTGAAGTGAGAATTTATTTGATGGTCCCTTATCTGAAAAATATATTTTTTAAAAATTATTCACAATATGGTATTTAAGGAACACATCAAATACATTTATTAGTACTATATCTTCCATCTTTGTGATAAATTTAAGACAAATAGTAGTGGTGTAGCAAATAAAATATTAAGATTAAAAAGTTTTCAAAAAGCTAAGAAGAAACCGTGTCCTTTAAACTAATGATTTCTTGCAAATTATCTCTGGCTATTAGGATATAACCTAAAAGTGACAACGTCAATCAAATGGCACTTTCCACCCTTAGGACATAATATTAAACATCTGCTGTAAACAATCAACTGGCCACTGACATCAACAGTCTGATTGAAGCTTTGGCTCTAGCCATATTTCTCTCTCTTCAAGAATTTTATATTTTGCCTTTTTGAAGGAATGCTTGCCTTTAGTACATGGAATACTTGCTGTTTCCTCAATTTCAAGCTCTGCATTCATGTTTTCACTGTCAATAAAAGAAGTAACTAATTTGATACAGTTCAGTTATTATTATTTCACAAGGAATAAGCCGGAAGTAATTTTCACAATTATAGCAGACAAGCAGCAGTCTTATTCAAAAAAGCTAACCTACATGAATAGCAACAGAAAATGGAAATGTGTTTTGTAGCCATGTCGGTCTGGAACAGTCAAGTAGAACTGAACATTTTAAGTCAAAATATCTCTATGACAAAACTTGACATAACATGTCATTGAAATCATTTTTATACTGAAGTTAATAAACTTGATTTTAATAGTTCTTTGCATTTATTTTTAAATTTCTATTTGTAATGCTGTTCCCTAAAGTGTCTTGAAGTTACCTGATAATTTTCTTAAATTGTGTATTATGAATTACTATTTCATAAAAAGATGGTGCAAAAATAATGATGAACTAACAATAACATGGTATGAGGTCAAACCAACAATTGTAAGGCCACATGTATGTATAATTCTCTGAAAAGGCAAATAAGCAATGTTTGCAGCATTTCAAATAATTGCATCTTACTCTGTACCCATTATAAAATGTACTGTTATTATACATGGTATTTGTTTTTGCTGATAGAAGCTATGCTGTAATTTCTAACTGCTTTCTAACAACCACAATAATATAAAACAATTAACAATGGTTTAAATGGAGTAATTTCCTATCAAAATAAAAAAATATGATTGCAGAGGGGAGAAAGGCATGCTCACCTGAAACAGGGGCCCCTTGTCTTTGAGAATTTTTACAAGCCAAAACTTCTTCATTTGTTCAGTCTAGGTAAATATATGAAAGGATAATGATGATGATGATGAAGTTTGATTTGTATAGCACTTTTCCCCTCCATTAAAGAAAGGCTCAATGCACATTTTCTTCAATAACAAAGGATGGGTTTTATCCCTTCCAAACCAATGCCTCAAAATGTACTGCTTTGGTCTATTTTCCATAGATTTGATACTCGTGAGATTTAGAAAATATTTTCTTTTAAATTAATAATCCGACATAAGTTTTGGTATGTCATATACACCACATGGTTGAGTTTAACTATGGAGTTCTTCCCTTTTCTAACAAGACTTTGCAGACATCAGAAACCCAAGGGCGCAGTTGTGGTCTTGATGGACATGGTGCAAACAACCAACCATCCTTACCTCAGTCAGGGGAGGGCACTGATATCATGGATCGACTTGTGACTAGGCAGACTTATGAGATTCATCAACAAAACTGAGCATTTTAACCTTGTTGTCTCAGGGTCATGCCACAAATCACAGCTCACTCTGCCAAGCTTGTGGCTCTGCAGAACATCGGTTACAGGAGAAGAGGGAGCAATTCTTACTGTAAGTAGTGTTGCTATGGTTGTCATAGTTGTGGCAGGTGTCAATTTACTGCCTCGCTGCATGTAGTTAACCCAGCTGGTCTGGCTACTGTGGGCTACATGCACTGGAAGTGCGGTCCCTGAAGACTGCTCATCTGGTATTGGGCAAGGTCGAATGTCTGTAGTAACAGAGGGAGTTTCCATGACGTCATCCAGAAATATCTTGCAGGAAACTGTGTCAGGGGTCGTCTCAGCTGTAAGGGGCTGTATCATAGCTGGGTCACTGCTTGTAGTTGGAGTGCCACTAGCTGATACACGGTCAATCACTAGTGTTGAATTGTCTACACAGTGTAAGAGCTTTGCTCAATTCAGCAGCAGCATTGGCAGCATCAGGAACTGACTTGCCACACGATTTCACTGGTGCAGGACATTTATTGTCGTCGTCCTTTGCTCTATTCATACTCTTGTCGTTGCTCAGCTTCTCCACAGACTCCTGTTCTGTTTCACAAAACACTTGGCAAATCGGACTGAAGTGGTTCTGTAAAAACAGGTCCTCATTTGACGACACACGCAAGTCTGAAGCGAACGTTCCGGACTTTAGTTATTCGGGCACTGGTTTCCAAGCCCCTTCTGACCATGCACCATGCTGCTGTTGTTCTTGATGTCTTCATTCCTGTCGCCATTTAAGTGGCATGTGATCTTGTTTTCCAATGTGTTGGGAGGAGCTATAAGCAGAAGCAGTCCTCCCGATGTTTTTTTGCAAGGGCCCTGTGATGACTAGCTGACCACTTTTAAAATAAGCTTTCAGCCCCTTTTCCCTGTATTCTTTCAAAATATAGTTCTGGCAATCGGTGAGATCCTCAGCTACTCTGATACCTTTTGCTCTGAGTTTGTCATGCCTTTAGTTAAGATGTCCATTTTATCAGCCCACCTTGAGAATTTCACCAGCATAGGGCGAGGTTTGTAGCCTGAAGTGCTGTCGATTCGATTTCCGTCTATGTCGAATCGCCGCTTACCCACGATGTCCGCGGGGTGCCACACTTTATTTGTAAAACACTCAGGATCAAGCTTGCACAGGCTTCGTATGTGTCTTGTCCACGTTCCACCACACCGAAAAATCGGAGATTGTCCTTTCGGGAGAAGCCCTCTAGTTTGTCTAGTTTGGCTTCAAAAGGTGTTGTGCATACATGCTAGTTTGTCCTCAATATAACACATCCGGTCTTCCAATCCATTCTGTCCCGTAGCTCGGATATTTCCGTACAAATTACCTCCAGGCATTTTCTGATGGAGGAGAGCTCTTCTTTCATAATGTTCTTTTCTTGCTTGTCCAGCATTGTTGTAGGACAATTCTTGTGACCTGGCCAGCCGCTTCTGCCATTGCGCCGGTGATGAGGTCGAAAAGTAAAATGCACCAGTGCAGTATCCAAGGGAAATATCAAATACAAAAACTGTATCACAGTGAGCAGCAAAATGTCAGCATGACTTAAAAAAATACACATTTTGAGGGTAAAACTGAATTTTTCACTGTTAATTACGTAAACAAGATGCCGATTCACTAGCTGGCAGAAAACCTAGATGTTTTAAACAGTTAAGGAGAAAATTACGATATTTAGTCTTATGGGGTGAAAGGACAGGGGATTTGTCTACAACTACATAGAGGTACACAGCAATTTTGAGGATTTTTTTGTTGTTGTTGCAAGAGCCAATATGCCAAAAGAATGCTACACATATCCCAAAGACCGACAAATCACATGCATGCATAATTCTTTGTGGAAGAAAAGGGGTCTGCACATCTCAATCGGTGAGAAAAAAATGGCTGCAAACAGCTGTAAGCTGAGCAGGTAATAAGGGGCACCCACTCTAACTAATGCAATCTCTGATTGACACACAGTCAGCACTCTCATCCTACTAAACTCCCTAAGACTCAGCCCAGCAGCTTGACAAACACCTACAAACTCTGTACAGGACACCATGGTCTAAATGCTCATTTAACGAAGATAGGTCTCGCAAGCTCAGCCATACATGAGTTCTGCCACCTGGAGCTGTAATATATGTTACAGAACTGCCCAATCTACAAGCAAAGCTCCAGAAACTGGCTGAAACGGTGACCCACACAAAGAGGAAAATGACCTCTGCCACAGCATCCCTTGTCAGGAGGATCTGAATGCACAGTTACTGAAAGCAGAAGGTGCAGCCTGTAAGTCTGAGAGAGACACCCTTATGTGCTAGAGTGAGAGATGATCTTTGATTATGCGCTATGTCTTGAGGTGGAATGGTTTATAAGCAGGAAAATATTTCACCTGTCTGCACCTCAAAAGAGAATGGAACAATGAATATGGAAAAAGACTGCGACCATAATAGGTAAGATAAAGGTCAGGTGTTCAGTGTGGATGTGAAAATTTTTAATTAGATTTGTTGCATGTCCATGCTGACAAAAGTGCTAAAATTCCGTTTAAAGGTGTAATCTATTTAAGTATATACTAACCTCAGTGCCATTCAAAAATATTTTTACTAATCCTCGTCTCCTTGTTTGTTGTTTTTTGCTCAAAAGCCGACAGAGGACACTGGGGAATGGATTTTTCTTCAAACGTCTACATTTCCTGGCTAATGGCCCTATATAAAATAAAGCAGAAATAACTGATAAAAGTACTTTATTACAAAGGTACATGAATTATAATAATAATAATGATAATGAAACATTTCAATGATGAATAGAGCATTATTCCCACTATGGCTCAATGGGCTTTACAGTTGTAATACATTTCTTCCCCACAGTTGTAATACTCCTCATGCACAGATAAACCCAAACAATACATACACACAATTCCAGATTTTAGTCACAACCAGTTTCTTATGATACAACAGTACTAAGGTCAAACTAACAAGAAATATGTTTTAGAAAGAAATGGATGTCCACATGAGATTGTCGGTCAGTCTGCTTTCATCCTACCACTGATGAGACTTTCTAATTTTTATGCTGTACTTGTGCTAAATGTCAAAATCTTGCACAAGCATCCAGCTAAAAGTGTCAGTGGTTCAACTGACTTGAACCAGGCTTAAAGGACTATATTCTCAGTACAGGAGTTGGAAGTCCTTCTGAGAATGGCGAATGGTGAGAAAGGCAGCAGTGAGACAACACTGAGTAGGAATAATAGTGTTAAGAAAAAGAGTATGAAGGTTGGCCATTGTTTTTATGATTATTTTCACTTAATGTGAATTTTTAAATCATGCGCAGCCCTAATAGAACACATCCCTTGGGTAAGTTGTGAGTCACCTGTATATTATTTTGGAAAGAAGAGATTTTAGGCGATCAATGGGCAAATGCAAAAGTGTGTCAATATGTCACAGAAATTTACTAAGTTTATTTTAACTCATTACAGTTCAGAGTTTTTTTCCATAGCCACTAATTCAATGTTATTTTTCAACTGGTAATAATACAATTTTAAAGAGTTAAATCTGAATATACTTCGAGGAAGAATAGTCTCTGATGAAATTGGAGACCTACCTACAACTGTACTGTAAAGCAAATAATTTGTTCATGAATACTCAAAAAATGATGCTACATGCATGCCGCACGCACAAACACACATACAGGTGTCAGAAAAACTACCTTTGTCTCCATCTGAACTTGTGCTCTGACTATCATCACCTACAGAGGGAAAAGCATCAACAGGATATTGGACATCCTGAACATCCTTAGCATGTGTGTCAACTGTGGCATCACACTGTGAGGATAAAATATCACTCACAACCTGTTTGCAAAAAGGAATAATAATCATTGATAGACGAAAGAGGGGGAGTGTTGATCTATTGTGGTAGAGACAGATGTGACCAAACGCAAAAATTACCTCTGATTTTATATGTATTACATATTTTATACATTTATATAATGCACTTATGCATGTCAAGAAAATATGTAGAATCCATTTGATTTTGGAACAAGTATGAGTAATAAATATAATATGGTGAACTTACTCTCTGGTGCTCTCGTTTCACATATGCTCCCCTTGGTTTTATTACGCCAGGCAGCTGGTACAATCTAGCTAGTGTTCTCTGGAGAATGACAGTACTGGTGATGACAGGACTTGAATTACTGGTTACTGTTGTCACAGACGATGCCGGTGCGATGCTGTCAGCACAGGAGGTCGGAGTTTTGTGCTGAAGCTGTCGAGACGGATGAGAAAAAGCATGCTTTTGTATCGTGGGTACCGATCCTGGGATAAGATCCTTTCTTCTTACCATGAAACCCTCTTGTTTCATCAGTCTGTAAGTCACCGGGTAGCATTCTGGTGCAAAGTGTCGCTCACATACGACTGAATTACGAGTAGGGATAGTGAAATCTGGCCTACACACACGAACGAACTTCACCCACTGTCTTCTCAGAGATGGATCCGATGGGAACGAATGAATACTGATGCCGTCCGAATTCCTTCCCGTACACTCGGCAACAGCACAGGTCTTTCCCGTACGGATGCGCTTTTGAGAAGCATTTTCATCATCGCAAGTGTCGCCAAACCCTTGCTCAGCCATATTTTGTATTGAAAGCAAGTGATTGGCCTCGCACCATACGATCGTCACTTCCGGCATTCTGTGACGGGTGATAGTTGTTTTTATCAACTCCGCGCCGCCGTATTGAAAACCACAGACTTCTATGATTTCTAGACTGAAGATCTCCTCGACTTTGGTGGCAACGCTCGCGGAGCTGCCCTCCGATACGGCCTGCCCGTCACGGACGCCCGCGAGCCTAGTTCAGAGGTAGTACGCCACTTGCGTCAAGATGGGCGCCTTGGTTTAGGAGATATATATTTGCAGACACTTCACGGTGAATCTTCGAATAAGTATTTTGCGATAGATAGATACATACGACGACACAGAAGTGTATCTTATTCTAAGTTCAGATTTCAACGTCTTGACTTTCTAGAAATGCCTTCGACCGCGAAACTTCGAATCGGGACAACAACATCCTTACGTGATGTGCTTATGTCAGAGTGTGAGTGTCGATATTGCAAGCGTTTCCCAGCAGACAGCTCGTTGGATTAATTAAAATGGGACACATTACACTGCATCATATGGAAAACTGGTGGATAAATTTACAAGCCAACAGACAACAGCTTCCTTTTGTGGATTTTCTAACGGCCGCATCAGTGAAATGCATGTAAGAATACAGCTTGCTCCAAGAAACAATGAACACGAATATACTACAGGCAGAAAAAGCGCGGAGAGTATGTGTGTTTATGTGACCAGTCCCCGAACATTTATTTGTAGAGATTGTGAGCTCATGTTGTACAGATGGCTGCACCAACCTACAGGCAAAAGATTCAACAAGTCTTTTTATGTATATGCAGGCATTTTGATGTTTTTTGTATATTTTGTCAGTTATAATGTAAACACTGGTGAAATATACTTGTGTATCGATCAGTGCGTGGACCTTCCATGATCAGTGCAAAGCACTTCGGATTACACTACATACAAGTTACATTTAAACATTTTTCAAGAAGAAATATTTATTTACACTCTAATAAAATGGATGTTTTGCATTAATTATGATGCAATGTTAATAATAAAATATAAATTGATGTAGTGTTAACACAGTTTGAAAACATTTCAGGTGAAAGCACTGAAGGATTTACATAGCAGAACTTAATGAGTTAATGATAGTAGGTCTTACAGGTCATTTAAAGGTGTGACTGAGTTATATTTGTTTTAGATAATTGCATATCTGCTTACAGGTACAAGCACAGATGTTGCTATCATGTATTTCTTCTTATGATGCTAGGGTATTAAAATCAGCCTTGTTGAAAAAAAGCATAAGACAAATTAGTAAAGACTGTATTATTTAAACACCAGCAAGGGCCATTATTTAATTACATTAATTGTTCTGGGAACAGGGAGTTATCAAAAAACAGCTTCTTTGTCAACAAAGCATTCATAATATATCAATTTTTCAAGTGGTGTCAACGAAATAAAGCTAAAGATAATGACACAAAAATTGGCGTTTATTTTTTTCTACGTATCTGAAGCTGTGTAAAATTTCATTAACTCCATTGACACTTATTTTCTTTCTTTGCTGATGAAGTTAGGTTTGAAAGCAGTATTTTGGATTGCATACATATAAAATAAGATTAAAAAAAGTCAATGTGGGTATAAGCTTTAATATACAAAAGAATTCTTATAAAATATTTGTAAGAACTGTGCTTGCATTTTCCTATGTTTACATTTTGGCAACAGTTTTATTACTCAGTACATCAGATGCCTTTAATCTATACTGTCCTGTTAAGTCCTATTGTAATTTTTACAGTGCCTTCAGCCTCTTTGATAAAAATATGCCAATACTTGCAATACTAAAGTTGTTTAAATATTGTTTACAGAAATAAACATGAGTAATTACACCACGATTTTTTGTGAACGGTGTTTTGGAGTCAGCAGCTGTAGATGCTTTGGAACTTGCCTGGGAATAATTGAGATTACATACGTTTATTATAATTTGTAACACTCGAAAACAATAATAATGCATTGTCAGTTATAATTCCAATAATTAAGGTAAAAAGGATTTAACATTTGTTCTATTTATGTATAACAATTTCTTATTAGATATTATGTGTGTTGGGAGTGGATGGTGGTCAAGTCTATATTTATGCTAAATGAATATACTTTTTCTTATCCCAACTCAATCTCATTCAAACTCGATTCAAAGCTCAACATGCCACTTAAACTTTGAAAAAGTTTACATACACAATCATGACAATGTTTGTGTTCCAGTAAACTGTACACTATTTTGAAGATTACATTATCGTAACTTTAAAAACAAATACTAGATGAGTAGAACTTTTGATAACAGTATACTTATTCACATTAACTGCTAGATTACTTTTAAAAGTCAATGTTAGACTAACGTATAAATGAAGAAAACCCAACTGTGACTCCCATGTTTACATCACTAAGGCACTAGGGAGGGACAGAATTCCAGCCAATCAGAGTACACAAAAAATATGCCATAAAAGGCCAGTGCACCCCAACCTGTTAACTGAAATCTGTACGAGTATTAAAATGAGATCAAAACACCGGCGTTTAGTATGTAGATACGAGAAATTTCTCAGTATACTTTAATAATGTAAACATAAATATAAGTGCGAGATTTATTCAACCTCTTCCATTAACTGTTTCACATTGTGTATCACATGATATTCCTCCGTGTTGTTTGTTGCTTAGTGCTCACAGAAGAGGTTCTGATTGGCTGGTTTTAACAATGAAAGTTAATTTGGTCTTAATCTCATTGTTTATAATAAAACTTTACCTTAGCTACTCTGGACTTGCCCCTTTTTTGCAACATATGGAGAACAGTAACTGTAGTAAAGCATAATGTGACTTGAGGTTTTGGGGATAATGTGATTGAAATCAATCGTGAATTAGAGTTGTCAATTGGCAACTGACAGACTCTAGTCCTCAAGTTATAGTAGTTTTTATCCTAATAGCCCAACTCTATATAGTGTCTGCATGAACATTTTGGGATGCTTTCACTGATAAAATGAGGTATTTCCGTCGTGTATGCTAGAATTATGCCTTTTGAAAACAGTTATGTGTGCAGCATTCAGTGAATGAACTAATATTTTTTTTAGCATGTTCATGGTTTTGTTAGGCCTTTTAAATAAAAACTTACTCAACATAAATTTGACCTTCCTTGTTTGGGTTTTCTAAGATTCCGCATTTAAAGATATTTTACAATGTGTGCGTGGTACTCAGGCCCATTCAAGAGGATATCAGATCGAATTTGATATTTGATTTGTTAAACAGCAATCAATTAATCTGAAACTTGTCATTAGACAAAAGCAGCGTGACACATTCACTTATACCGCACGTAAGAAAGTTTAAGATGTAGAAAGGTGGCATTGCAGTCAGCTAAAATAAAAAGTTAGTATTTGGCAAGTTGGTAAATTTTTAAAACAACAATTGACTAAGTTTTGCATGAAAGACTCTCTTCCAAGGAAGAGCACTTATTAAGTGCCATAATAAATGTAAAAGATTTGTGGAAAGAAATACCTTAACCTAAAGTTCTAAATTCTACGCATGATGTTCACACTGCCTTTCTCATGAACATTTTTGGGCAGTGTGGTTGTATAACACATGCTGCGACACCAGAACAGAATTTTATGTACAATTCCTCTTTTTAAACTACTTTATCATGCTTGAAATAAACCACTTTGTTTTTATGCATATACATTTTTATATTTTAGCCAGTGTAAATGACGAATTATTTGACTTACAGTGGTTTTGGTCTAAATTGCTAGTGGCATTTATAAAAACCATTTCTGAGCTGTGCTTTAAATATCTATGTACCTTATGCATTAATGGTGAGCATATTGAAACAACTACTTGCTCATCCGGAGTGATGTCTATAACAGCATATTTTTTGGTGGCTGTGTTCACTGAAGTGCAGATTTCTCTCTGTGCCAGTTGTGTCTTTAATTGCTGAGGAATTTGAGATTTGCCTCTCACCTCACCATACTTTTCCTTTACAAGTTTGTAGTACAATCTGTTGTTGAAAAAAGTATGGAAACCAGTTTAAAAGAGAACTTCAAGTTCACATCTGCATTATGTCAAAAAATGAGAAATAGATTTCAACTGCCTATTATTTAAATTTTTGATTATATATTGATTAAATCAAATGAGTCTCAGTTGTGCAGGCAGGAACAGACTATAAACAGATATAGATCAATTCAAGAAAAAAGGGAGAAAGCTTTGGCTTTACATACATAACACAATGATATTGACAATGGTCATGTGCAGCCTTATGATTTCTTACACTTTATGTGAAAATGTTTTTATTTTACTCCTTTATTATATCTTTAGCTGTAGTTACATACTTTTCACAAATCTACTTCAATTTTTCTCTGGATATTACTGTAAACTTCAACTGACAAAAAAGATTCATAGAAAAATTTACCTGTATACATAATCTCGATCAGGACACACAGCTCTGTCAGCACTGATGTCAACATAATTATCACCATGTTCCAACTGTAGGTCATATTTATACATTTCTAGAGCAGCACTTGGTGCATATCCCTGTAACATCAGCTGTTTTAGACGTAACTTTGCTGTTTCAGACACATCTCTGTGCTTGATAGCTGAGGCTCCAATGATGGTATGGTTGTGACAGTGTTTTATTTGTACAAGAGCAGGATAATCAGCTCGATGTTTGTCAGATGACCTATAAAAACCAATAAAGAAATGCAAAACAGTTTAACATATGATGCATGAAACAAAAAGAAATATACACATACGAAATAAAAAGGAGAAACAGAAATACAAGTTGAATGTCGATGGCAAGGGCCTATATAAAAATAATACAAATAACAAATTCCTACAATACTACTTCTACATTCCCATACAGAAACACATCCATGACTTAAAAAAAAATAGTTACTGTGCACTCCTTGAAAGTGTCCAATTTGTTTTCAAAAAGAGCACTAGTCTTTACCTGCTTTTCCTTTTGTAGCCATCAGAATCACAAATGTTAGTCTGATAAAGTGTCAGAAATGTTGTGGCAGGGCAATTAGTGTTCTTTGAGCCTTTCCGAGCATCAGCAGTTGATGATCTAGGCTGAGTGGAGTGCTGACACCTGTACATCACCTATATAGAACAAGACCCACAAAAAGAAGCAACAAAAGTAGAATCCTCAATCTTTGTGCTTTGCAAAGGATATTTATAACCTTGATAATCATGAATATAATGCATTGTCTCGCCCCCAAAATATTTATAATATGGCAGCCCTAGCTGGTATTTGATTCTAGAACTCACAGTTGTTGACAAAGTACACTTAATATTACACTTATTGAGTACAGCATCCTATCAAAGTTCTGACTCTCTAAGCTGACCAGGACTGAAAATGCACGCACAGTTTGTTCACTGGTAATGACATCTAATGTGATGTAAAAGACTGCACATTTGAAGGACAGAATATACCAGTATGGCAAAAGTGTTAATGTCAATACCTACGAGTTTTCTATGAAATACAAATGACAAATCATATTAATATTACCTTGTAGATGATCTTAGTTGACAGTGCAGGATATGTTTGCTTGATTCTCAAAGTAACTTTTGAAGACTCCTGAAAGCTGTTCTTCCACTTTTGTACATCATCTTTGGAAAACAGGTTAATTCTCACAGTAGCCTCAAAATGCTCATTAGCACCACTGGTCACACAAAATTTGCAGATAAGGTGCTGATATCCTTCAGGTAATAAATCCTAAGACAATATGAAAATAAATCAGATATATTTATGGATATTATTGGGAGAAAGGGTAATTCTAGCAACATCACACACTTTTATGAAATTGCCTGAGTACCCTTCTCGTTTTCTAGACATACACACTGCAATAATTCATATGTACACTGCAATAAATGATATATATTTGCAAAAACACTTTCAAAGACTAACAAAAACTGATCTCCGTGCAAAAATATAAAAGAACGGCATGTCTCAAGCTCTGATTAGTAACTTAAAAATAAAATTCACATACCTTTAGCTTTGACAACGTTTCAGTGTCCTGCTCACAGCAGTTTGCGCACGTAGTGCAAATCTCTGTCGGCATTTTGAATTTGTTCGGTGATACCAATGATAGTCTGCTATATATGTAATGCGGTTTGGTAATAGCAATGATAGTCTGCAAAAGATTTAATCTACGATCTTGGGGCTTGGTGACATCAATTATAGTCTTTGGCGATAGCGTGGTTCTCCCGCTAGTCGAGCACCGACCTTTCAGTGCATATTTTTTGTGCACTCTGATTGGTTGAAATTCCGCCCCCTCCCCATCTCCTGTGGGAAAAAAATTCCGTGTATATGGAAGCCAGTAGCTATCTCCCATGGCGGCTATACGTTTTTGCGCTGAATGCGCAGTCCGAGCAAGGAGTTTTATTATTATGTGTAACTTCGTGGTCTGTGTTGAAAAGGCTTGCCATACAAGGGAAGCAACTCCTGCTAGCAGAGTAGCGCCCCTTACGGCCTTCAGTCCAAATGCTTAAAAATGTGACGTACTACAAATACAGTATGGTTTGATTATTATATCGTTTGGGTTTTTTTGGTTGTGTCAGCTGTAACTGGGGACCTTTTATAGCTGACACTGCCACACAAATACCTGTAAAATATATATCTTTACTTTTATGTGGATGTAAAGGTAAAAGTGAGAGAGATGGGGATCGCTTTCAATGTAGGCTTGGGATTGTAGCTCATGATTAAAGTAGGGTGAACATATATGTCTATATCAAAGATCTAAGTTAAAAAATAAATAAAAACTGATTTAGCATGCACATACACACCTAGAAACTGGGAACACATTAATCTATATTCAAACTTGGGATAATCTCTGGTTTCCAAAAGTCAATTTTTTAAACAAAAAACAGAGAGACAGACGGAGATATAATAAATTACAGTAATAAATATTACAGTAATAACTCATTAAACATGGGTTTGTGAAGTTGTGATGTAGAGCTGTACAGGGAACATGTAGACAGCTAACAGCTTGACCATATACATTTTTTTCTACTTGCACTCAGATTGTGAATAGATACAGATGCATAACACAAATAACAGGAAACATATGCACAATGTCAAGATGTCATTTAACTTTATTATTACAGTTCATAGAAAAAATCTTGCAGTTTGTTTTAACAGGAATAAATGAAAATTATAGCATTAAATATACATCATGGTGATATACATCATGCTAGAAAAGCTGGCGACCACCAGTATGTCTCATTTTAGTAATTTTTGACTCAATTGTCATTCTGGTATCATTTGGAAACAGTTGTTTTTAGATTGCATTTGAAGGCACAAAATTTTGTCGGATGAACAACAGCATATTTTTACTGAGTCTAGTTAAAAGTCAAAACATGTTGGACTTTAATACAATGATGATGTGAATCATTTTTGCTCATAACTGAGGTGCACGAAAAATTGCTTAACTACAATCATATCTAAACAAAAACAGATATTTTGGTACAGAGAAACTATTATGTTATGTCATCTAGTGATTGTTTGGAAGGAAAAAAGGATGAAGGGAGGAAATAAACCTTCTATCAATGACAGGGGTGCAGCCTAACGGAAAATCTTAAAACAAAGAGGAGTACTGTTTTGATTACCAATTTGAGGTTTCTGTCACATCTTTTTTCATCTTCAGGTTTTTAACAAGGATGAATGTTTGAGTATAATTGCTTGCTTATCTGCTAGCACATCTTGCTACTCATGAGCACTTTGTCTGGTCATAATCTTCCCATCTCTTAACACAGCAATCAATAGTCAAGTTGATGAGTGTTACAATCTCAAGCAACAGCTGATTTTCACTTTAATTAGTGAGGTTAACATAAATATGGTGTGCTGGCAGCATGGGTCTGTGAAACTGTCAGAAAATGTTAAACCAGAATTCCATGAAGAACTCTCAAAGATGTGTTCTTTGCTGGCATGAGAGTGAAAGAGAGAGATGCATATTTGACACAAATGTTGTGGCACAACTAACAATCACTTTATCTCAATTTTCTTTTTAATAGATGGTATTTAAGATGAGAGAACCTAAGACACCCAATTCTCAGTCATGGTGACAGTTCTTTAGCCACTGTGCCACGAACTGCAATAAATTGTGCCACCAACTGCTAGCCTGCCTTTGTCATGTAACAGTCCATTTTTTTCAGAGATTATAGTTGTTTCAAACATTAGCATGGACCTTGGAAAGACACTAGGAACTGCTCCTGGTTCAAGACATTTCCTCTGCCTCATCATTCCTCCTGCAATAAAGCAATGAATTATATTTTATATAAACATGTTTTGGTACATTAAATTGTGTACAAGAAGACACACAAACTCTACTTATGCTCTATGCACACCTATTAACTGAATATTCTGCACTTTATATTGTTATGCTCAACTGTGGACATATAGCTGAATATCTTATTTGTTGAAAGACTTTTATTTTGAATGCAATATAAAAAGTTATAAAACATGGTACTAATGCAGTTTGGTAGGCCTATTGATGTCATGATACATATCCAAGCACCAGAAAAGGGGTTTATGTCTTGGCCTCCTAAAATGCCTTTGTACCCAAGACATTAAAAAACCAAACTGATTGTGATGACTCACTAAACCCTTACATCCGAAGCCAAATGTGTTCCCTTAAATGAAAAGAAACATACTTTGTCACTATGGCCACTGTTTATAAACAAATCTACATGGTGAAAAAAATGAGGTCTCATTTCTAAGTATACAAAAACATCTTTTGTTACCCAGAGTTGTAGGCCCACCTATGTAGTCATCAGGAAGAAAATGGCTGGAACACAGACTGCTTGCTGTCAGCTTAAACTTGTTATCTTTTCTGAATTTAATGCAGCTACTGTATCTGCTGTGTGAGATCAGTTGGAAACCAATAACCACCTGAGTTGTTGCAGCTGTAAAAAACATCTTTTAGGCATTTTCCATACACATGCGGAAGCGGATAGCCAAGTGGTTAGAGCGCTGGTGTCAGAACTGTCAGAGTACTAGATGCCCGATTGGTACAGCAAACTTTCCCCAGCCAACCCAGCTGGCAGGAATGGGTACCTGACTACACAGAGGGTTGGGGAAGGTAAGGCAGCAAGGGAGAGGAGATGGGCACAATCCTCAAGTAAAGCTGGCCCCGAGAAAAGTGAGTTCTCTAGCACCTCACCCCTCAATGGCCTGAAAAGGTTAGGGAATGACCTTTACCTTAGATAACACACATGATATATTATAAAGAATGTTCACTTGGCCAGTCTCCTTCATTAAACATTCAGCCTAGCCAAGCAGTTATCTCAGATCAACCGTGCGCCAGTTGCGCATTTGCTTACTAGTGGCTTTCATAGCTCACTGTTCTATGCAAGAGTATATAATTATTGTCATGCAATTTGTATTGTTGTTTGGGTATGTATATATATATATTGTTTGTTTGATGTAGTTTGATACTTTTCTACACTTTTCCTAGTTTATTTAATGAAATGACTTCAGACACACTTTAAAATACTAGGTTTGTTCTGGTTTTATTTTTATTTTTATATTTGTTGTTGTAAGCTTAGTATGATTCCAATAGTACACCTTGTTCCGAGCACTCTTAAGCTTTATAGATAACACCTGTTTTTGTCTTGGGCAAAGGCCACTAGGTTCTGGTTCGTCAGGTTCTTCGGTAGTTGTTGACAGCATATCTTGCCTTTTCTCTGTACAAAAATAAAATCAGAATACTGTTCCAGACTAGTAACTGGAGCACAATATTCATTCTGTAAACATGTAATATCTTCATACAGCTTGGTCTACTTTTTCAGCACATAACTCATTGCTTCGATATCACTCACACATTTCTCTACACATTTCAATAATCAGCTTACTGATAAAAAAAGTCCACAAGAGAAGGTGAATATTAAGATTACTCAAAGAACTGATCAGAATGAAAAAAAAATCATATGGGTTGCAATAAGCTCAATATATGTCACTGAAATTTATAGCTTTAAGCTGTACCTGTATCAGCATGTCTGCACAGTTTCTTTTGTGAGACTTTTGTGCTAGATCTGTCCTTTAGTTTTCTTTTGACGGTAACTGGAGGTGGTGGATTAGGAACATCAAAGAGGGTAGGAACAGCATTCCACACTAATCTTTTTCGTTCTGCTGGGACATTGAATTGACTAGATTCAAAGTGTTTGCTACACAGATGGTAGCCCCCAACAGAAAGTACCTTGGCCGGTTTTCCTATTAAGTCCAGACGGCAGCTGTTCTGAACCCAGATTCTGCATCTGAAATAATCACAGTTCCTGTTCTATAACAGACCTAAAAATGCATGATGACAAACTTCATTCATTTTGCTGACATAAACTGTTAGTGTCTTGTAATATTCATGAAGCAAAGAAAATAAAAATAAAAAATTTGCAAAAAGTTTCCATGACGTAGCTCTAAACTGACCATAGACAACCCTTGTTTTTCAAAAAGTAAAAAAAAAAAAAACCACAACAGAAAGATGCACAAAAGGAAAGATGAACAATATATAGGCCTATGTGCTCTCTTTAATATCTAAAATAAAATTCTAGCATGCGTCTGTTCATTCACTTTATATCATCTACCAATCCCCCTCCCCGACCACTGATATATGCAGGAAGATACATCCCCAATTTCTAGTCTGATCGAGGAGTAAAAAAAAAAAAAAGTTTTAGTTCCTTTAAAGCATGCGATACTGAAATCTTCAAACTATCAACAAATGACGTATATTGGGGGGCCGGTCATTTCACCCCACAGGGAAAGTAAATTCGTCCCAGCTATGTCCATTTCGTCCCAAGTAGCTTTTAACAACAAATACTACAAGTAGCTATTTACATCAAATATTACCGAATGAGCCATACGTTGTTCGAACAATATAGATACGCAAGCTCGGCTGCCCATTTTAAACCGAGTCACCAATTTACTAAACAAAAATGGCCGCTTGGCAACAGAATGCAGAGAACGTATCTTACAATGGCAAATAAATGTGGTTTTTCTCTTTAAACAACCTTTTAATTTAAACATAGTTTTTCCATCATTTTATTATGAACTTGTACATTTGATGTCATAGCTACTTAATTGTTTCATCAGTGGTCGATTCTTCTTTTGGGCTAGGGACGATTTGACTACTTGCAGATAGCTGGGACGAACTGACTTTGGCTGTGGGGCGAAATGACCGGTGATCCACATTTTGTACTTTTCAACTGTGCTACTATTTTCGGTTGCATCTTTAGATCTTTCATCCCATCATCTCATCCACGCTTATGGTCATGTTTGCATGCATCGATTAAACTGAAATATTGCATTGTTAAAATCTGTAAATATTACTCACCTTTCCTCGTCAGATGGAAATCTGAAAAATGATAATTCTTTGCAGGTCTCTTTCTGGCGTGCATTTTTGCAGTTAACTGCACTGCAAAAATCGCCACCAGGTCTTCTCTTAGCCTTGAGCATAATCGAAAACAGCATGGGGGAGCAACGGGACTGAACTCTGATCTCGTGGTTACGGAATTCCCCAAACTAGGTGGTGTTTGCATGCATTATGAGGCTATAGTACGTAACTCTCCTCCATACTTCCTCAGACCTCGTGAGAACATCACCTAGCAGCACCGTCAAAGGGTGTCACATAGGAAAGCGCTTATCGAGTAGTTATTCCCCCATACCTATAGTTTGCGGGGAGGTTGGGGTATGTAACAGGTGAGCCACAGCAGTTATGAAATAGGATCAACAACTGACTTTGTGTTTGCGATTTAAATTGGTGTTCAAGACTTTAAGAGTCATAGATTATGTCACCGATCAAAGCAAATATAATTCCTACACAAGCACGGACCTATGAAAATTAAATATATTTTGCTGTCAGCAGCCTGTAAAAAAAGGCAATTAATTTATGATCGTTTACTTACAAGCTGTCGTATTGTATGTGCTCCTTGGATTGCTGTTGCGACTGTCTTCATCACTCCCTCATGCGGTGCTGTTGCACAGTAACTCGCAGTGTTGAGTCCACCTGTGAGCAGAGTGTTCACAGAAGTGTCTGCCGTGTGTGTGAACGATGCCATGGCGAAAGGTAACGGGAGTGATATGCCAGGTCTCACCGAATTTCCATTCATGCGAAGGATTTGATCATTTAGCTTCCGTGGCGTTGGCTTCGAGAATTCGTGTTTCTGTATAGTCGGCACGGCGGTAGGGAGAAGAAGTTTACGCTTCACTGTAAAGCCCAGACTCTCCTGTATTGCGTAGGTCGCAGGATAACAGTCGGATGCGAAGTGCATAGAGCAAATTCTGGAGTAGGTGGATGGGATGAAATTCGCTCTGAAGGTTCGTACGAAGTTGACCCACTGACGCCTGAACCGCATGTCCTTTGGGAATGTATACAAACTCACTCCATCTGAATTTCGTAGAGTACAATCACTAACGGCACATTCTATTCCTGTAGGCTTTCTCTTGCCCGAAATCATTGTTGCGGCAACATAAATACTGCTCATCACTCTCCACACGACGCCATTTATACTCTGCACTCGTCACTTCCTGCACATGGCGGCATTTTCGAAAACTCTGCCAGTCTAGGTGTGATTTTGGGGAAGCAAATAAAGCAGTCCGAATTGTTTTTGTTTCTCGTCATCTATAAACACCACGGTACATGATGTGCAGCGTCACGAGCCAGCATATTCGTTCGAGGACACTATATATATATTTATATATATAGAGAGAAACAAGCCAGTGAATGGTAAGACTGTAACAGTTTTGAAATTATCGTCTCTTTCATTAAACAGTAAAACGATACCCATCACGGTCAGACACATTTTCCCAAACTGATAACACACACACACACACACCATAATCATGTCTACAAGTAGATCATGGAACGCGCCAGAGTAGTGTCCCTTTGCCCAAGTCAATAGCTTCTCACCTACAGCGAAACGAATCAGAATAATACGCATTACACGCAAATACGTCAAAATGAAGGAATAAATATAATGAAAAAAGTGAACAGAAAATATAAAGGTAAAAGGATAATTAATTGCAGTGTATACATTTTGTTTATTAATGTGGAAGCAGAGTAAAACAGCATATAGGTACATAAAAATGTAACAAAATATTAAAGGTTGGGGTTTTGTTAAACATCAGAAAAGTGGAATATGAGAGCAACAGTTACACGTAAACTCGATCATAGCCATTTAAGGGGTATGGAGATAGCTCTCTTTTTCCAGTTGAAGGTCTTTAGCAATGTGGTATCTGTTCCTGAATAACCCTAGATTGTAGATATGCCAAGTTTACATGTTTCATGTGCTCATTATAATTCTTGAAGATAATGAGCCGAGCACAGCTATCTCCAAAGGTACAATAACTCCTTCTTATGTGAGTGGAAGTTGAACTGTGACTGCAGAAGCAGTAAATGCAAGAGATCTAAGTCTAGTTTAAAGGATGCTATCACCATCACATTGCTCACTCAATCACAGTTTTCATGTACACTAAATCAGTTGTACTTTACATGCACACTTGTTTGTAAATATCAGGCTAAAGTACTTTATGGATATAAGAAATCACATGAAAATTAAAGATCATAGATAAAAGCTGAGAATTTTGCTTCAAGGGTTCCTTCATGGAAGGTAAAAAAAAATGTCATAAAATACAAAAACAAATTAGCAGGTAAATGTTTTTTTGAAGAAATTTTTTTTTAACGTCAAGTAAATGGTTGTGAAAATGTGCCAAACAACAACAGATAACAGTGAAGCTATTATTTCTATTACTATTTCTTGATGCTTTATTTTAATTTACAAGACTTTTAATTTATTTCTTTACTTATTGTTTCGTTACAGCTTGTGATGATTGGTGAGGTAATTATGACAATGCTAAAATGATACAATGCTCCAACTAGGCTTACTTTACTGTTGTTTTGCAAACAAGCAAGCAGAAGTCTCAAGCTGCTTTGTGGTAATAAGAACTATTCAGAACACACTGTATATGTGTTTCTTGACAAAGTCATGTAACAGCAAAATAAGATAGAACTGTATTGAAAAATTATCTTGATTCTGACATTTGTTTTTTGATTAATTAATAAATTAATTGAATACTATGTGAACCTGCAGTTACAACAAGGTGGACACCTTAATATTTAGTAATATTGTAAGAGATGAAAATAAATTATTTTACAAAGCATGCAATTCAAGTTAAATGAATGCTCTCAGCACCGACCACCCTTTAAAATTGGGACAATAACAGTTGAAAAATGCAAACGTGTATAGTCATGCTCAAAAGTAAAGAAATAAATATCAACTAACAGAATAAAACATCAAATGCAACAGACTAAATTCTAGGCAGACTTTGAGACAATGAACCAATCACCAATCTCTAATAAGGCAAAGGAATTAAAAATAAAAACATAAAACACAAGATTCAAAGGAATTATACCCTGTATTTTATTACAAGACAGTACTGCTGTTATAAAAAGTAACCTTAGAACTACTGCTTTAGTGGACTCTTCCACCTTGACAGATCAGTCAAGCTGAAGCTCATGCTGAGCAGATCTTACAATGTTGATTATGTTTAACACAATATGATGTTCACCAGACATAGACATTTTGGAATATGGTGTAATATCACTGAGGCTGATGGGTTTACACAGTTAGGAGGGGCTGAATTATGTGTATATTCAAACTGTTCAACAGGTTTCCCACTTCTCTTGCTTATTGAATAAATAGTAGTTGCTTTCTCTCAAAACTGGACATTGTGAGACTTCTGTGCCTTGTATAGAAATAGTTTAGGTAGACATTCACATCCAGAAATGTTATTCCTCATGACTGCTTTCATCAAAATTTAACAAGTTAGATGATAATGAGATTTTATTGGTATGCTCAGTTTTGCTGGTAAATGATCACATAAGCCATCTTTTTTATTATTTTTTTCCCAAATTTACTGCACATTTTGCCATTTCAAAACAAGCAGCTCAATGTGTATGTTGTTATGTTATAGTTTATAAGTATATTGCAGAAAATGCTGATCTAACAACTGCATTATGAGCCTATCAGAGTTTATTTACTACTTTTGTGTGTGTGTGTGTGTGAGAGAGAGAGAGAGAGGGGGACGGCAGTGCCCATTTTCTTTTCCTCTCCTTGGTATACATTTTTCAACCTTCTTCTGAATCAGTTATTTATTCCTGACCAGTGGGTTGATTATGGGAAGTTTGCTGGGCCACAAGAGTATCGAACAAGTGTGCCTTTAGGTTCAAATCCAGTGCTTCGAACCATTGGGCTATCTCCTGCCCAGGAGTTAGACTCATTGGCATATAGTTCAAACAACATTTATCATAATTATTATAATATCACAGTGTAATTTAATAGAAGTTATTATATCTTGATAATATATTCCTTTCTAATCTCAAGGTCTTAAAAGCTACCAAAGAAGAAAGAAAAAAAATTAACAGGTCTAAAACTACTGCATCAGCATGAGGTGCATTAAATTCAAATTTCTGAGGCATAGTAGAATATCAAATGTGCACAAATTTGTCTTCAGTGTTCACAAACCGTTACACTTCTTGTATCTGAAACCAGCAGCAACATTTGTTGCTGAAGGAGGCACGGTAACAACAGTCTTAGTAAAAAAATTAAATGACTTGATATATGTCTGGACCAGGGACACAATACAGACTTTCACTACTTTATTTGAATGTCCTCTGTGTCATGCTGCTGCTGCTGATGATCTGAAGAGAAAAGCCATCCTTGCAAAGTGTCTAACTTCAGTTTTAGAAACAGACTTTAGGTAATTGTCAGAATTGGGTCTCTGATATGAGAAGGCAATTTTGTGCCCTCTCTCAATCACTCGCTTGCTCACATGTTCACTTGAGCACAATCTTTCTCAAGATTCACAATTAAACTGTCGTCCTTTCCTTGTGAATTAATTAGTGAATACAACATTCATTTACTTTCACCTCGTTAACAATTATCTCCCCTTACCACCATAAAGTTCATTGACTTGAGCATGTAGTCTCTTATAAGCTGCAAGTGTGGTACAATCTCAGAATAGTTTGACACAAGAAAACAATGCAGTCATGAATAATTATGTGAAGAATCAAGAATAATGCATTGAAACAAAGCACGCAGGATTGAAAGGGTGTATGAGAAAAAGAGGGGGAAGACTCTTCAAGGTATGAGAGATGTTGGAGAAAGTACGTAAATCTGATCTGAACCCTAATCTAAGTGCTTGCAAACAGAAGAAATGAAAAAAAAAGTAAATCCAAATACTGGAATCTGGAAAAGAAAACCAGCAATGCCCAAGTCTGATATGTGGGACCTTAAAGAAAACATATATGCACATTAGGGGAAGCGGATGGCCGAGTGGTTAGAGCGCTGGCGTCCGAACCGAGAGCGCGCTGGTTCAATTCCCGATAAGCGCAGCAAACTTCCCCCAGTCGACCCAGCTGACGGGAATGGGTACCTGACTCCTTAGAGGGTTGGGGAAGGTAAGGCAGCGAGGGAGAGGAGATTGGCACCACCCTCATGTAAATGCTGGCCCCGAGAAAAGTGGGGTCTCTAACACCTCACTCCCCTACGACCTGAAAAGGTTATGGGATGACCTTTACCTTTTTTACATGCAGATAAGAACAACCAGGTCATCTGGTAGGGTTCCAACAGTTCAGAGGTAGGTTGAGGCAAGGCCATAAAAAGCAAATATAAGTGTTGAAATTATATAGGCAAAGGCGAAATTTAACCAGATCAACTTGCAAAGAAGCATTAGAAGGATTATAACCTGGTAGGTCTTATGTTCTGGGCTCTGGAACACATTACAAAATTATTATGGTGCTTTCATTTTCTTTCATTCTTTCACTAGGCTTGGTTACATTTAATAAATATAATGATAATTTGATCTTTGTTGCATCCAGTCACCTTTGTCAAGGCTGGCTCAAAGTGCTTAACAAAAACAAAAAGGTACAATAATAATGATAATAACTGCTAAGGGCACAAGGTCATCAATTTTGGAACTGAGGAAGCATGAGATGTCATGAAATAGTAAAAAAGATAAAAAAAACAACCATGAAGCAAGAGGCAGAATAAAAACTTTTCATTGGGAGGTAGTCAACATCCTCTACATGCACAGATCCAAAATGTAAACATGTACCAGAAAATGTATTGATGAAGCACAAAGTGTAAGAAATCCATCAAGCTTAAAAAACCTCAATGATAGGGTGCAGAGGCAATTAGCAGATGTAGTCAACAGATGTAAACAATTAACTTGGTGCAGTCATAGAACAATCAAAAACAGGTATATAGTGTGAAAAGCACAAGGCAAAAGGAGACATTTAAGTAAAAATAGACCCAGGGATCAAACAAAAAAAGAAAAAAGGAAAAACAAAGACAGCAGTCTCCCCAAACCAGTCAGGCAAAGGGCTATCAACCTGAAATATATAATGATACACTACTACAATTAATGATTAGTACAAATTAGACTTCATTTTTTCATTTTTTGTCTCAAACAATAGTGTTGATCTAACACTGCAGCTGTCTTAACACTTAAAGACCTTTAATAAGGTGAAGACTTTTTGGTTTACTCATCAAACTGACATAAATGTGAAGAGATTCTGTCAAATGACAGGTTACTGGCAAGCACTGTAGCAGATTGTAGGCCTAAACAATACACATTCTAGTAAATTCTTGTGACAAAGTTTTCTGTTTTAATTTCAATACAAGCCTCTCCTCCCCAAATGTGAAGCACTGTTATTAGTCTGTCTATTTTATGAACATTCTACCTGATACAGGCAAAACTTACTGAGGTCAAACCCTCTGAATAAGCCTGGTCATTATTTTGTTGTTGCTGATGCTGTAATGCATCATGTCTCCTTGAGTTGTGCCCCAAAGTTACTCTTGCATTTCAGTCTTACTGGGATACATTTCTTACAGGAATAACATTTTTGTACAAACTTTGGAACATGTTTAGACAAGAGGTTCATGGTCAGCTGCATGCCTCCCGCTTACTCAGTGTGCACACCCTCATTATTTTCACAATGACTTCCTAATCTGCGCCTGAAAAAGTCTTTCGCCATTAAGCAGAACAAGAGGCAATAATTATAATTACGTGTAAAGTGTGGAGTCGGAATATAAAGAGAAGGGACCTGAAATAATTGATGCAAAGTGGCTTTTTGATTCACATGCATGTTCCATGAATTTTTAAAGGTGTTAAGTTACACTTAGATATACACAATACTAACACTTAAAAATTCTCAGAATTGAATACTAGCTTTAGCTTCCTCCAGCCATGTTTTGCAAGTCTCTTGCACTCTCTGATAGCAAGAAGTTTTGAATAAATTCATAAGTACATAGTAAACTTTTACAACTCAATTAGTTTTCTACACTTTGGATAACTTTGAATGCTTTTAAACTGTATAAAATAAAGTTATCAATATGTTGAAGTAAGTAAGTAGTGTTTGTTACTGATAAAGTGGCGAAAGACGGGGTGGATTTGTTTTTGTTGGTCCACTGTTTTGAAAATATTTATTTTGGCCACATGTTGGGAAGATTCAGTGATGGCCATGATCGAACTTCAAAAAAAAAAAGATCCTGATATTCACAAAGATAGATTACAAAAGGATCAAACTACACTGCAACCCGCCATCTGCTTCGCTGCCAGGATGAGCAACTTTTTCGTAACACAAACTATGTCGTCCTTCTGGCGGCGCAGTATTTCGCACTGAGCTGAGCATCTTTGTGGCGATGTGGCGATACAGTGCTTTTGTGCAGTTGATGTTGATATGTATTTCCTACAATTAATCTGCATATAAAAGATTATCGTAATCTTTATCTTCAACCTCAAGCTCATTGAAGAGTCTATAACTCAGCAGCAATAAAAGGTGTCTATCATGCATACACGGCATATATCTTGTTTCTTGTTTTAGACAGTTTTAGTCACTTCGAAGGAATCGTCAGTTCTTGATGGCTAATCAACCGATTGCAAGCTAAAGTTTCACACAGCGAAGGTTAAGATTGTGAAAATCTGCAAGTGGCGTGAAATTATCTCGAAAAGGTGGAACTGCGCCCGTAATCACAACGGACGAGTCCCATTCGTCTGGTTCGCTTCCACTTTTAGTTTAAAAGTTTAGTATCTCTTGGGGGGAAACCCGAATGAGACATCTTCACATCACGCCAAGTGCGTGCAACCCTACTCATTGAGTTCATTAATTTCCCCCACTGACACAAGCTAGCTGACCTCAAAGAACTTACAACACCAAACCAACTGCATGCTTCTTGGTTCTAACTGTTCCCAGCCACCTACTGATCGAGTGTATTGACTTAATTTTGCTTACAATCTCTAGCATCATTGATAAGTTTATCATTAAGTTTACGTCTATCACTATTAAAGTCTGCAGTGGTGAGATCATTCCTGAAGAAAATGGTAGCATCCTCAAGAATTATCGTCGCGTATCTTGTCTATTCTTGCTCTTCAAAGTCTTAGAAAAGATCATCCTCGAACAGGTCTTTGCATACTTGAGTGATTAATCTTTGCAGTCCTCACAACTGGCAGTATGCCGTCCATCAGACAGCACAGAGACTGCGCTGCTACACTGAGTTACAATGGGATGTTGCTGGCTCTTGATCGTGGACATCCTCCTGTATTGACGCGACTTGATCTCGCGCAGCATTTGACGTCACTGATCTCAGCATGCTTCTTGGTCTCGTGCAACATTTGACATCACTGATCTCACCATGCTTCTTGGTCTCGTGCAGCATTTGACATCACTGATCTCAGCATGCTTCTTGGTCTCGTGCAGCATTTGACATCACTGATCTCAGCATGCTTCTTGGTCTCGTGCAGCATTTGACATCACTGATCTCAGCATGCTTCTTGGTCTCGTGCAGCATTTGACATCACTGATCTCAGCATGCTTCTTGGTCTCGTGCAGCATTTGACATCACTGATCTCAGCATGCTTCTTGGTCTCGTGCAGCATTTGACATCACTGATCTCAGCATGCTTCTTGGTCTCGTGCAGCATTTGACATCACTGATCTCACCATGCTTCTTGGTCTCGTGCAGCATTTGACATCACTGATCTCAGTATATGCTTCTTGGTCTCGTGCAGCATTTGACATCACTGATCTCAGCATGCTTCTTGATCTCGAGCAGCTCTGACGTTGACAAAACGTACAAAAGGCTGGGATGCTGTATCGCTGTATCACAGATGTCAAGTCTTGGATGACCAGCAGCATAATGAAATGGAAGGTGATTCAATGAATGACGACAAGACGGAAGTTCTGCCTTTTCGTTCCCGTCTTTTCATCGGGTGATCTCCCGCCATCAGTGGGCACCCATACCAACCCTATCTTCTGCCCGCATTTTTGATTAGATGATCCCGAATGACATGCCCCTGGGGCACCATTTAACTGACATTTTGTGGTTACGTTTATGCAGCTATTCGTCATATCAGACCACATGATCTTGATGTTCAGGCAACAAGGGCACTGGTTTGTTCATTAGTTCTTTCCAGACTTGATTATGGCAACTCTCTCTCTCTCTCATACCAAAGCCGTGGGAAAAGATCGTAGGGGTGCCGTCCATAATATTTTGTTTATAGAGCTGCGTCAAAAGGGCTCTGAAAAATGTATATAAGACATGCATGTTTCTAACTGGTACAGACACGTACGTGAGTTATAAAACAAAAAAGAAACATTTTGCACTGTCCGGAGATTTGATCTTAAACACCACACGAGAACCGATGTGAACGCACAACAACATTTCCTCTTTCTCTATTTGTGTGTGTGTGTGTGTGTGTGCGGGTCGGTGTGTGTGTGTGGGTGTGTGCATGCTCGCTACTGTGTACGTGCTGCGTTTTGTATTAAGGGAAGGAGGCGAATCTGCAGTGTTCTGACCACAGATCAACAACCACACCAGACCAAGCTACAAATTTTATTATTGTAAATGGCGGAATTTACCCATTGACGAAGGAAGACCCCGTTATTGTGTGTACATGTACAAAGATGCTTTTGATGTACATCAAGATGAGACAACGTGTTTGTCATGTACCTTTGTAATAAACAACGAGAGAAGATTGCACGTTTGTCACCAACACAGAGACACAGCAAGATTGTCAAGTATCCATAAGACAACAACTCGTGTACATAAACTGGAACACAACACATTTGTCAACACACCACACACTCCTCCGCTCAAGCGTGTTTACAGTGCATTACCTTTGTGGTTTGGGTGGGTTGAAATCGGTATTCCAGTAGCGGTGCGTCTGTGTGACTCACCCCAGGAGCACAGAGCCTATTATCTATGTTAACACATTAATTGTCTCAGCTGAGATCTGACCCACTATAGGTCAGCTAGGATTACACATCGTGTTTCTCTTTCAGGTCACACCTACATTTACCATGTATGTCTACTTCATTTCCACATTCTGGGTCTCTAGCATGCTTCGATGATTTTCACTCAGCATGCTAATATTTCTGGGTTGAAGCCCAACCCAAGATTAATTTTTCGCTGTCAAGTTTTGTCTTTGACTGGAGACCTCTCTGACAAAAGGCACCTGCTGGCATGTACACCAACTTCAAACTCTCTCTCTCTCTCGTGCATACGTACACACGCACTCGAAGACACGCATACGTGCAGATACACATATATGCATACATCTGCACATTCGCACGTATGTACATGCACATCTTTGCGCGGACATAGTAAAAAGCCCTACAGACGTGTGTGCCACGGTGTGCCACTTGCGTCACAGTTATGTTGTCAGGGTGTGTTCTCGGTCTCGACTCGAGTTAGGCACACAGGGTTGAACTACTCCTCTTTCACCCTGCACCACGCTTCATCCCCTTCCTGCCCCACCTTCTCTCCTGTCCTCGCCTCCAACCAGACTTGAACCCGGAAGGTATAAACGGATCGTCAGGCCGTCCCAGAGGCAAATGCAACGAAACCGAAGTAAAGAGAGAGAGAGAGAGTGTGTGTGTACAGTACGAGGACAGACTGCATGGCTGACAGGAAGTCAGCTGAACAGCAAGTAGCCCTTTACTCGGCAGTTCGCTGACGTTGATACCATGGCGACATGGGCCGTATGAGCCTTCCACAGGCCTGCAGATCGACAGTGCAACCAGCCGTTGAGTGTGGGGAGAGATTTCCGAGAAACAGGGGCACATTTCTCGAGAAGCAGCCGGGAAAATGTTATGCCGAGTCTGGCTGCCTGCACGCGCACACAGTCTCTGTTGCTGTCATCTGCATTTTCGCGCCTCGCTTATGGAATCGGGAAATCGTATATGGTGGTGATGCGGTATTTCCTCGCTTTGAAGCGCTGACCTCATGACAACATGCGTGACACATCATTTGCTACTTTTATTAGACAGTCATCGCCAACTGGGAAACACCTTTTTGATCAGTACGAGACGTCTGCTGGGACAACCTGACGTGTGCCAGCTGTCGTCTGCTTGTGAACACGTTCTTATGGATTTCTCTTCTCCATGACACGATGTTGACATTGGAATATCTTTCAGAAAGGATAAACTAGCCGTGCAGGTATGTGAATTTCCATTGCTGTCATTCCAGCTCAAGACGTCGATAAACCTTTCTTTAAAAGTTCTTTTAAGGAATGATTTCCTCAATGACTGTCTTGTTTAAACTCTCTTTACCACCGCTGACAAAAAAGGTCCGTTGCCAGTGAAGCTATACGACAAGTCGTTTGCTAATGATTGTTTTATAAGTAAATCTAATTGGTGCACGTTTTGTCAGCTGTCTGCCCAACCTCCCGAGTTTGTTCCTCAATCGGGACACAATCGGGATTTTAATCTCTACCTTAATCGTTGAAGCCACCAGTCTACTCGACTCTTATCTTCCTTTTGCACTGTGAATCCACCCAAGGATGTGCACCTTCCCGGCCCCTCACTGTGACAGTAAAATAGTCCGTGTAATCTCTCTACCGGTAGATGTGATAAAGATTGTGCTGCAGGATACAAGCTACCCTAGTGTGAAGTATGGTCCCAGCTGTAGCAGCACGTGCGGCAACTGCTCTGAGGAAACAACATGCATCATTGTAACAGGAAAATGTCCAATGGACTGCATGCTGGGTATCAGGGAAGCTACTGTAACGACTCCTGCAGAGCTGGTGCCACGGCATGAGTTGTAGCAACACATGGCACCTGCACAGAACATGACGGCAGGTGTGAGACAGGGTGTGCTGCACAGTTAATTTCTGTAAAGAAGCTTGCTGTACGGGTTCGTCTGGCCTCGACTGTGATAAGACACGTGGCAGCTGCTCTGAGGGAATAACGTGCAACGTCGTATCACGAGACTATCCACAGGACTGAAAATATGGATATCAAGGAGTTTTCTGTAGACCGTGCTGTAAAATGTATTTATTTTTGTGAAGCGCCTCGAGCTTGCCCTTAGGGTAGAGATAAAGCGCTATACAAGAGAATATTATTATTAGTTCATTGTGACACAGCAGCTGTAGGCCTGCCTAATGCTGAGCTTATAGGGAGGAGATCATGAATCTTTATACATTACGGGTGGGTAGGCAGGTGAAGGGTGATAACGATTTAAAAAGAAAAATAAGAGCAAATACGATGAATTTTGAAATCTTGTTTCAGTTATGTCACCAATAATTTTCATCTTAATCCATATTTTATGAAAGTAGAACTCAAAGAGATGTTCAAACAAGAGTAAAAGGAAGGTGACGATATAACAATTTCTAGAAATGATTGATGATGATGAGCATGATGATGATGATGATGATGGAGGAGGAGAAAGAGAAAAAAGTGAAAGAAAAGGTTAGACTTTTAACTTTCTTCAACATTTACACGTTTCCCACACAACCCCTGCTACCCCCGCCCACCATAAAAAAGAAACAACAACAACAAACAAACACACACACACACAAGGGTCTGTATTTAATTCACAAATTTGTCAAATCACGAGTTAGTGAATTAACGTTTCTTTATCTTTCTCCAGCTTTCATAACCTTGACCTGTTGATGATCTTGAAAACCCAAGGTTTTGTGCACTAAGCTCAGGAGGAGAGGGAAAAAAATTGAAAATTGACTGAAAGTGACTTGGGTGTTCGATGATGGCATCTGTTTTGATACTGACATCGACTGAATCGTTCTGAGAACAGTTCCCGCTGCCAAACTTGCATGCAGTTTTCCAGTCCGGTTATTCAGCATGTGCATCGCTTTTTCTAACCTTGCAAAGCGGAGTTAGTCGAGATGTAATCTACCCTATATTCTGCTGGAGCTGATGTGTCTCAGTGACATCGAGCGACGAGTGAATAACAAATGCAACGACCTCACCACGCGCAAGGGCATGCGAACAGACGGAGGGAAGGAGGTCGAGGTCACGATCGAAGTGAAAGTCAAGAAGGAGGTCGAGGCCATGGCCAAGGTCGAGGTCGAGGCCAAAGTCAAGAACGAGGTCGAGGTCACGGTAGAAAGCAAGGACGAGGTCACTACGGATGTCAAGCACGAGGTGGAGCACACGGCCGAGGTGATGAACGACCACGTCGAGTTTTCTGGCAGAAAAGTGTAGAAGGTCCTTCAGGTCTTGGAAAGGGATACTGTGAAGAAGGGTTTCAAGAGCACAAAATCAATGCGAAAGGAGCGCTGCAGGTATCATTCATTCATTCGTTGACTTACTGATTCATTCTTTTATTCTGTGTTATGTTTTGAATATTTCTTATTGGTACTTTGTTTTCCTCAATTTTGCTTTTATTCATCTGTCATTCCCCCTTTTTTAAACGTCTGAGGTCACAAAAATGTGCGTATGCTTACCTGGAGGTGTAATATATAATTTATTTTCTCCTTAGTCCTTTTCGCCACCAGTGGAGCATAGGGCATATATTATATAGTTTATAGCTGGGCTAAAAATATAGCACATCGCATAATCATAGAGCCATTTTTACAATCCTGTCGTGTAGCTATATATCATAACATAATAACGCCATAACATCAAAACATCGTAGACTGTGGTCGTGAGTTGAGGAAGAGTTCAACGAGTCCATTTCCTCATTTCACTAGCTTCCATTCGGTAAAACCCGATTTTGCAGTCAACGATTTCCCTAAAGGCATCGAAAAAAAGTCACAGGGTCAGCTGATAGGCCTGCATGTCTTCAGCGGTCTTTCTCTTTCGTACCGAAATCGTTTTCAAACTTTCGGATGAAGACTATGTTAGTTTTCACGTACGTTGAGTGGAACATTCCATGAACACGTCTTCTGTGATGTATCACCTTTCCTTTTGAGTTCTTTCCTGTTAAAAAAACATTTATTGCCCTTCTTTCAGGGCTTGCATCTCTGCTGAGACGGGTGGGTAAAGGAGCAGAGAGACGTAGAGGGGTAGATATAAAGAGGGAGAAAGGGAGAAACAAGTGGAAAGAAATAGACATATATATATATACAGAGAGAAATCGATCGAGAGGGGTAGGCACATTCTAGGGAGGGAGAAAGACAGAGTGTGCGAGCTGGGGGGGGGGATCCGCTTAATCACGATAATGACTTCAAAAGGAATGTCGCACAGGAACTGGAGAATGCACTCAGGAAAGAGGGGAAAGACCCCCAGACTGCCTTCAACGACTGGTGTGCACAGCATGCTGACCAGCAGTTCCCTGGTCTCAGACACAAGGCGTATGCCATCCCACCCTTCTTCTTCAAGTGCTACCCGGTGAGGATGACGCAGTGTGGCTGCACAGACGTCAAGCCCTGCCCGGGAAACTTCTTCGTGGTCACCGCACAGGAGAGCGACCAGAAGGGAGACAACGCACAGCGCAAAGTTGGGCGAGCATTTAGGGTAAGAGACTGTCTGCTGGCAGCCAGTAAATGAAATTATCTAATTACGTCACTTACCTTTCTCAATTAAATCTGGTAATTATGTGGATGATGGCAATCTTTGAATCAAAACTATGCAATTGGGTCACATTTTCCTTGACTGAAACGACAAAAGTACGTATCTAGGTAGCATTCATTCAATTGAATATTGTTCCTAGTACACATGCATTTAAAGTTATCAATAATTTCTTACTAATCGAGGTAACATCACGCTGTAGTTTGTAACTGAATTTTTGACTAGCTTGGCTATAGTTACACGTCACACCCTAGGCGTGCTTTTACAGCTTCTGAATGAAGACCTGGAAAGAAAAGGGATGACAACTCTGTTCATCATGACTGGGGTGGTTCGTGACAACATCCTGGCCTGGGTCAAGCTTCCACAAAACTGTTCGGAGGTATGTTCGATAGTGTATACCTCACGGCTGTGCGTGATCATAGAGAGTAATCATAGAACCATGTTTACAACCCAGTCGTGTAGCTATATCTCGTAACTGTCTGACAAAGATAGCCGCAGTGGGCGCCTTCAAAATGCACCGTCGACATGCTTGACAAGCGGAACACGTGGTGTGGATAATGCTTTTACTTCCAGATCACCTCCCGGGGATGAGGATTAATTTTGTTCCCGTTGGTTTCTCAGATGCAGAAACTGTTTCCGAAAGTTTCTGCCGAACGACCGGAAGGTGCGCCTCCTTTGGAGGAGAAGCAGAAGAGGATGGAAACTGATCTACTTGTGGTGCATCAAAAGGGAGTGACATTTGTACAGGTGAGGAAACGGCAGATGTAGTCTCTCTTTTTTTCCCGTCTCATGGTCTCCGGACTTACGTCACACAGACACACTCGTGCATTTGTGGTCGATAACACACAGCTGTACCTGCTGCTCCCTGATAGGTCAGTTTCAGTCAGATGAAGAAAATATAACAGCTGTATGTATGCTTATATCTGCCAGGTCAAAAGTTGTGGCGCCAACGAGGAGAGCTTGGATGAAGCTGTGGTCAACCGCGAGGTGGCGGCCGCCATCGGTCAGCTGACCAACGACGAGGAGTTGTTTAAGCAGCTGATGCAGGAATCAAGCTTCCGTGATAAGTGTCAGGTCCAGAAAGTTGTAGCCGTGCCAGAACTCACCCGCCAACAACTAACAGACTTCAGTGTCAAGTCAGAGCAGGTAGGTAGACATATGTTAGAGTTTTTCCGTATTTGACATTTCCAGATTTGAAAAGACCGGGCAAGATCAAACCACGTGACCATTTCTCATTCATTAGGAAAGCTGTATTCACGAATAATTTATCTTACAGACGTTTTACTACAAGAGCTGCCGTTTAGAACAGCGACTAATGGTGTAAGTGGGAGCCTCTTCATTGACCGCGCTTTGCCGATCAAACATATCTCTTCACAAACCTTTTTTTTTTGTCCATCGAACATTTAAGGAAACAATAGGTATGACTCGAATGCTGTTACAAAACGCCTGTCTGCAAGTACTGTGTCATTAAATCATCATAGTTTAACAGAAATGAAATGTCACATGCTGGCAGGTTAATTTAAAATGTCTGGCTTGCTGTTTTTTTCAAAGTCACGTGACACGATGACGTGTGTGGGGCGTAAGGTCAAGAGACTTGCTGTCGTCCTTCTTTCCCTGCTTGATCAGCACAGCTCGCGGGCTGTGTAACGGATGTGATTGTGGATGCTGATGTTGTTGATGTTGTCGATGTGTTTCAGGACGTCGTGTTCTTGTGTCAAGACGATCTCTTCATTGACGACATAGAGACGCCAGAGCCGGAGACAGACTTAACACACTTCAGACAATGGTGGTCTCAGCTCACAGACAAGGCTGCCGAGGTCCCTCTCAAATGCAGTAAAGAGATAATTGGAAAGTAAGTGTGTGTGTGTGTGTGTGTGTGCTTCTATCCAACATCTAACCTGTTTCTATGGTCAGCAGTCGTTCAGTTCTTCCATCTTCCGTTTATGACAGCCTGGATGATAGCATAACAGTAACGTACCCATTTATGCCATCTCGACCTCTTCTTCCAACACCGAAAAAACTATCATACTCGTCACATACAATTGTTACACACCAGATTCGGTCACGTGAACGAGAGCGAAGGATCCCATCAGAAGAGTAGCAGGTAGTGCTACAGATTTGCTACTACTATTCCTACTCTTGAAGACACCTGCAGCAAAGATTTTCAGGCACACGTGCAGCAAGTAACAAAGGCTTGAATTCAGCACCACCTTCAACTCTGTGCACAAGGAAACACGCACAATTAAATCTCTTAATCATATAACATAATCATAGAGTTTTTAGAAACCCGTCTTCTAGGTCCGCCAGATGTATCTCATCATCACTTTCGTAAGAACATTATTGTAATGCGAAAAATATTGCAGACTTAAGGAGGTCTTAAATTTTGATAAAATTTATGTATTGTCCCTAAGAGAGTGGATAGCAAAAGGCTGATTCTCTGCTTGCTCACCAGATGGCAGACCTATCGTTTAATTTAAAAATGTTTAGGTGTAGTTAGACGAGAAGATCAAGAGTTGTGCATGTTTTGCAGGTATGCAGGTCTGCTCTCTACACCTGTTTCTCGGAAAGATGGCGGTTTTCATCACCTGGTCCGCTCTCGGAAAGACGCCATCAGGCTGACAGCAATGACATGCCGACGTCAAATGCTGACAAATAAGGTAGACTAAAAACTGTCTTCTGAATTTTAAAAAAAGAATGGATCTTACTAAAGAGAGTAATTCAAACAGGTAACTGAACGGGTTGAGGTATTGGAATAGTAAAGTCTGTGGGTTCTATAAATTATATTTTTTGATGTTTGGCAGAGATAAATTGTATATTTTGTACAGGAAGACTTTGGTTTTTTTATGCTCTATTCATGCGGGTTAGGAAGTGAAAAGTAACTTGTTCACCAACGATTATTAGAATGTATATCTTCCAAGCAAGCGTATTGTCCGATGAACCAACCGAACAACCAAAACAGCCAGCCATCCAGCTGGTCCTCATCCCCTCCCCCCATTCACAAAGATGCATCCTTAGATACACTTGAGCGAGAAAACTAGCATTTGAACAAGATTAAATGCTTGAAAGAAATGTGCTCAGGTAAACCTTTCTCACCTTCTGAATTTCTAATAAGGATGGTACATGTGGTAGAAAAAGGCCACGTGCTTTTAGAAGTGCTACGGTCAGCGTCAATGTTCCTTTTAACAAATATGAAAGAAAGAAACACTAGTATAAATGTTTGAATTTTGTTTCTGTTGCTAGGATACAGAGTGGGTGGATAGAGAGAGGGAAGAGAAGTTCGTGTGTCTGGCCGGCCGTGAGATGTGCGGAGTACAACAGCTGCTGCTGTACAAAGCCATACATTTTGCACACACACACGAGTCTGGCTATGTCGTGGTTCTGTACCAGTCTGATCGGAGTGTTTTCACAGCTCTTCAGCATACGTTGATGGACAAAGTGATGGATTGCAATGTGCATTCGCGCGACTACATCAAGATAATCAGGAAGAGTGCGAGTGACAAGACCCTGCTCGTCATTGTGGGTGAGGTCTGTGCTGGTGACCCTTGGATGACTGTTCTCCAGACTTTACAGATGGAGGTCAATCACTTCAGCGTGTGGTTTATGGCGGACCCAGATCAGCTGCCCGAAGACTTCAAGACGATCAGTCGCAACTTTTGCGAACATCGTCTGGATGTCGTGCTGCGCTGCCCACCTGCCGTGCAGCACTTACTGCACCACGTGCGACCTCGGCGCGACGGCATCGGCGAACCCCAGTACACCAGGGACACGCGCCACATGGAGGTCCCTACCAACGGCCCCGTTCCACTCTGCATCAGGCATGAGCAACATGGCGGCCGAATCGCTGACTGCGCGCAGTGCGCCTGTCTGGTAGTTCAGCTTTTAAGCGAGATCGTGCCAGGTTTTAGGAACGTGCGAGGTTTTAACCGCACCTTCGCGGAGGTCGTGAAGGCTTCGCCAAGTCAAGGGGCTCCTCTAACGTCCCGCTCGAACCTCTCGGTGGCTGTCGTTGTCCACTGTGCCCCTGGAGAAGGGCAGCAAGCAGAGGCCGGTAAGCACGCTGATCCCATGTCCAGTGCAGACCCCTTTTTTCAAAGTGGGAAACGCTGCGGAATGAAAGGAAAGGAAACGAGGTTCCTGCAAGAAATAAAGCAAATGGCTCCGGGCAGCTGTTCGACTGACTACACTTGCGAACGGTCGACGCGCGCCTTAGATGTCGCCATCTTTGTTCCCCATGAAGGTGCAGAGACTCAACCCAAACCCAGTGCAGAGAGCAGGTCCTTGCCTCCTATCCCCTCTCTGTACTGGATGCACAAAGACCTTGAGAGGTACAATGATTGGAACAGGTCTGGCATCTCAGAGGTGGGCTCCAGGTGTCTCTCGCAGCTGATCCTGATAGTACCTTGACATACGGGCTCCTGTCAGGCTTTGTCAGAGCGATTCTCACATCACTTGTCGCTTGAAGCATCGTTAAAACTTTACAAGATGTGTTTTTTTAATATGCTCATTCATTACCAAAATATTTTGTGATAAAATAACAGTTTGTACCATTTACATACTTCTTTTTGTGATATTGTTACCTTGGAGACATCTGTTGCTCAGCTGTCGTCACATTGTTGTAAGGTTTTCTGTGGATCTTGAATGAGATGTAACCGACTTTCTGGTTCAGTCGTGTATCATTTGATGGTGAATGAAATAACTGTGATTATTGAATGTGATTGACAGCCAGAAGACGATGGCAGGTTTTGTGATATGATCAAGACGCTGGATGCAAATGATATAGGAGAGAACTGTGTGGAGGGTTCTTTTTCTGCTATATTTTGTCATGCAATTAAAAAAAGAAATTGACCGTTATTTTTTTTATTGAGACTTTCTCTCTTGCTCAGTATACAAATTGAATAGATATATTTTTTTAATCTGAAGAAAACTACATTTTAGTTATTTATTTTTTAACAGGTTTTAGCATAATTGAGTTCTTAAAACTAGTCTTAGAAGTTACCAAATGCATTATCTCTGTTTCTCTCTGATTTTCTTTGTCTGTTTACGAAAGTTGCCTTGTCAGTTGGAAAGGATGACACTAACAATACTGAAAGACATCGGCTATGCAATATCTGTGTTTACCTGTGATGCTGGATACTTACCAAAACCACAGAAGATGCAGGTCGTGTCTGTTCAACAGCACTACATGGTGTTACGCTGAGTGTGTTTCACAAGTGTTTTACAGTTTGTTATCCTAATGACTAGTTTTGTAAAATAAGAAAGCACAATTTTTATGCACAATGCTGTTTTTCCTTCTTTTTCACAATGTTTTTCTGAATATTTTATTTATATGAGCACAAAAATACTTATAAGGTAAAAAAAACTGATTACTTCGCAGGTGTTGTTGCGAGCATTTGTAAGGGTGGTTTGAAACTATACCGCGAAGCCTTATTACCATCCACCAATACCAAAGCCTGAAATGAAACACCCATTACAGCAAAGTCATAAATTTCGTTCTGCTTGACAAACAAGTGGCTTTTTATGGTGAGGGTTTACCTTTCAGCATTTTGGTGATGGAGGTTATGATTCCTGGCCTTTTACTTTACAGAACGAGGTTATTACTCCTATGAATTTTCGTCGATGCCACTGGTGGGCTGAAACAAAAATGTTGTCCTCTTAAGTGACTAGTAAACATTGCCTGTTGACCGAGGGCCTTAACTATTTGCTGATAAAGCTCATCTTTATTGCAATGAATATGTGCAACTTATAAACTCATGTGGGTACGAACGTACGTGTGTGTATGCGTGTGTGTGTGTGTGTGTGTGTGTGTGTGTGTGTGTGTGTGAGAGATAACGTATTTGTGCTAGAGCGGCTGATTGAAGTGCCTTGGAATGGACAGCATAATGCAATCTACAATAAAGGTCAAAGCTGACAACTGAACGATTTCGATTCGTGGTTGTCCTCTGTGTGTGTGTGTGTGTGTGTGTGTGTGTAAGAGAGAGAGAGAGAGAGAGAGAGGAAAGTTTACCCTCGTGGATAAAAAGATTACTCATACTATTTACAGAATGATTTGCCTCCTTGGAAGTACATGCACAGTAATTTAAAGTAGCCCGCCTCCTGTGAGGCGGATTACTTTGTGGGTGCTGTGCTATTTTGGAACTGTGGCCTGATTTAGCAACAGGGTCAGTGAGTCACTGGGTCAGTAACACACTATTTCCAGAACAGCGAAAGAAAGAAAACAAAGAAGGAAAACGAAAATAGAAATAAAATGTAAGGTACAATGCTGAGAGGCAGTGCCCGAGTGATTCCAAGAAACAGTGAGTGGAAAGCCCGCGGAAGCAGACAGCAAGATTTGAAAATGCCAGCGTGGCAAAAGGGGAATCCCCAACTAGAAAGTCCCCCCCCTTGCCATCATCAGCAGTCCCCTCTGGGGTTTTCTCAAGCCCACGCTTTTCCAAGACAGTAACCTGTCTTGCGGCTTGTGGCCAGACAACAACCTCGACACCGCGAAGGCAGGCTGTACGTGGTTTCACGCACGCGCATGCTCTGTGTGTGCAGGGCGGTGCATGAAGAGAGACCGCACAGCGCGAGACATCGATGAAACCACAGGTGAGAGCGGATCTAACAACCTTTTCGTATCAAATGATGTGTGTTTTAGTTACCTGTGGACCTGTGGCCTGGTTGGATTCGCCGTGTTGTGTGTCAGTACCCCTTTTATCTTCTGTTTTACGCAAAGATACAGTTCGAAGTTGCTTCCTGTACGGTGTGTGTGTGTGTGTGAGGGGAGGTGGCAGGGCACGTGTATCTCAGCTGGTTTGTTTGCGGAACAGGATCTGATAAAGCTGTGATTGCCTTTTTTTAATTTTTTTTTTAGCCACAGTGTTGTTTCGAATCAAGACTTTGGTCCCTTGTAGGTGTTAGAGGCGTGTGACGCCAGGAACCTGTTTAGATCACCGACACCGCCCTGCGTCAGACCAGGATGTGTCCTGACTGGCTGTGGTTTCTGCCTGGAAATTCCCGGGGGTTAACCCAGACTATTTGAACAGCGACCTAGGAGACTGCAGGAGACGCAACTTGTGTGCGGGGAACCCGCTAACCTCTGTGCAAGTACTAAGCCGTTTAAACGACAAGCAATCGTCTACCACCATAACCACCCCCACGGTGCAGAGCTGTTGGTGTCTGACTGCTTGTCTCTCGATGTTTGTCCAGCACTAACCCTAACCTTCTATTTATGCGTTCATTTGTGCTTGTTTTAGTTCACGACTAAAGGATGCTACATTCAAGTGGCAGGTGACACGCAAGGAGTGTATCAGAGCTTTTCCACTGTGTCCGCTTGTGTCAGGAGACTGAAGCTGCTGTTACCTAGAAAAGAGATGATGTCAGTCGGAAGTTTGTGGCAAGACTCCGTGCAAGCTTTTAGGGGCGTGACTTCGCGCGAGTTTCGACTGTCGGTCAGACCATGGCATCTAATACTCCTTGACTTCGTCGTTAACCATATCTTTTACTTTTTTTGTCCTGCCTTACTGAGTTGCCACGACAGACAAAACAGTTTAAACCAAGTCATGTTGGTGAACTGCTGATGGATATGATCTTAAGTGGACTTTATATTGCCAGTGGATTTTGTCTACTCCTGTAGACACAAAACTGCCAGAGAATTTCTTTGACTTGTGATGCTGCTGAAATGCCAGTTGAGTTTCATCTTCTTGTGGTTATTAATATGCCAGTGGATTTCAGTGATTATTTTTTTGGTGACTAAACAGCCAGTTAATTTCACCCAGCCTTGTGACCACTAAACTGCCAGTCGATTTTCTTTATTCTAGTGGTCACTACAGTTTTAGTCATTTTCACTGGCTTTTGCGGAGACTAAATTTCCGTCCTGAAAACATCTCTTAGATACTTTTCCGACCTCGATCATCTGAAGTGAAATGTCAGGAAACTGGAGGACAACATACTCTACCCTCTTGTCCTCCCTGGACTTTGTGTAGACTTCACAACTTGAGGAAAATCTACACACGAGACATCGTATGATGGTCTCATCTAAAGCGCAGTGACAGGATGCTCCAGTCAACTAAAATATTGTTAATAGAAAAACTGTAAAGTCCGTGAATATTTACAGTATGCAACAAGATAGTTGTCTTTCTTATAAAAAGATCTGGATTATAGATGTTCCAACATTTGTTCCATTTTTTTGGTATGCAGAAATGGTTGGATTACAGATGTAATTAATTTGAATTCAACCTTCGCTTAATAATTCTACAGCAGCAGTGATTACAGATTTCTTGAAATGAAAATCTGGTTGGCAAACAGAAGATGACTTTAGGAATAATCACATGTTTCTTTAGTTGTTGTGGGGTCTATAAAAGAGAATAATTTCGACACTAGAAAGGTTATTGGAATGTAAAGCAACTGTTTTTTTTTTTTACACGAGGGCTTCTCATCAATCAGAATGATTACTGATACTGTGAAGAAGTCATAATGATTAAAAAAGAACGTATACTTGTAATAATTTATTGAAATATTCCAATAAATCTGAAAGAAGGCGAAGGCGACAAAGTGTGTGCATAAAATATCGTAGAGAATGCCACGGCAAAAGAGAGGCAAAAAAGAGAGACGTGGGGAGCAGCCAAGAAGTAATGAAGGGGAGAGAAACCCCCCTTCCTGTGCTGGCAGCTCGGTAGGAGGCGCTGCTGCTAGTCCTGGTGGGTCCGCAGGCAATGAGCAGACATCCATAAATGTCGTGACAACCGAGTCTCAACCGCAGGGAGTCCACGGTGGTCATCAAAAGGAAGGAACCCAGTCTGACCATTGTAAGTCATCGAAGTCATGTCCGGAGCCGACAACTTACGATCGGACCACAAAAAAGACAGAACAGCGAAAGAAAGAAGAGAGTGCTCAGCAAAACAAAGACGATGCTAGTGTTGGACAGATGGAAAAGGTCAGTACTTTGCCGATAAAGAAAGATGAGAGCAATCAAAGAGGCAGTTTTCAAACACATACAAAAGGGGCTAGACTGAAAGAGCAAGCTGGAGGAGGCAGGTCTCGAGGGCAGGATGAAGGCGCCAGTCGACAACACGAAGATAGTTCACAGCATCACAATGAATCAGAAACTGAGGAGGCCTGGCACACTGTGCCAAGTCGAAAACCTAACAAAAATAAAGTAAAACCGTCCCAACCGAAGTGGATTCCAGGAACTCAAAACCTCACAGGGGACAGTCCTAAAGGTCCCAGATCTGGAGGATGCAAGGCCGGTAAAGACGCCACATCGTACAATCCTAGATTGGACAGTCGTAAGGGTCATATCCCCGAAGAGTTTACTCCACATCGCAGGTACTCACCTCAACCCTGTGCTGACTACACCACGCCTCACAAACGATACCCCCCTCATCCACATCAGCCTTCTGATCATCTTCACAAGGGGCAGGAGGCACCCACACAGTCAGAGATGGAGATTGAAGAACAGCAGCGTACATCCAAAATCAAGGAACTAATACAGGCAAGTGATCCCGTGGGATGAAAGCGGTAAAAGATCGAGAGTTTAATTTCCTTGGAAGGTTGTCACATAGGAAAGGGGTCCTCGGGTACGTAGGGGTAATGCATCTCGAATTTTATATCATGGAGAGGTACAGATTTATACCACTTCGTACATGTTTCATGCGATTTTAAGGACAGATGACTTCTGGGGCGGTAGTTATGAACGAGGGTAGGTATTTGTCCTAGGGCAACGTGGGGAACTCAAGGAGATGTGTCTTCTTTGTAAATTAATAATGCGGTGTTCATACCCTTTAGATGTTGTTAACCCCTGGATCCGTAGTTATAAAGTGGTGGCAAAGGTGCCCTGGGTTAAAGAAACATAAAGTAGTGTTTGCCGGGTTCGGACACCGCTTATAACTTCGGAATTAAGACGCTTTTCCTTACGTTCCCCATTCCGGCCTAGGGAAACGTTTAAGTCTTGCTTCATAACTTCGGCACCAGGGTACTTGGCAGTTGAGGTTCATATCTAGAAAAACATGTAGGCCTATATTAGATTGAATTGTATGTAGATAGAAGACAGAAGATATTAACCTTTGCTTTTTTTTTTTTTGCAAGAGGCTGTATGATGACCGGAGAGGTACTGACTACCAGACGTCTAAAGATAGCATCGTCAGCGAAATCTTCCAGAAACTAGCAGAGGAAGATTTTCCGAGAGCTTTCAAGGAAGCGTACTGCGTGCCCCCGTGTGTTGACCCCACGCAGACGACACGTGCGGTCCAGGGCAGGGCACTTCTTCGGCAGGACAGTGATGTAGAAGGATTGCGCGCCGAATGTCTGGTCTCTAGATCTTTCAATGTGAGCAGGAAAAGACACTTTCATGTCAGTTCATGAGGATGTTAATAATTTTAAACTTATACCTAATCATAGTTCTTTCGTGTGAGTTGGATATATTTTGTATTAAAGGAAGACATTCCATTGATGACAGAAACATTGCGCTTCGTATACTTGTTGTTGCGACAGGCATTAAATGTTTGGCTCGCAAAACATGATCACCCAGCCATGTTCATCATCATGAAGTTTTGTCTGGACAACTTGCTGGGTTGGCTGGGACCGCGCGGTAGGGCAAAGCTCGGCGACAAGTTTGCTCGGATCTGCACGGAAGTAAGTGCTGCCACGAGTTCTTTTAGATCCCATTAAAGGTAAAGCTCATCAAAAGCGTAAAAATCAGTGATATAATTTTCAATAAAAGCAACTTTGATTTTGTGTAAAGTTGCCTTTGTACCTTTGTATCCGAGGGTTTGGTGCATGTCACAGTTCAGTAACCAGGAACCTGCCTGTGCCTTTGTAAGGTTACTCTTGTGTTTGCATTGCATTTTGCAATATTTACAACCATTTTTGTGAATAAACTTATTGCTATCGAGCAGTTAACAAGGGAAATATTAAGAATGAAGGGAAAGAATGAAGGAAAAAAGGAAGAATGTAATTTAAGAAATAAGCAGAAATGCTGTTCCAGATTTTTGGAGAAGACATTTGCAACCAAAAGGACAACGAAAGGCGGGAAGCGGACCTGATAGTGCTACATCCCGATAAAGGCATCGTCTTTGTAGAGGTAAACTTTCCTGTACACTGGTGTAAATGGACTGGTGGCTTCCATACAGTGATGTGCATAGACCGGTAGTTTCAGTGTGTGTGTGTGTGTGTGTGTGTGTGTGTGTGTGTGTGTGTGTGTGTGTGTGTGTGTGTGTGTGTGTGTGTGTGTGTGGTTAACAGTCGACACGTCTTCAACTTTCGTGCAACGCCAAGTGACGTTTCTTCGAGACCGAGACGAACGAGAAGAAAGTAAGAACGTTTTGGTTAGAAATCCTTGATGCAAGGGTCCAGTCGGTGATAACGGACTGTTGGTCTGTCAGCTGTCGTCCTGGCAAATCCAAGAACTACGCGCGCAGAACTTGCACGTGAGACGTAGACGTTCTATACCAAAGCCGGCAGGACACCTCGCTCTTCTCAGAAGACAAGAGGGCGTCTAGTCATTTGCAAAAGCACCGGAGACGAGAGGATTGCCTGGCAGCAGGGTGGTGTTCGTTCGGCGGCCGAACGTGACATTTTAATTCTGGCGCCTACTAATGTGTAGTCGGGTACACAAGTACTCGTCGAGGAAGCCACGTACCGACTCGGAACTGGATAAATTGCAGGAACAGGAACATGCGTAACATGATGGACCTAAAACCAACGGCTGCACCTCCTTCACAAGGCTTAATTGGAGTGCTAAGCCCTTGTTGACAATGTAATGATATACATAATGATAGCAATGATACGGTTTGCACAATCATAACAACTTATTGGTGTAAATAATCATATCGATGTTATGGTGTACATAATAATAACAACAATCTTATGGTTACGTAGTTTTAATAATCGCATGATGTGATTAGTCATAACGACCTTTGAGTGTACATAGTCCTAACAACCTTTGAGTGTACATAGTCCTAACATTGTGATGGTTATATAGTCATAACATTCTTATGGTATATATATATATAATTATGCGTATATATATATATATTCATAATCATGCCATGGTGTACATAGTCAAACAGGTCTTCCCCTCTGTCATCTCCCGCTAGAGAAGAATAAGTATGTTTGCTTGTTTTTAATATAGGTCAAGGCAGTAGGAGGTAAAAAGGAAAGCATGAATGGAGAAACTATTTTGATGAAAATAAAAGCTGCGGTGAAAGGACTAGGGAAGGACACGACAATATTGACTGAAGTGATGAAACGGTCGCCTCACCGTCACGTGATGAAGATGCAGCGCGTGGTGGCGCTGCCCAACGTCGGCAGGCAACAACTACAGGAAGTGACGAAACACAAAAGCGGTGAACTGAAGGTAAAATGACCTCCCTTGACTGGGTAAGGAACTAAATGCACAGGGACCCCGACACAGACACATTTTGATACAACACATATACCTACACTCAGACACTGACACGTGAGACCGACACACAGAGACACGAGAGACAGACATCGATACCCACATAGACCAGAGACATACCTACACACACATTGATCAGGCATACAGATGCAGATACACACATGCCCCATATACACACATGCCCCAGACAAACTGAGGAGAGGCTGTGAGACAATGGGAAGGAAGAGTAAAGGCGAATGATGCTGGTTAATCTCTGTTAGTGTGTGTGTGTGTGTGCATTTGTGTTTGAGAGAAAGAGAGTATGCATACATATATGCGTGCGTGTATGTACATACCTTTGTTTATTGTTGCTTTACAGGGTGTGATCTTCCTTTGCAAAGATGAGCTGCTTAGTATTGATGGCACTAAACCCGATAGTGAGAACAATCTGAACAGTTTTCTTCAGTGGTGGCAGAAGTTACCCTCAATGAAACTTAGAGAGGATTCTTCAGGGCTGAAAGAAATCATTGGAAAGTAAGAGAGGAAGAGAGGGTGCAGTTTGTAGAATTATATATTGTCACCCAGTGAGATTAAACATGCGTCTTTGAAAGCTGATTTAAAGCAAGCTCCTGCTCAGTAGGATAAATTAAAACACCCAATCAAGCCACTTTTAACCGGGAAAGTATCAAATTTCTGAAGTTCCACGAGGTTCTATTGTATTGGTACACGAGACTAGAGTGAGATCCTGTGACTTTCATATTCAAGTTTGTTGAAGTTGTCAAACGTTTACTTTGCTAAAGTATGGCATTCAGTTCACACTAACACCCAGTAACGAGTGTACTGTAACTAAGAGCTTCCAGCTGGTCAAAGCGCTTTAAAAAAATTGCCTAAGTACGAGTAAGAATAGTCCTCTGGAAAGAAAACAAAATAAAAGAGAAAAAAGAAATTATGTTCCATGATGGTGTTGTCGATGTCGATGATGACCGTGGTTTGACGGTGTTGATGGCAGGTACGCTGGGCCGCTGTCGTCGCCGGTGACCCCACGTGATGGGAACCAGCTGCATCAGCTGCGGCACATCAGCGACTGCGTGCGTCATGCCATCCAACACCACGAGAAGCTGCTGTGCGACACTCAGGTCAGTGTGGGGATATTGAGAACAAACCCGAGTGAGACTCGAAATAAAAATCAAAGTTGCAGAAGACCGCTTTATTTTTCTACAAAAAAAAAAAAAAAAAAAAAATGCGAAGAACAATAAACTTTCTGGGAGAAAACACGTGGATTGACTTAATTATTTCTGATGTCACTTCAAGTGGCGGCCAGTGAAAGAGGTTAATTAAGTTTTGCTTGATTAGAGAGCTGACAATTTCACGGGGAAGCATGTCAGGACTTCATACAAAACCTATGTAAGAATGAGGTTATATGGTCAATTATCCAGCGCATGCGCAGTACACACTCATCAGCGGTATGAGCGGAAGCGGAATTTTATACTGTGAGCCACTCAGGTAACTGGATCGAGACATGCAAGATGGGAAGAAAGAATCATTGATGTCACAACGGGAAATTAGGGAAAATAATGCAGGAGAAAGTCGCGATGTGATTGGTCACGGCCTCACTTTAGAAGGCGGAGAGTCTAGCGGTTAATGCATTAACCCTTAACATTCTTACACATTATTCCACAATATCAAAATTAAAATGAAAAACTCTCATTACAATGTGCATGAGTCATGTACTTCTTGAGCGGAAAACAAATTATTACAGTCAGATTTTGGAAATTAATATCGTGTAATAAGCTAAATCTACTCATTTGAAAATTTTGTATTCGGTTACTCTTAACATATATGCGTTCGCGTGCGTGTGCTTGTCAATACTTCTAGGTTTCTTCATTTCTTAATTGCATGTCTTTATGAATTATACTTATTTAAGGACATTTTCTTAAGATGCAGTATAGGTAATATGAGTGAAGTAAATTCTTGGATGTCTAATATGCTAAGTTCATATCGTCCCCAGAATAAAGTGCTGGAGAAAATGGCAGAGAACAGACTGGTCTACGTGGAAGGACCAGCAGATCGAAGAGTTACATCGCTGCTCATCAGCAAGGCTCGCCGCTACCTCCATGAAAATGACCGCCATCGTGTTGTCGTGTTGAGATCGTTGTGTGGGGAGACTAGACAGGCCACCAGCAGGTCCTTGTCCTCCCTCATACGTCACGGACACCGCTCGTCCTGCGTGGCTGACGTGGAAGTCAACGTGGACCGAGTCAAGAGTGCAGATGACCTCGTGACCATCATTGAGGGATGTTTCGAGCAGACTCGTAGCCTAAGAGGGAGATATGAAACAATTCTTTTCATTGTTGACGAGATCCAGCCGAAGTCTCTGCGTAGCCTCGTGCTCGACACTTTGAAAACGATTGGCAAGTGCAAGGTCTGGATGGCTTGTGAAGAGTCTGACGCACCCGAGGGCTATGAAAAATGCTGTAAAGAGTTAAAAATTTGCTGTTCCCAAGCTATACTACAGCTGTTGAACTACGTATACAAGTTGGGAGAGAAGAAACCGATATACCATGAGAAAGTGGACCAGGCAATGACTTACTGCTTTGGCCTTTCTCCCCTGTGCATCAGTCACAAGAAACATGACCCCAACAACAAGGTCATCAACTGCACAGTCTGTGGTCGCGAGTTGGCAAATTTTCTCAAAGCTCAACGACTGCTAGCGCTCGGACCACAAGAAAATTGCTTAACGACCCCTCCACAAGGTTGCTTAGCGGCGGTCGATTCTCCTTGCCACGAGCTTGATCGTGGATCGCACTCGCAAGCCTATGGCGGTGCAAGACCAAAGATACCACGTGACAAGAGACCAGAGAGATCAACAGAGGCGGCCAGGTGTGAAGCACCACTGACCTCAGGTAAAACAGTGAGTGACCACCGCCGTGAAAGACCTACCTCTGTAGCTCAGCCAGAAGCCAGAGGTCCTTCTAGCAGCAACATAGTTCCAGTCGTCATATTCAATGTTCCCGTGAATCACAGCGACGCAGACGACAGTCAGTACAGTGAATACGTGGATACGTGTCCTTTCATTACGGCGCTGCGGGAGGAGGGGGTTCACGTGCAGGTGACAAGAGACCTCAGTGGCCATGACCCTGAGGTCGCGGCACGCGGGATGCTGGTCAGCTGCGTGGACAACTTCCAGGGGATAGAGGAGGCGGTTGTGGTCTTTGTCCCGAGCGAGCTGGCGGTCAGTCAGGGCGAAGAGCAGCAGCAGCAGCAGCAGCAGCAGCAGCAGCAGCAGCAGCAGCAGCGCAGAGTCAACACAGAAAGTTCCGCCCCCACCGTCGCCAGCATGGAATGGGAAAGCGCTGACATCAGCAGGTTCCACGTTTGGGACCGAACCAACATGGCAGTCGCTGTGTCGAGATGCTTCGCTCTGTTCATCCTCATAGTGCCGTGAGTGTGGAGTGTCTGGGGAGGCGACTCATGGGATGCATTCCCGGCAACAGCAACATTCCGATCATGCAACAAAGTTTCATTGTTAATAAGCGATACCCCAAAGAGTGCCAGGGTACATGTGGAATGTGTATAAAAGACATGTTGAGGGTAATGGATATTAGGTATTGTACTCGATGGCAAAGATGATGTAATTTGCAAGAGCCGGGTAAAGGGTAATGCATTAAATGGCAAAGATGATGTAATTTGCAGGAAGTGGATAATGGGTAATGCACTGAATGGCAGAATGATGTAGGTTACAGTAATTGAGTAATGGGTAATGCATTAAATAGTTGACCTGTTTAGTTGTAATGGAGAAGATAGCGGGGAAGGGTGTGTGCAGAGAATCTGGAGGAACCCTGTTATTGTTCGATTATTTAATATCTAGTTCTAATTGTCATTGTCATAATAATGCCATTTGTCATGTTTCTAGTCATACAAGGTATTTGATATCTGCTCATCACCAGAAGGACATGGTGCAATCGTCAAACTTCATCTTCTCTTTGTTAACTTTCTGCATTCCACAACTGACCACAGAATTCCAAATTTTACCGTAGTCCACTAAATCATACTTCAAAAACTTAGCCAAATATCCCAAGTGTCACTGAAACATTGATAACATTTCTTCTTCAATTATTTTCCATTTCACCCAAAATTATGCAAAAAGTGACATGATCTCTGTTTAAACAGAAATCAGCCTTGTTGACAGATTATTTAGCCTTCTTATTGCTCTGTTGACGTTTATTGCGTCTAAGGCAGCACACGGTTGCCTGGCTCACGTGGGGGCCACTTCATTCCTGTCTCTCCTGTCTGTCCTGTCTCACTCACTGGTGACTTTTCTACTGTTGTCTGCACAGTGTAAACACTAGTAAATATGCAAATGGATTTCGACTGTTGCCAAACTATGCACAAATGATGCATAATGTTTCATAGTCACCTTATTTTTGTTTTATACTTTATTTTTATGGCAAATCGTGAATTTTTAACGATATTTTTCTGAGGCAGCGAGGTAAGTGTACGATTTGTGGCGATTATTGTTAAGATAAATAACCACCTAATTATACACTCGATCAAAATCGGTTTTATTGCTGCATAGATTCTTCCTCATGAAGATGATGTTAAAAATAAGGGAGGGGTGTAGGATACAACAAAATTTGAGACCAAAGTATTGAAGGTAATTAAGAAAATTTTTTTCGAATGTGATTTTCATTAGCATTTATTGATATTTCTGAACATTATTGTAAAGTGCTGATAATACAATGCTAATTTAAGGAGGATGCTGTAATACAACAATAACTTTTTATATGAAGGCAACAGTAAATTTGATCACAGGTAAAACAACAGGTGACATCACTGTTTGTTTGCAGTTCGATTCTAGAGAGGACTGCTGCAATACTTTCCCGTGATAGCTGCATGATCTGATCTTTACATTCACGATGGCTTTGTGAGTCGAGGAGAGCTGGTGAGCTCACCACAGCAACAATGATATGATTTGTATTCCAGGTGAGGTTTTCCTTGTCAGCTCACCGTTTCAAAATGTTACCTGCACCGGTGTATTTTTAATTTTATTTTTCTGAGGCAGCGATGTAAGTGTTTGTTAGTGTTTGTAGTGGCAGTGATAACGAGAGAGTTTGTTACGAGAAGAAGCGCGTTGTGATCTCATTCCTTACCTTCGGCGGAGTCCCTGACCCTGTTAGAGAAAATATCACGTGATCTTGTTGCAACCAACTAGATTTATCATTTAAACATCGAAAATTTCATCCCGTCATCGGAAATTTCATTCTCTCTGACTCTTTTTTGTTGTTTGTAAAGGGAGACGCATTGCCCGGATGTATAATTTTGAAGTAAGTTCTAATTTGGCCTGTTTTTACCTGGTCTACCTGGTGTAGACAGAACTTCTTTATTGCCAGCTGTACACCGAGTCCCTTTTTCTAGGGTTGTACAGCTGGCACTGCTTTAACTGCAGTACAGTGAATTTCCCCTTCAGGGCCCAGTTGCACAACACATTTCTAATTTTAAACCCCATTAGGTCTTAATTTTTTTTTTGATAACCAGTTTAAAGTGCACACCACAATTTTAGAATTTTTAAAACTAAAACTGCTTTATATAAGATAAAGTTGTTTAAGTCTGACTTTCCGTTCTGTTAGTACAATTTTTTGTATGTTCTTGTGCAATGAGTCTAAATCGCATAGAAGAGATTTTGCTTCTTTAGAACAGTTTTAAGGTTTAGAAACATGTTGTGAAACTGGCCCCAGATGTATACAGGTGATTTTACTTGACTGTTGTACAGCTTTACTGGTGTGTCTATCTGCAGAAATGCCGATCTATAATGAAATCATTCTTCTGTGATGTCTTTCCATTTTGTACTTTCGGTGAATCCGTTATTTTTAATACCGAAACTGTTTACCTGACTGAAGCTCACTTTTTGTTTTTGCTGACGAGACCACACTACACAATATTTTGAAATATCAGGTGTGGTTTATTTTTAGCTTAAAAAGTCTTCCTGGGTAAAAATAGCATCACTGGCTGGCGATGATGATGTGCATTATAAACATCATTATTGTGTTGTTACTCATCACAGTCCTTCCACTGTATGAAGGGTTCAGAAAAGTGAGCAAGTCTGGGTTAAGAAGGCGACATAATTAGTTTCTCGCGTAAATGTTAAGTATTCGTACGGTTTTCCCCCATTTTGTGTGGAGAGGACACACAGGACTACCTCTCATGTCGGTTCTGCAAAAAAAGGGGGAAACATCGCTTTGCTTACTTGGGATTTTCCGTCGCTGTAAGTGTGATTTGAGTGATAAATATAACAGTCATCATTGCCTGTGATTGTGATACACCGCGCCTGCAATATCAGTAGCATATCATATGATACTCATTTGCATGACCGCTTCATCCGTTGTGTTTGTGATAAAAGGTGATTTCATGCGCAATAATATGAACAATATTTTTCCACATTTTTTTCACTTGTGAATTGGGAATGTGATGCGAAGTGAATGTGATTGAAAATGCATGCTTCATGACAGTTTGAACTTTCTACTTACGGCCATTATATTTATAGGAACTCTATTGTTAAGAAACTGTTTTCGTTGTAAAGTTTTATTTATACCATAAATATATTTATATGATATTCTTGCTGATAACAGTCTTTCTTTGTTATTTTGTGTATGCTTGATGCATGCGTTTGTGAGGACTAGTGTCAGTTGTCTCCGGTGTGAAGCTTCAAAGTATACCTGGTATGTATACAAGTATGGCAGAAATGTTCTCTATTGAATCTGGTGTCAGATATTTATTATCAATATTTTATCTTTGGATACTTGTTACATCAGAGTGCAGCTGCTTGGGTGATGTTAGTGATGAGAGCAAACATTTACCTAAAATCGCACGCTTTATTATGATGATTATGATGATGATATGATATGATTGTTATTTGTCAGCTGCTATGATAATTGTTAATAAAGATGAGAGATGTACGCAAAGTTTTGTTTATGTGTAATTTTATACGCTTGCGAGTGTGCACCTATCATAGGTTGTGTATCAAGTAAGTTTGTGTGTGTGTTTGTGTGTGTATTTGTGTGTTATATATATATATATATAGATTGATTGATTGATTGATTGATTGATTGATTGATTAACAAGGGAGAAGACATAAAAAGAATAACAAGAGTATGGTAACCGACTAGGGTGCAAGTTATCACACATATTTAACCAGATATTGCAATCACTCTATACCGAATGTTTCTAATTTTAAACACATAAAATAGATATAATGACAGGTTCTTTACAACAATTGTGTTTCTTGATGCTAACAGTATGCTAAGTACGTTTGGCAAAGTGTAGAATTTTCTATGAATATATCTAACTCTAAGATGCAAGTAGGCTGCGCAACATAATACGAAATAAACTTCATCTTCTAGAACTGCTTTTTACGTGTTTGAGAGTGAGTAATTGTGAGTAATTGTGAGTGAGTGAGTCCGTTCAAGTAAAACTTTGCAGCTTTTAAATTTTTCTCAGCATAAATGCTTTTTCTGTCCTGAACCTTGGGTAATTTATTTTGGGTTGGTGGGGGATTTATTTGCCAGCAACCTTAAAGAAAGAACCCACTCAAGGTGGAGCCACAACCAACTCTATCGGAAAACTTGCATTTTGATTGAATTCCTGGACTAATACACATCAGCTAACATCCTATACATGTAGACGCACATATGAACCAATATACCGAGACATACATATCAGTCATCGACCCAGTAAAATTAGCCAATGCACATAAACACTTGTAGCAGGCAAATATGTGTAGACACATACCTATAACTAGACGTTTGTATAAGTCAATACGGGTAGACACATATTATGTGGAGACACATCATAACAATCAATATCACCAAATGCGTATCAGAAAATAAACTAGTCGCATATCAGCCATTATGTGTAGACAGCCAGTACATCTAAGTACTTGTATCAGCCGCCATGTGTAGAGTCAAAACACCGGCTAGATGACACCTATACAGGTATTATTATTATTATTATTATTATTATTATTATTGAGACTCATATGTCAAGCCAACATTCTTTCTTTATTCGGCTATAAGCCAAGAGAGGCATTTGTAGCCATGTAACAAACAATGATACATGCAAACCAGAAATAATAATAACATAATAATCATTTATATATGTATATAGATATACATCAAATCCTGAAACTGGTTATAACAATCTGTCAAATTAACACTACATTCATATCATATTAAGACACAATTAAGTATCCAGTTACTGAAAGAGTGACAGTAGTGACAGTCTCATTTCAATAAATTTGTTTAAATTGATATTTACTGCTTGTGTTTACATACCTTACCTCATACACTTAAATATATTACGGTTGCGTAAAAATACTAGAGGAAGCGCTTTATACGAAACAGTTAATAAAGGGTGAACACATATAACTATAATGACATTTATCCCCCACTTCATTTAAATTACATAATGGACATATTCTTAAATATCTAGGTATGTCTTCATTGTTGAATAGACAGTTTATTGAAGCTAAACCTAAATTATTTATAATGTTATTTGTAACTTGTGCGTGTGTGTGTGTGTGTGTGTGTGTGTGTGTGTGTGAGCCAATATAAGCAGGCAATCTACCACACGACACACACTGGTGTGCACTGTATGTAGATAACGATTAACTCGTTGCTGTGGGCTGTTGTAACTTTTATTATGACGACCGCTTGTTGCTGGCCGCCTGCAGCTACCTGGGCAGCCACCGCCTGATAGGACAAACTCCAGGTAGACTTCCAATAAATCCTCTAGCGGGCTGCTGGTTGAGATGGCGATGATTTCATTTTCTCTCTCCCACTTCTGTCTCACCGCACTTCTCCTCCCCTTTTATGGCTGGTTGGGTTGGTTTACTAAGGAAGTGCTTTCACCTTGAGGTGAGTTGGCATTTTGGGGAGAGAAATGATGGAAGAGGAGGAAGGAAACCGGAGCACCCAGAGAAAACCCAAGACGGTCGGCCATTCAAGCAGATATCACATACACTGTTCCGAGACGAGATCTGAACCCAGGGCCTCTCTCTCTCTCTCTCTGCAGTGGTGCCAAGTGAGTGTCTTAACCACTGCACCACCAGGCGCCCCCCATCCCCGGGACCAGTGCTGCCAACCAGTCAGCCTTCAGCTTGTGTCTTAGCCAACCTCTACCATAAATATACCCACATACATCTCAGCCAATGAACCCGCACAGAATCAATAAAACGTTTTCTGAAAACATTTGAGAGAGGTTAGTGAGCTCTATGGTGCTCAGAAATCAGAAGTCATTAATCATTAATCATTATCGTTAGTGTAAACATGTCTACTGTACGGACACTAGTTTCCGCAACACTTCGATGTCTGTAAAACCTGTTCATGCTTGTTTATGCCTGTTTACTTTTGTTTGTTTCTGTTTTTATTTGTGATTTCGGTAGGAAGTATGGCCTGCACTGCTATGCTAATTTTGATTCAGATTCAGCCACCTCAACCCCCAGCTGACAGTTGAAAGCACACTGATACCATACCTGTAAAACCACATTCCAGTGTGTGTCTGTGAAAGGGCTAGTGTGTGTGTGTGTGTGTGTTTGTGAAAGTGGGTGTCTGTAAGAGTATGAGAGAGATTATGTCTGTACAGTGTAAAGAGACAGTGAACGAGATTGTGTGTGTGTGAGAGAGAGAGTTTTACAAGGAGGTTGTGTGTGTCTGTGTGCTTGCGTGTGTGTTAGCTCAGGCTTATATAACATCTGAGCGTGCGTGTTTGCATACAGTCGATTTGAGATAAACCAAGACACTTTCACACTCATTCCCCCAAACGATACGACCCCCCCCCCTGTGTCGGATGTTGTCGACAAAGTACAATTGGACGGGGGTAAGAGAACCCAGGTGATAATGCAAACACTGACTCTAAACCCGTCTTCCCCCCAACCCGCCCTGTCCGTCAAAAGGTTTACATACCGTGACTAAGCGTGTTATCAGCATCCATAATAAATCGATGCAGCCAACGGTTAGGCAGCCTTTGCAAAAAGCTCGCCGAGATTTCTGAGAAACTGGAGCAGGATGAGGGTCAGGGGTCAGTCCCGTGCAGCAACCAGACGTGGTATTCAAGTCAACAAGCTTTTGCCCTCGTCATCTCTCGGGCACATGACATATTGGGCAGACAGACTCACTAGGAGTGTCAGCACATTACAGTTTACGTGTCCATGACGTGTCTGTGTGGTTTACTCTACCTATACAGCTGTTCTTGGATCACAGGTTTTGGACTGACTGACCCCCAGTAAACGTCATCAAAATCCAGTCAAAAATAATTGTCAGTGATGGACCTGTCAGTTAATGTCACGTCTTTCGTGTTTTTTGTCTGGTCTACCCTTTGTATCCTTTGTGTGATTTGTGTCCTTTGAGTGCCAGATGTTTAATTCACAAAGTATATTGTGGAATACCTCAATCCGTAAAAACACACACCACACACACACACAACAATGCACAATGCCAGTCAGAGCAAAGAGGATCTTTGGTCACAAAAGGACGGAAAACGGAGACGCAAACCTTGCCATTGTGTTAATATTCCTGGTAGAGGGGTGGGTGGGGGGGGGTATAAAGGAGAAAAACCACCCAGTTTGTGTCGGGATCAACAGCTTTGTTGGTGATGACTAGAATAATTTTGGCAACGGTCCAAACTTCCGAGGGCCTCTTTGTTCAATTTTCGATTGCGCTTTGCCTTAATGCAGGACATAGTAAACATTCGCACGGCCCAAACATTCTGTGTCTGTGCGTGCGTGTGACTTTTCACCAACCTCTGACAATTAGCACTGACTGTATCAGTTGGCTAATTTGTAGGAAATGCTGCTTTGGTTTCAAGCTTAACAACGCATGTGTGTGTGTCTGACTGTACGCACGCGCGTTCTCTTCCATAGTTCCAGGGTTAATGGGTCAAACCTCATCTCTTTGTTTACAAGGCTTCATTATCTCCCATCAATATTTCTGCATCGGGGTAGAAGACCAATAAAATCCATAATCATATATATCATACCATCTGTCTCTGTCTCTCTTTCTCTCACACGCACGCATAGCGGGACTCACAACAGAGCTGCTCATCATCATTGTGGGTTTTTCCGATATTACGCACAACTGTTCTGTGATTTTACTTCCTTACGATGGAGAACCAAGGTAAGTCGGAAATTTCGCTCTGTCTTTCGCAATACTAATTTCTTGAAAACTCTGGTCACACAGTTGCTTGGGTAATGTCGGTTTGCTGCCATCCCGGCCTAGTTTGTATTTAGTGATCAGACTCCAAGGTCTCTAATAACGATCTAGAAGGAATAATATTGGTATCTAGTAGTTAATTAAAATCTGTGTACGATACAGCTTGTTACTAGATAAATAAAAATATATAAATAAATAAAAATGAATTTGTGGAGGCCTGACCAAGGGGATAAAACTCCCTTGCGTTCCGACAGCAGTGAATGACATACCAGGGAACGCATTTTAAAGTGGAAGAGGGGGAGCGTCAAAGGTGACATTCGGCAGGTGGTGAACTTCTGATAGTGAATCATACTGTGTCCTGGCCATGTCATTACGGATTATAGACACGCCCTACATAAGCTGCTGATGAGTTCTGCATATGGTATTGGCCACTGACTCAACATACTTCACTGCGGTTGATGCCATGTTCTTCATCGTATTGACAACTCACCATGTCCTCCTAGTGTCTTTGGGACTCACACCCTGTCCCACAATTGTATTAACGACTCATACCCTGTCCTACATTTGTTATGACGACTACAGTGTCCTAAAACAGTATTGAGGTTCATACCCTGTCCTACAACTCCATCGAAGACTCATACCCTGCTCTATAATTGTATTAATAATAATAGTGAAGATTTTTATAGCGCATATTCACACTCGTAGAGAGTATGCTCTTAGCGCTTAAAACGGGGAAGAGACGTGGACTAAGTAGATACAGAACACAGGGGACGAAAGAAAACGACAGTACTGACAAAAACAGATAACAAAAGGCATCAAGTAACAGGAACAGAGAAAAATAGTGATGGGTAAAGTAGCAAGAGGGAAGGGGGGGGGGTAAGGACTAGCATTGTGGACTAGGAGTAGTGCTCAAGGAAGAGGTGCGTTTTCAGTGCAGATTTGAAGGATTCAATTGTAGGAAGGTGGCGGATATGGAGAGGAAGAGAGTTCCATTGTTTTGCAGCACAGTAGCCAAAAGTCCTGTGACCATATGTTGTTGTTCTGGTGACAGGAACGGTCAGAGTACGGTTGTCAGAGGAAGAGCGGAGTTGTCTGGCCGGAGAGTAAGGGATGAGAAGTTCAGAGAAATAGTCAGGACAGGAGCCTGCAAAGAAATTAAAACACAGCACAGACAGTTTGTACTGGATGCGAGAACGGACGGGTAGCCAGTGTAGGAAACGAAGGAGAGGAGTGACATGGTCCCGTTTCCTTGCTCTAAGTACCAGACGTGCAGCGGAGTTCTGTACTCTCTGGAGTTTCTGAATGAGGGATGAGGGGCAGCCTGCCAGCAAGGAGTTGCAGTAGTCAAGTCGTGAAAGAACAAACGCACAGACAAGAGTGTTGGTGGCACGTGTAGAGAGAAAGTGACGGATGGCACTGATCTTACGGAGCTCATAGTAGGCAGACTGACAGACAGCTGTAACATGTTTATCAAGGGTCATGTCTGCGGTGACAATAAATCCCAGATTCCTAACAGATGACGTGAAGGTGATGTTGCTGTCGCCCACCTTGATGTGATTGGGCAGACTGACTAGTGAAGGTTGATGTCTTCTTCTATGGCACAAGAGGGCTTCCGTTTTATCATCATTTAGTTTAAGCTTGTTTTTCACCATCCAGCCCTTGACATCACTGATACAAGCTTCTAGAGAGCTAATAGCAGAGTGAGACTCAGCCAGTGGAATAGAACAGTAAAGCTGCGTGTCATCTGCATAGGACTGATGAGACACCTGGTGAGACCGGATGCATGATGAAAGTGGTTTAGTATACAGGATGAACAGGACTGGGCCAAGTACTGAGCCTTGGGGAACGCCACAGAAAAGTGAAGCAGGGCGAGATGTCTGACCATCGACTACCACAGTCTGGGTCCTATCAGTGAGATAGGAGTTGAACCATGAGAGGGCAGGTCCAGAAATCCCGTAGAGGGTGTGGAGTCTGTGAAGAAGCAGAGAGTGGTCTATAGTGTCAAATGCAGCAGACAGGTCCAGTAGGGTTAATGGAGAAACATCACCACTGTCAAGAGCAGATAATATGTCTGTTGTTACTTTAATAAGAGTGGTCTCAGTGCTGTGGAAAGGTCTATATGCCGACTGAGCTTGTGGAAGAAGATGGTGGTCTTGTAAATAGGCCCAGAGCTGTGTCAAAACTATTTTCTCTATGATCTTAGAGAGAAAAGACAAGTTGGAGACTGGGCGGTAGTTGTTTAGCACATTGACATCAAGCGTGGATTTCTTTAGAAGTGGCCTCACCACCGCATTCTTGAACAGAGATGGGAAAACACCTGACGACAGGCTGACATTTACAATATTTGTGATGGCAGGAAGTAGAGTATCTAGGCACTCGAGCAGAAGGCTCGTGGGCATCGGATCTAACTCGCAGGTTGTTGCTTTAGCTTTTAGGATAACCGCTTTTACATCGGTCTCAGAGACTGGTAGGAACTTGGTCATGGAACATCCTGGGAGGACATCACAGGAGATGCTGTCAAGCGCCGACGCCGAGTCTAATGATGATCGAATGTCCGATATCTTGCTGGTGAAATAATCACTAAAAACTTGCGGCAGCAGTGAAGCAGGGTAGGCAGTAGGCAGTGGTGTTGCTGTCTTAGATCCAGTCATTTTATTGCAAATGGCAAAAAGCTTTTTGGAGGAGGTGCAATTAATTATTTGGCCCTGAAGGTATGATGTTTTAGCCTCATAAATGCATTTTGCCACGCTTCGCTTTGCAGCATTGTAAATTTCTTTGTGGATGGCGAGTCCAGTCTTCCGGCAAAGACGTTCAGCTCGCCGGCGCGTGCGCTTCAGGTCACGGAGTTCAACGCGGATCTGTGAATACCAAGGCGCACATTTAGACTGGCGCATCAGACGTCGAGACACTGGGTCACGTGGTCATCAACTACTCGACGTAAAACACAGTCAAGTTGCTCGGCAGAGGGTGGTTGGAGGAGCTCCATCTGCAGCTGTGCTTTGAATGCCAGTCTATCAACATTTCGTAATGAGCGAGTGGATCTAAAAACTGGCGCCGATGATGGGCATTTGTGATCAAGTTCGATCAGTACACAGTAGTGGTCAGATGAGAGATCGTGGGAAACATCAACTGACTGGACTAAGTGGTCATCAGGTCGATGTATGACCCAGTCCAGGATGTGATCTCTTTGTGTGTTGGCTGCGACACGGACTGTACGAGACGAAAGGTGTGCAGCATTTCAGACATTTTGACAGTGTCAGGGTGAGCACTGTTGTCGAAGTGCACATTCACATCTCCGAGGAGTATGGCGGGTCCAATTAGTGTATTGCTATAATCCAAGAGATCATGGAATTCCGAGAAAAATGTAGAGGCTGTAAGTTTGTTCCTTGCACTAGGAGGAGGTCTGTAGATGCAGAGCAGGTGCATCGAGCAACGAGGAGCCGAAGAGGAGACTTGTACAAATTCAAAAGACGTGTGAGGGAACGATACGGCAGTAGTAAAAGACAGGTACTTGGCAAGTGATGATCTGTAGATTATAGCAATACCACCACCACGTGTAGGGCGGGGGAAAGATTTCAGGCAGTAGCCCACTGGAGTAAGATCGACACACACGCTCTCGTCACCTCGCTGTTTAAGCCACGTCTCGGTGATGATGAAAATATCAAGGTGGCGGTCTGTCACAAATTCTACTATTTCAACTCGCTTCAGTGACTGTTGTGCGGACGATACCGACTGAGCGTTGAAATGCCCAACATGGAGGCGAGTGTTCAGTTGTCGTGTGCGGGAAACTTGGGTGACTACTGATTTCAGGCGATCATGTTGGTTTGGTCGCCGAGATGTAAAGTTATTTGACCCAGTTGGTCGGTCGTGTTTCCGGCTGGTGTTACTGGTGGTTATGTCAACTGGTTCACTTTGATCACGGCGATGCTGGTGTCGCCGACGACCGCCACGGAACGGGCGGCGTTTTTTTTTCTTTCGAGAAATGTCACAGTGGCTATGAATGTTCAAAGTACGAAGCACGGTGCAAAGCGCTAATGAGCGATCAGAAGTCTTAAACCTCAGTGATATAAGTTCGTGCCTACCGTAGGTAATTTTCTTGTATGGGAACACGCTGGGGTGGCTGCGTCGTCCTGTCTGGTGCGTTGAGAGTGTCGAAGCAAAGGCCGGCAGAGAGGTTCGGTAGCCATGTTGGAGCACATGGTGTAGTAGGCAGAAGAAAGTCCAGCAAAGAAAACTTTGAAAACGTCCTTCTTCCACGAGCGAGCAATCCACAAACATTCCAGAGTAGATGTTTTCAAATAAGGAAGCAGAAGATGTAGAGCACATGAGAGAAAGATCAGTCAATCACAGTGAAAATACATATAATTTGTAGAGCTGCCCCATCAAGCACATGATGCGACAAGGGCAGGTAACTCTCAAGGGCAGGTATTGGCAACTCAAACCCCTGTCCTACAACAGTGATGAGACTTAAACACTGTCCTACCGTTGTCTTAACGACTCATGCTCTTTTCTAAAATTGTATTGACATTTCGTATCCTGCCCTACGTTTGCAGTGATAACTGATGCCGTGCCCCACGGTGCATGCTTTCAAGCCTAACCTCGAGGCCCTACTATTCCGGGAATACTGTGAGTGGCTGGTGACTTTCTCTTTTGTCTTTGTACACCTTACATTCCTGGTGAGCATTGCATGTGTTTCTGTGAAGGTGCCTTTTGAGTGTGATGTGTGTGTGTTTTGTGTGTACGTACGTGTGTATGTGTGATATGTATATGTGTGTGTATGAGAGGGAGAGAGAAATATTGTTAAGTTGATGGTTTATGTGTATCGTTTATGTATTTTACAATACTCATGAGCATGCTACCAGCAGGGGAATACTCTTTAGAAATTCTGTTGTTATTATTATTATTGTCGTAGCGATGATATTGACGACTGATGCTCTGGGTATAGTATTCCACACTGATCCTGCACATACAAACAACAAACCTTCACACTCGTGTGGTGCGCTGCAGGACAGATCACTAACCTGAGATCAAATGAAAACACTACGATTCTTCCTGACAGAAAAGTGATCTGGTGAACAGACTTCAGTCGTCAGAAACCCACATGTGCAAGTAATACTGGCAGAGAAATAGTCACTAGTGGATACTGTAAGTAGTCTGAAATCCCCAGTATTGAGGGGTACACTAACAGGTGCTCAATGTCAATGCCAACAAGATCTCTCTCAGTGTCAACGGATCAGGGGCCAGTTGCACGACATGTTTCTAAACCTTAAAACTGTTCTAAAGAAGCAAAATCTCTTCTTTGCCATTCAGATGCATTGCACAAGAACATACAAAAATTGTACTGACAGGATGGAAAGTCAGACTTAAACAACTTTATCTTACTTAAAGCAGTTTTAAAAATTCTAAAATTGCGGTGTGCACTTTAAACTAATTATCTAAATGGACTTCAGGCTTAAATGTGTTTAACATTAGAAATATGTTGTGCAACTGGCCCCTGAGCTTTGTTCTTGAGCTTAAGGCGATTAAACTTTCGTATCACTAAAGAACAAGAAATGATATCGGGTGGAGCAGTGACAAGCAGAGCACGTGACACGTGAAATCAGCGAAGCAAAGACACGTTTTGACAGAACCCAGACATCAGATCCTTTCAATGATGCCATTCAACCCGTCTAGGGTTTTAAGTGACATTACTTTAACTAACAAAACACCGCCAGGCACTGGCCTGAAGTTTGTTGAGATTAAATGCTTATTGGGAACTCGTTATTTTCTGAACTAGTATTTGTAGGACATCTGTTTGTCATATTCATACACGACAATTCAGCCATTGCAAACTAATCTTTGTGTAAGACTGTTTCAGCAATGTGCCAGGCATGCTTGTGTAGGACAAAAGTGACACCACCCCTCTGTTTATTTACTAAAGAGAACCAGAGTACAAGAGTATTATAAGACAGATAACTATAGTTTTCCTCTCCACAGCCGTCACAATCTCAACTTTCAGCCCAGATAATTATTCTAAACTTACACTGCACATGCGCAACCCGGTAACAGATACCCGTCACTGAACTTACTTATCGAGAAACCCTGGTGCAAGCATCTCTTGGGGTTCACCTTCCCCCTTGAAAGTAGAGGGCAGGAAGATCTTGTCTGCATGTACCCCTGTTCACTGCCATGTAAGCAGTCACCTCTAAGTTGTTGGGGAAGTGGGTAGCTAAAAATGGTTACTGGAGTCCAAACGGAGAGACTACGGTTCGATTCCCATGGGACGCAGCAAGCTTTCCCTACTCAAACCAGCTGTCGGGAATTAAAAATGACCCTGTAGTGGCTTGGGAAAAGTAAAGCAGGGAGGGAAAGGAGAGAGCAAGAGAAAGTTGTACACTTCTAATTTAGAACTTTAATGTTTCAGTAACGACTAACGAGTACTGACATACTTCCTGACTCACATGGCGAAACCATGGTCATCCCATGACCACCCCAGACCTTATAGACGAGAAATAAGCGGAAGTGACGTTCACCTAAGCGAACGCAAGCGACGCGAGGAGAAGACTGGTGGACGGCCGACAGCGACTTTTCCCAGAGCGAGGCAACGTACCTCTGCGCCTGCGCGGAAGCCTGCGAAGTATGATGTCAACGGTGCGCAAACAAAGTTTGCGGGGAAAAAACTCGCAGAAGACGATGACAGCGAAGACAATGTGACACTAGTGGTTCAGGTATATACGTCACATCACAGCTGTGCACACGTTACGTCACAGCTCTCCACACGTTACGTCACATCTCTCCACACATTACAAGATAGCTGCGAGCGCATACCATGACAGCTGTACAAACATCTTATTACCGACGCACGTGCAATCGTCTACCTACCCATTCATCTCGCAGAAACGTGTAAACAGTCAAACAAACACAAAGACGTTTAGACAGGTGCACATAAATGTGAACGCACTAAAATAGACAAACACATAGGCACTAAAAATACATACTCATGTACGCACGCACTAACATACATATCCACACGATTCCTTACACGTGCACAAATATATATACTGTATCCACTGTAGACACATAACACATTACACACATAATTACATACAAGGCACTCACACACTCAAAAACCACACACACACACACCACAAAACAACACATACACACACAAACATATATTCTCTCTAACACACACACACACAAATATTCTCTCTCTCACACTCACACATATCGCCGTTTCATATAAAGTTAAGTATAAAGCCTTTGCCTAGTTTCTGTACTAAGTGTTTTAGAGGCCTGCTGTGTTGCAGGGGTAAAGCTCAGTACAATATTTTTTTTTTCTAAAAGTTTTGGTACAATCATCCACACGCGCAGGAAGAGATAGAATTCGTGACGTCACGTTTGTATACAGCCACGCCTAATTAGCGTATGATCCCTTGTAGATCGCTTGCTGAGACCTTCCATCAAACTTAATCATCATATTGCTAACAATGACAAAATGTACATGAGCCATATGTTGCGCATTGACCAGTCGAAAATCCCCGTCTCTTTAGACAACAACCCGATCTTTGTACATTTTCTAATTTATTCTGATGCCTTTATTATATAATTAAGTTAGTGTTTCAGTTTCCTCTCTTTAGATCAAAGGCTAGATGTTAAAAAAAGTATAACTTTGTTTATTCTGTTACCCTTTGTAAACAAACATGTGTCATTATTATAACAATTTATCCTCGTTTTATCGGCTGCAGCATTTACTGTGTACCCTCCTGACGTCTGTGTTGTTGACCAATTTTCTTGAATAGTGATTTTGTAGACATGTATCTCGAGAACGGATAGGAAGTGTTCACCCAGATTTGGGGAGATAGCATGTTGCACCGAGTTGTAACTAATTATTAGAAAAAAATGGATCAGACAAGATTTTTAAAATGGAGGAGCTCAAACCTTTTCACCCGCCATCTTTTACCTTCAAAAATTCAGGTCCCTTAACTGTCACTGGCCTGAGAACTGAATCTCAAACTTCGTCCAGCTGACCAGAAATATTTCGATACTATCATTCTCTTCGATATTAGAATTTGAAACCGAAACTATTTCTAAAATGACCTTAGGTTGTATTAACTTGATTTTCTTTGACGTAAAAGTTATTATACAAAATTAAATGTATTTGTCCAGAAATAGAATTTTTCTAAAAACATTTTTTTGTGACAGTTACTGCAACAGTTGGAAGAGAAGTTCAGAGAACGTAAAGAAGACGACCCCCAAGATGTCTTCAACGACTGGTGTGCGGCTCACGCCACCTCGGAGTTCCCAGGTATCGGGCTCAAGGCGATCGCCGTTCCGCCTAACATCCTTAGTGTCAGTGCTGTGAAGGTTCTAGAAACATCCGAGACGAATTCTGCCCCCTTCTTCACTGTCCAGGGTCAGGAGAGCGACCAGAAGGGGCGACAAGCAATGACCAAGGTCTTCGCAGCGTTCTGTGTGAGTGTCACATCCTCATGATCTGAGTGTCAAACATTTATTTAATAATTTATTTAATAATCGTTCTTATCGCAGTGGATTACAATATCGTCTTCTACAGCAAATATCAGGTCAATCTACATGACCAAACGTTTAGAGTTCTAATTTTTCACTCGTTCATTAGTCTGTTTGTTTTGTGTGCGCATGCGCAGAAATTATAATAACGGGTCCCGTAAGCGCCTGCAATGATTCTACTAATTGCGTTCTGAAGAGACAACGCTGAGTACTCTTTCCAGAAGACAGTGATAATGATCTTAATGCGTTTCAAAAGTGTGCTCTACAGAAATTTGTAATCTCTAGATGAAGATCTTTTCTTGAGGTTATGAATGAGCGTTATTGGTAGGGGGCGAACATCAGCAATAACAACAATAATAATAAAAACAACAGCAAGAAGCAGTCTCGTAAGACATTTTGCTAGCACCCTAGTGAGGTGCCCTGCACGTAGTCCCCTGACTGTTTCTCTGCAACTGTGTTTTGCTACCTGACCTTTTCTTACACGTGGGGCGTGATACTTCCTCGAAATATGGCGGGTGGTTGACCTCCCAGTGCTGATATTTAATAAAAGAGATTTTAGTATTTCTCATCCTTGTTTGATTGGTCTCTTGTTTCTCTACTTTCTCCGTGTGTAAATATATTCTACTCATTTCAGTTACCAATGTCTAGTAGCTACTTCCGTACTAACACACGCTCTCAGCTCTCCCATTGGCTGAGGACGAAAGCGGATCTGTGTACAGTCCTGACTGCCTCTGTTCTTCACCTTTTTCTGTGATGGGGAATAAAAACTGTATCCAATTTTTAGAAAAGTTTGTGCACTCTATTAGTCCTTTGACATTTAACGCCGTGTACTGTTTGAGAATCATGCCGGTCAGAATGAAGTATATGTGAGGCACACACGAGTCCAAACCAAAGAGTAAATTTGTTGATCTGCTGTTCAGTTGTATTACTGTGTTTCTTTGGACACACACACACACACACACACACACACACACACACACACACACACACACACACACACACACACAAACTCTTTGTCTGTACGTAGTCCGTCATAACAAGTTATATGTTCGTGTCTCATGTCAGCTGCTGAATGAGAGTTTTGAGCGAGAAGGTCGACCAGCCATGTTCATCATGGCCAACGTTCACACAGACAATGTGCTGGGCTGGCTGAAACGAGGCCACCGGCGAGAGAAGACACTGGAGGAGAGATTTCCTCATGTAAGTATCAGAGGCATTGTTACAATACAGCTTGGCCAAGGGTTACACAAAATGAAGGGCAATGTCAGGACTCTTGACTCCGTCTCGCACGCACGCACGCACGCACGCAGTCCTTTGCTCTCTACTAGAGGTGAAGCAATAACACACGGAAACCATGTAAGTCCTTTTCGAAGCGTCCTCAAGTCCCATTGTATTGGCAGATGTATTGACAAGTGTATTAACTCAACATTTTTACCAAAGTAACAAAGTCGTAAACATTCGCTCTTCAGCAAGTGTTGACCTGTGAAATTCATACACAATTTTCCGATCGTGGTCAAACGTTCAGCACCATTAGTCCATTAAAAAGGCCTGAGCTGTCCACAGCTACTTAAAAAACACTGAGACGCTGATTTCTAAATAATACCAACATTTAATATATTTATTATATTTATATATTAACTATTAAGATTACTGAACACAAATATTAGTATGTCAAATATCTAGAGGGTAAATAAATAAGATGCATAGTCTATCTCGCCATCTATCTAGGTATCCATGCCTACCTATCCATCTATTAATTTATACATCGTTCTATAGATCTAGTTATCGATTTATTCATTTAATTACCTGTCTAAAACCTATCCATCCATTGATATTTACTCGTTTATCAATATATATATATATAGGTGTTTCATAAGTATCATTCTGTTGTGAACAATCTGTCAAAATCGAAGCAAAATTCAGTCTTATTATTTAATTTTATTCGACATATAATCCGAGAGGAAAAATGATATCCAACATATGTCCACCTCCACTTTCTCTGTAGCCAGTCATCCGATCGTTGTAATTGTAATTTAACGATAAAATTTTCGCAGACGTCTCTGTCGACTCCGCCGATTATCCGCTGAATTTCCCTCTTCAGTTCGGCAATCGTTTGAGGTTTGTTGACGTGAACCTGTGACTTCCCATGTCCCCTTATAAAGAAGTCACAAAGTGTGAGGTCACATGTCCTCGGAGTCCATTCTTGGTCGTCGGCGTGAAGCGAGATCAGTCACTGCATACTACTGCCCGTTATTGTAATGAGTTTTCACAGTGAGAATGCATTGCTCGATACTGAACCCCACCATGGCTACAAACTCGACAAACGACAAATGGTCTCCTAATCGGAGTGAAAATAAATAACGAAATGATAGGAACAGTGCTAACAATCTTCAACCAAAAAATAAAAAAACTGCGTACTTTATGAAACACCCTTCACACACACACACACACACACACACACACACACACACACACACACACACACACACACATCTATGCATTTATCTTTCCACCTATCCATCCATTTCCAGCTTCCCATCTATCCATCTACGTCTCTTTCCATTGGTGCTAAATGTAGTTTTTATTTATAAAAATGTGGTCAGGTTTTCAAGTGCGAATCGTACACGTGTCTGCCAGGCGGGAGGCATGTTGATCATATTATCGTCGTGCACAAAGACAGAATTCTTCTTGTCCAGGTAATTTCCTTCGCTCCGTCTCTTCCTCCGTAACTTCCTTTCTTCTCTTTCGTTTCGTGTTTACGAGGGGAACGCAATGGCTGGAGGGGGGACGTGTACTGCTGGCCCATCAATAACAAAACAAAACAAAACAACAACAACAACAAAATGTCGAGTGTATCTGCGAGCAAAATTCGCTCAAGATGGACATAGGGCTTCAACGACATAAAAGTGTTTAGGGACACGAACAGATCTTGGGAAAGTTTGGACAACACGGTGGGGGGGGGGGGTTGCGGTGATTGTGGCCATGTAAAGAACAAAGTCTGAAGATCAGGGTGAAGCCAGACCACACAAAAGGATCGAGTCATGTGTGATTATAAAGTCAGGTTGAGTAGAAGACAACCCACACACTGTCCACAGCTAGTGACGTGGCAAAGTCAGGTTGAGTAGAAGACAATCCACACACTGTCCACAGCTAGTGACGTGGCATGACGATCGGCTCTATGTTTACACCACCTCGCCCCTCTACAGTCTACAAACGAGTGGAAGTTGCCTGTACTTCAAAGGGAAAATCCCGGTTACAAATACACCGCGTGTGACGTCAGCATTGTTTACTAGGGAAGGCCTCAGAGTTTGAAAAAAACTCTACTTCTCAAATAATGCATGAATGTTTGTGTTTGTTAAATCTTGATATTTAGTTAACAACTTTTCTTTATACAATTTTATGCTGAGTATTAGTGAAGTGAACCTTCACAAAAATGTCATTTTTATTAAAGTTTGTAGAGCCTTGAGATCTCCACTGGTATTTTACAGGCAAAAAAGAAATTAGACATCGTAGATAAAAGGGATTCTGTCTTAAAAAAAAGTTTATTTAGAATAGTTGTTTTAATTGCCTGCCATTCTGCCTATGAGAAAATAATATAAATAAATAAATAAATGTTCTTAACGTAGACAGTAGCAACATCCATTTTAATTCTAATTTTTCATCTTCATTAACAAGTCTACTTTTCAGAATTTCCCAGTACACATTTAAACTTGTATGAAAAAGGCTTCTTTTCACTAAAATTTGGGAACCAATTTAAATCTTTTTGTATTGAAAAACTTACATAAAAACGAACAAGCCCCCCCCCTTCCATTTCCGCCTCTGCGTATACATGTGTTATTAAAGAGTACACAGATGAGAGGCTACAGAACAGGTTTAGATCAACGAAATTGTGCTTTAACAATTGCATTAATACACACTAAAGGAAAATTTTATGAATGTAATTTTACTTTACGTAGATAGCTGTAGTGTTGTATGATGGAGAAAGAGTTTAGTCCGCTGCACCCAGAGAATAATTTACTTAGCAAAGTTTCTGTCATACTGTTACATCCACGTTAAACATCACCAACAAATCTACTGTTTCTGGGAATGTGTGTGTGTGTGTGTGTGTGTGTGTGTGTGTGTGTGTAATATGATGGACGTACACTTACCTTGCATACGCTCGACGCATATCACACACGTAACACACTTGACGAGCCCCCACATAACGATGAAGATGAAGATGAAGATTTTACGAGAAACGAGGATCTTGATGTTTTCCTTTTAACCATCCGTCCATGGAACAGTGCTTCTCTTCTTTTTACGTCATCCCCTCTCGGAAATGACGACGAACAAATGACGCACACCTATGACGTCAAACACAAGACAACATTCATACACGAAACAATACAAGACCTACTCCTAGATCATTACACTGTGTGTGTGTGTGTGTGTGAGAGAGAGAGAGAGAGAGAGAGAGAGTGATGTATGCATTGTATTATCTCTTTTATATCATTTATATGCTAGTACCAGCACTATCTGGAATTGCCCTTGTGGATAAATAAAGTTGTATTGTGTCCTGTCACACAGTAAAATCCAGACAGAACTTCATCACCAAACATCATGTGACATCAATACTTTACTAACAACGCTTAGGTCACGTCACTAAATTAAGGCCGTATTTTTATCAGCAATATCATATCACGCCCATTCACCTAGAGTTCTAGAATGTAATTAAACAGAGAACGGTCAGAATATGCCATAAGAAGTGAAATATAACTGCAGGAGTCAGGTCGTACAACTAAATTCAGGTGCTTGCTTTACCTTTAATTATCGATATAGTGGTGCTTTTTTTCCATCAGGTGAAAGCCGTCGGATCAACCGAGAGCAGCAGACGACCAGATGTGGTTGAAAAGAGCGTGCAGAGTGCAGTCAAGCAGTTACAGGAAGGGCGCGCCCTCTTCCACTCGCTCATGGGCAGGTCAGGTGACGGGCAAGACGAGCACGTGCTGCTCGTGGTGGCCACGCCCATGTTGTCACCTGAACACAGCGCAGGCCTGCCGCAAGACCAGGTACCCGGGCTGCCAAACGTCTATTTGTAGTCAAGGCAAAAAAAAACAAAAAACAAACAAAAAACAACCAGCCTAGACAATTGTGCTTAGTCGTGCGTCTGCGTGTTTTGTGTGCGTGTGTGCTTGTATGTGTTTGTGTGTTTGTGTGTGTGTGTGTGTGTGTGAGAGAGAGAGAAAACCAGTGAGAGAAATTTGAAAAAGATTCAAACGCTTTCTCTTTTAATATTAAAATAATTAATATAACGTCATGATTTTTACACGTTTAGTTTTCTAATTTGTGTGTTCTAATTAAGAAACTAATATTAGATATATTTGTATAAGTGTAGATGACCAGTAGGCCAGGGCTAGTTGTTAGTTTTAGCGGGACTCTGTCCTCACTTTGTGGCGCTCGAAGTACATCGGCGCGGACCTGCTAGACTAGAGCATTGCCAGAAAAAGGTGCTCGGCGTTGATTGGCTAGGGTTAAAGCTCCTAAACCCTGCGGCCGTACAGGAACATCGCTAGCGGAATATAAGGGCAGAACTGAAACGGGACGGGTAGAGTGTCCTGAGACGAGATCTGAACCCTGAGCAGCTGTGAGTGGCTCAGGGTTCAGATCTCGTCTCGAGACACTCTCTGTATGTGACACCTGTTCGCAGGGCTGGGCACCGGGGGTTTTCTTCGGGTACTCCGGTTTCCTCCCCCTCCCTCCCACCATAGCGCGAAATCACCGCAAGGTGGAAGCACTTTCCTGCTAAATAAACCAAGCAACCAAAACCAAAGGGACGATGAGAACATACATGTGGAGGATAGGAGAAGACGAGAAGAGACAGCCCTGACTTTGAGCGCCTCTCATGACGCAACGTAGCCGTGGCCATTGTTATGTACCAGCCTGTGGATTGCACACCTGCTGACTGCTCCTGCCTCTGTTGGAGTGTGTTGCAAGTTTGTTGCTGAGACACCAAAAGCCGCACCACTCGGTTACATCAATGGGCGCTGTTAACATGATCAGTGTCAGCAGTGAAGTGAACAAATGGCTACGGTGGGCGACAGCACAGTAGAGACTTTACGAACATATCAGCCATGCCGCCTGCAAGAGTTTTGTGAGGAGCCAGGTGAGGGTGTGAATTACTTTATAAGGGAGGCAGAGTTAGCTCTTGCCCTTAATCCAATGCCACAGACTGCGGCCTGTGGCTACGTGCTCAGCGCTCTGGAAGGACCTGCCAGACGATCGTTTGGTTGAAGCTTCCCCACGAGTTGATAAACACACCGAAAAAGATTTTAGATTTTCGATTTTTGTTGATGATGTTTAATTTGGATGACGGAAACATTATGAAGAGCAGCAAGATGTCGCCGGCATCATCGCAGCTTCCTACAGCCGGCGACAGCGGCGCTTCGCAATCTACAGTCGAAAGCCAACAGTCTGCAGCGCGACTCGGTGTCGAGCACCGACCTGGTAGCTCAGTTCATCAAAGGGCTGAGAAATCGTCATGTTTGCTGGGAGACATCAAGGCAGCAGGCGACAGACAACACCCCACTTCTCCACACGGCACGACGTGTGGAGAGAGAGGCAGAGGGCTACGACGACAGGGAGGAGGAGATGGACCGACTAACAGAACGCATCACATAGGTGGAGATGGAGGCAGTTGCCCCGTCACACAACAAACAGATTCCTCCACTCGACTGATTGTGACTGACAAGTTCAGACACTACCTGCTAGGTGCGTAGTTCATCGACAGCAACGCGCTTGTCCGTTACAAGATGGGAAAGCTGTAAGCAGTGGAACAGAGATGGGCATCGCAAACAGGCCACCAGAATCCTGCAGATGCACTGTCCAGACTCCCAAACAGTGGCGGTGAGCCGTCCTGTGTGTTCCCTTGTGACTCTAACGGCACTCCCATTCCAGCAGAAGTTGCCAAATCGTGCGAGCTGTGGTGTGCACAACAGACGTGCAGGCCCTTCTGCTGTGAGCCCAACAGACTGGGTGCCACAACATCGCCTTCGGCTGTAGGAAGCCTCCAGTAAGACCCTGAGTAACACACAGGAGGCGGCACAGAACCGTGACCGTCACACAGACAAGTAGATGAAAGATCACCCACTACAGGTCGGGCAGTATGTCTATGTGATCAACTGGCCGAAATAAAATGCAAGGCATCTGGAAACCTGACTTGTATGTGAACACCTACCAGCTATTTGGGGGATGAGAGTTCTGTGTACACAGTCAGGCCCCTCGCTGGGCGGCCCACACTTAGCCTCAGTGGGAATGACATCAAAGCAGCGAAGCCGCCTCTGCAGTTAGAGGACATACAACTGCCGGAGGCGCCAAACTATCATGATGACAACAGCGACGAAGAAACGCCTTTTTGGTATGTACTCTCCCACCCATTCAACCCAGGACTCTTGTGATGTCAGAACTGACAGTACCTGTCGGACCCCAGCCGCGCAGATCTCAGGGCTGTTGCGAGACAAGTAAGAAACACATAATGTGTAGAAAACTGTTTCGCGTGACAATGTTCAATGACATTATTAAAGTGTGAGTTTGAAGTTTGTTGCTGACACACCAGACACCTCACCACTCGGTTACATAACCAGTATACCTAACACATACATAATGTATACACCATACTCAGGTATGACTAAAACGAGGAAGACACGAAGTTGTACAGGGCAGAAAATAAGAAAATAACAGATGGTCAGTGGAACTTGTTTTATCACTCTGAAAGCATGAAGTAACCGATTTAACAGCCTGGGTAGACTAATCTGCTTGGTGCACGTGCCTCACAAACACTGTCCCACAAGTGACTTGAAGAAGCCTAATTTTCTCAACAGGTCCACCTCCTGTGTCGAGACCATCTGTTCGAGGACAACATCACGGTGGGTGCGGGAGAAAGGGACATCTCCAAATTTCGTGCTTGGTGGGACGAGCTGCCCGCAGCTACTCAAAACTTTGAAGCCAAGCACATGGAAGAAATTGTTGGCAAGTGAGTCATCAGGCTCTAGGCTTCTTCTCTTCTTTTCTAAATGCTAGAGTATTGTTGATTTAGGATTATCAGTCTTGCACTGACCGGAAGTGGCAGAATGGAATGATGGGATACTCCAGCATTGTATATAATAGTAACAATGTAGGGGTGGAAATAGCATGCTGCAGCAAAGCAAGTAGTTTTTTTTTAAATCATTGTCACAGTCTTTAAGAAATGATTCAGGACATTATTAGACATTCATGTAACATGGTAACCCCATGACAACATGGTACCCCAATGATAAAATTGACAATGTGCATAAAATGTAATTGCCATCAAACATACTTTCACGTGGCCGTTTGTCTACAGAAGTTTCTTTCATTTTCTCTCTGCGCATACTCACGTTACTTGCTTACAACCAAGTCTTCTGCAAAACACAAAGCCCAGTTTTGAGAATGAATGCAATATTAACAGACTACATCTTTCATAAAGTATGTGTTCACTTACCTGCACAGGTACGTTGGGCTTTTGTCGACGCCGGTAGTGATTAAAAAAGGCAACGAGCATCACTTGTATCGCCATCGTCAACAAACGATCACCATGACTTCTGGCCTTTTCAGACGCCAGATTCTCTCCGAGAAACAGGTATTGCACACCTTTTAGAATGTTTCACCAAAGCTTATTACATTTGTCAACTTTATTTTGGAATAGTTTGACAACCTAACGTTCGAGTTTCTCCTTAACAAATTATAAAATAAAATCTTCGCCATTTTCCGAAATAAAGTTTATATGCCATCATTTGGCATTTGTCTAAAATACTATTTAGTTTATCTGACGAGGCTGGCACTTTTCAAGAATACATTTTATTGCACATAAATTTGAGACAAATGAAACAGTTTTTTTTACATAATTTTTCTTTTTGGAGAAAGTTTCGATCCACGATATGCTCAGACCACAACATTCTTTATCAACCGTAACAATTACAGCTCTGCATCATGTAGCGCAATCGTTATGATGTCTGTGTGCAACACGATTGGAGACCGTGTCCACCTTTGTAATGATACTTCATCCAACTGAGCATATTTTGTGAAAAATTCCATATTAGGAGCGCAAGGTATTTTAAAAGGTCTTACTTCTCCTTACAACGAATGACACTTCTGGGGCGACTTTTTCCGTCTGCGTTATTTTGTAATATTATGTAGTCTTTAATTTTAACTTTGTGTATTTGCCTCGTGTAGTTGTCGCCAAGATTTTTAAACTAGTTTTTTCGGTCCCTTTCAATGTTGACTTTAAAAACGGAAACAACCAAAATGCATGGAATGATCTTAGAGAGAAAAACTTTTTAAAACTAATAAAAAAGGACAAAACTGTTTGAAAAGTAATGAAACTGATATAAACTTAAAAAAAAGATATAGAAAAGTATTAAAAGTGATAATGAAACTGAGAACAACTGTTTAAACCCCTTACTGATGGGTAGACGAAGGTAGCTAATGATCCAGAAATATCAGAAAGCTTTAATTAACCTTCCACAGTGACTCGCTGAACACAAGTGTGATTTTCGTGATAGGTAAGGGGCTTGGAGGAGTTCGACTCTGAGAAATTCGTCTATCTCAGCGGGCCAGAGGCATCAGGTAAAACACAGGTGATCCTGCGCAAAGCCCACCTGTTTGCCGCCGCAGACCCCGCTAACCGCGTCATCGTTGTGACCATTACCTGTGGGTCCGCGGCCTCCTGCATCGACAGCCTCGTGCTGCGCAGCTTGCAACATGCCATCCCGCGGCAGGTCAGCGCCCTCTGCTTGGACACGTCTCAAGTCAAGCGTGACGACGACCTCAGGTCGAAGATCAAAGGCGTGACGTCAGAAGGCGCGCGGAGCGTGCTGTTCCTCGTGGTTAACCTGCCGCCAAAAAGCGTCTGCGAGCCGATGCTGAAGCTGCTGCGCAGCGTGTACCCAGAGTGCAGGGTGTGGTGCGCGGGTGCACTCAGCGACAAGCCAGACAGTTTCCGGGAGTTTCCTATGGAGACGGTGCTGAGATGCCCGCCGTCCGTGCAGCACCTTCTCTACCACGTGGACTGGAAGGCGGAGCGCAAAGCCTCTTACGTCACGGAGGCCACACACCTGGAGACGCCCACCACTGGCCCCGCCCCCTTGTGCATCCGGCACGAATCTCACTCGCCTCCGTGCGAAATAATCGACTGCGCACGGTGCGCCAACGAAATAGTCGCCATTTTACAAGATCTGAAGCTGGAGCAGTTGCACCCAGCACCAAAGAGCACACCAGAACACCACAGCACGTCACACGGGTCGGAGACGTGGAATTATTCTGGCACAACACACCTGTCAGAGTTTGAAGTGCCTGCCGTGATCCAGGTCAACCTTCCCCGTGACCTGTACAGGAAGGAAGGCAAGATGGTGTACGTGGAGAGCCAGACTTACCACAAGTACATGGACCGTGTCCGGCGCTCTCTCTTTCTCCAGACGCTGAGACAGAAGGGGCTGAAGGCAGAGGTGAAGGTCAAGCTTTCTTGCAACGACTTTGACGAGGTCAGAGATCGCGGCACTCTCCTGACCACCTGGGTGCACGACTTTGTTGGGCTGGAGAGTGGCGTGGTCATCTACCTGCCAGGCGACGAGGCTGCCGGGTCAAAGAGCGAGGTGAAGGTCGACAGGCCTGATGTCAAAAGGGAAATACCAGTCCCGGGAGTTTTCAAAGATACATCAGCTCCACCGTCAGGTTCCGATGAAGACGCGACAGCAGACGAAGGCAGGGGTCAGAGGGCGCAAGATGAATGTGCAAGCGCCTCTGATGAGGAGAAGACTGGTGGCGGGACGCCAAAGGAGGAGCCGATGATCATGTCGATGAGGTACTGGAAGCGGAGCGACCTCGAGCGGTTCAGCGAGTGGGACAAGACTGGCATCCTGCTGGCAGGAACCACCTCCCTGGCCCAGCTCATTCTACTTGTCCCCTGATCAGCACTTTTCACCTGCTTGATTACAAACGCTTGATCGCGGCTCACTTGCGGATTTTCTTCGTTGGACAGATAAATAAGCAAGTCGCGAATCAGGTAAATTTTAACTGATGGTCACATGAGTACTCTTTTGGAATTCCTCTCTCTTACTTTCTCTTTTCTTTGTATTTTGAATTATCCAATCGGTTGTACTCTGCTAGCCAAATGTCATGGAAGGTAAACTACTGTGGTAGGGGTAGATGATTGGAAGAAGGCCTTGTGTGAAACTGGAAAAAAGAAAACCGAGGCCAATTGTTTTGGTTTGTTTTCTTTGCTGGTCAATGGCGTTGAATGTTTATATATCTATATATACACACACACACACACACACACACACACACACACACACACACACACACACACACACACACACACACACCCTATGTATAGGGTAGGTGGTTATAGTATCAGCACTAATCAGTTACCCGGCAGCGATTGTACAACACATCAACACAGTGAAAACTAACGATGATCTGCAACAACAGCCTGAAACCTGCGGCCCGTTAGACTCCAGCATGTGTTATAACGGAAAGGTGGAAAGATGGTGTTAATGAAGACGATGCCTAAGATGCATAGATCCTTCAATTTCAATGTCAGTATCTCCTTTAGAGTTCCAAACTATCCTTGTTGAACATCAAGCACTTTAACTACTATAACGATCTAGAACTAAATGAAGGTAGATCAAGCCGGCTTGACCAAATCTGCAAATTGAGTGTGAAGGGGAAATATATAAAATCCTCCTCCTCTTCCTCATCTTCATCATCATCATCATCATCATTCCCCCCTAACTGGCACCACCACCCGCTCAGCCAGTACCCCGTACCTGTGGTCGGGGGAACCTGATGAAGCGCAGCAGCATCAAGGATTTGTCACGGAGGCCTCTCATTGGGCGGCTGGACAATCCTTCACGTTCGCCATCCAATTGTTTGCTTTGTTTACCTCGACACCACCCTCCCTCCACGTACCCCCGTCTTCAGTAGGGTGTCATGTCCAGTAACATGGCCGAGCCATGCCAAGTTTCGTCGCTTGACGATGGCGAAGAATGTTTCCTGGAGGCCCACCAAGGTGGAAACTTCGATTCGTACTAAACCGTTTGTTTTATTTTTCGAATCCTGAAGCCGTCTGTAAGTCTCGGTGGAACATGTTCCACATCTGACAACCACACAGCATGAGGGGCACCACTAGAGACGTGAACAGCCTGTATCTGGTGGTGAAGCTGGTGTTGGAGTGTATCTCGCCAGACAGATGTTTAACAGCACCGGAGACACAGTGCAAACCTCGCAAACGCCCACAGTCGTCGGGAAGACCTCTTCTACCTGATTGTTAAGGACTGTTGAGCTCCTGGAGCCATTGTACATTGTTATAAATACAAAATATATGTGCATACATTTTTTAATAAAGCATATGAGGCTCTAGATATATCCATGTGTATGCCCATATAAGTACTGTACAAATCACACAAAGATGAGCATTGAGCAATTAATTTAGCGATAGGAATCGTGAAATATTTGCTGAAAACAACATAATGTCAAATAATGGCAGGATATATATATATATTTAAAGTTTTATATATATATATATATGTTATGAACGTGAGATAGGGAACTTAAGAGGACATCTTATGTAAAAGAAATGTTGATCGCTCTAAGACTTGTCCCATTCACAGCAATCAAACTTCTCTGACAAAGAACAAGTGAATCCACCCGCACACAAAATATTTCTCTCGTACTGCATATCGCTAAAGAACAGACTTCATTTTTCTTAATAACATAATTAACATCGAAGCTTGGTACCATTCGGTTACTACCAATAAAAAAAGACCTGCCTAACAGCTCGACCATTTAAACAGACTTTCCGACTGAGTCCTTTTGTTAAAATGTACAGCTAGTATTGTCTTCTACCCGTGTACCCTACACACATAGCTACTGTAGGTTCTTACTCCATACCTCAGACATACAGCTACAGTGTGATATTATTAAATATCTGACACAGCTCCATTATTGTCTTACATTATATCTGACAGCTTCAGTACCGTTACACCGGACACATACAGAAACAACGTCTTACCCTCCATCTGACAGCAGTTTTACTCTTTGTGTTTGCCGTGGGTGTCAATGAATTCGGGTGCAAATAGTGAATAGCTTGCTTGTTGTTTGAATGTATTCCTCGAGTTTTATCTTATTGATAGTTATTATGTTAGTCTGCTAAGATTTGTCACTTTATTGTTTGTGATATAGCTTAAGTAGCTATTTTTTTATTTCATTTGCCATTATTAAATATTTGACATTATTTAAAAAGTGGTCATGGTATCACATTACAATATATAAAAATATTTAGTTTTCATGAAGAAAATAGCAGACTGTATTACCTGAGCACTTTAGACAAATACAACCAAGCTCTTTATTAATATACATCGATGTTTATTATTACAACATATTTGACATCATTTCAGCGAGTGATGTCATGCTATCACATTACAATATGTACACATGTTTAATTTTTATTATATTGCACAACATAAAATTCTAGAATAGCAAATGTTAGAAAACTTTGTAATTTTGTGAGAAAAATGTTTTCTTATTAATAGTTGTACGTTAGTTTATAAAAAGACTTTGTCAATAAAGTTTTAAAAAACCAAACCATTTCCTTTAAATTTGTGAAAGATACTTTCCTGAGAGCTCAGTTTGTCTTCTTTCATTTAATAGCGAAAATAAAACATTTGAGGTGGAAATACTTGAGTACCATTGTGCAGTTTGTTCTACCCAGGTCATAACTTAAGAACTGAAAGCCTTAATTACTGCTGATGAGCGCCAATGTCCATAATGTCTACGATTGCATCTACAGATGATAGTCTACCACAAGCATTTAGAAAACATTAGATTTAACGGGCTTGTGACTTGGTATTTATTTATTTATATGTACATCATCTCCTGTAAGGTTTTTCCCCTTCATAGATGTAATTGCACATTTCTTTTACTGATTTGTGTACAAGTATATTCTTTGAATGGGAGAAAGAAAATGAAAAGAACATGAAATTAGCCCCCCACCCCCCGCCAAAAAACCCTCTCCCCTAGCCCATAAAAAATTTCAGAAGAAAAATTAACTAGAAATATGAGATATTGTGTAACATCGTTTGGTTTTGACATTTGTTTATATTATCTAACGGGCATGGACTTCCTTTTGTCAGCATGTATGTATAGGTGTGCTTTTTGACGACAACGACGACCACGATGATGACGATGACGACGACGAAAGTTTATGAATTTGCGGCGCTCAGCGTGCTCACATTAATGTTCACGTGTAGATTTTCCCGTTTACGTGTAGCCGGGAAATATGTAAATGTTTGAGGTAGCATGTGTGTGTGTGTGTGTGTGTGTGTGTGTGTGTGTGTGTTGTGTTGTGTTGTGTGTGTGCTTGACTATTCAGCTCATGTTTAAGTGGGATTTCACGAAATGAGCAAGACATGAAGACATATCATTTACATTTACGTGGTCTCTGATATAAACCATCGGAAACACAAGCACACCTCAGGTTTATCTACGCCTGGACACTGCACACTTAAATATAAAGTCAAGGAAGTTCTTTCAAGGGAAAAACCAAACCTCGATAGCAGAAACAAATGCTGAAAATAAAATATTAAATATATTTATAGCTTTTGTGCTATCTTCAGAAAGATTCTTATATTAATTGTAAGAAAAACATTCCTGTGGTCACGAGGAATCTTCATCGGGGAAGTAGATGAGGACTACGACTGTGACTGCAGTGAATGTGCAGAAAAACTTGATTACGAGAAATCCGGACCTTTGTGCACGTACATGTCATGCCCCGAAATAGCAAAAGGGGATTCTCCACACGTGCTCAACGATGACGTGCAGGTCACAGGTCAAGACAGTGGCGTAGGAAGATACTCGGCTTTGGGGGGGGGGGTAGCTCCATGCTGACAATGAATGACGTTCACATTCTTGTCTTCCCATCATCGTTTTTTTTTTGGGGGGGGGGGCGGCTAACCCCCTTGCACCCCTCCGGTTCCTACGCCACTGCAAGCATGTCGGCGGACTCCCGCCACAGACCAGCTGACTGCGCGACAGGTTTCCACACGCTTCCATTTTTGTGACTGTCCCCTCCACGGAATTCACTCGGCTTCGGCTTTATTAAAGTCGGCCATACAACAAACACAGGCGTCAGCAAAAAAAGATGACACCATGACAATGAACAATATTTGTTTTGACAGCCGCTACCTTGGTGTATCTTGTTAGGGACAAGGTGTTCTGACCGTTTTGTTTCCTCCACCCTGCACCCCGTTCCTTCCCTTGGCCAGCCGCGCGGTCGTCGTGTGAACGGGTGACGTAGCCCCGAGTTTTTGTTTATAGACAGCGGGTAAAATGCTGTGGCTGCACACTGTTCACTCACCTCAGTGGGATCAATCCCTTTCCCTTAGAGTGTAGGAGAGCGAAAAATCAGTCTTTTGTGGACTCCAAGGTCGGCTAAGTGCTGGTGCACAGTAGATGGACAGAAAAAAACCCACCCTCACACGACGCGAGTTATTAGACTAGATTACACACCCAATGAGTAAGAGCTAGAATTGCAGTGGATATTCTTCTGGAGAACTTCCGCCTTCTTTCCTGGAATGACAAAGAAGGGCGGACAGCTTGGCGCTAGGGCTTCAAGAAGCCACGACTACCCGATGGTCCGGTCAAAGTGTTTAGTGACCCACGGATCAGTTCGGATACATTGGAAAGCAGCTCGGGTTTCAATAGAATCTTGTCTGAAATGTCACGACTTATTTGTTGAAAAACGATTTTGACTCTTTCGAACTGTTCTTCACGTCTGCGGAGTTGACGAAGTCGGTGACGTTTAAAAGCCGTTACTGGAAGGTAAGGAGAGCTTCGAAAAGTGAACACGTAGTTAGAAAATCTACTCCACCATAACGAGACTGACTTTGTAGTTTTATAAATACAGAACATTATTCTTGTTGTAGTGAACATGATGCAGCCATACTATGTTGTTAGCGCATTATTATCATTACAAACGTCACGAATGTACATAACACATTTAGAAAATCTCTCTACCTTGTCTACACCGGGGACTGGCCATCATAAGGCGAGGGCATTGGCTCGCTCTTGCCATTAAGTTCTGCTGGACAAGTTGCCCGTTAAGAAAGTTACCCTTCCAAGTTACCCATGAAGTAATTTATCCTGGCCAAGTTGTCCGTTGAGTAAGTTCCTTTGCCCAAGCTACCCGACATGACATGCCTGGAGCGACGTCATCGATATCAGCGGGACTATATGCAGGTAGGTGACCGGACACCTAATCCCCGCACATTTTGAGGATTAAGTGTCTGGGGATTAAGTGTCGGGGATTAAGTGTCTGGGATTCATGCAGGTAGTTGTCTAGTTTTATCCAACCAGCACACAGGTGACACTCTAGCTTGGTCGTACACTCGGACTGTCACACAGAACACGCGATCTCCTCCACACACATGCACACGCACGCATGCACATCAATATATGTCGGAGTACGTGTCCTTGTGTGTGTGTGTGTGTGTGTGTGTGTGAGAGAGAGAGAGAGAGAGAGAGAGAGAGAGAGAGAACTAGAGAGACTGTGTATAGCTATGCATGTTTATATGTTTATGTGTGCCTGCCTGTATGAATGCCTGTATGTATCTATGTGTCTGAAGTAAGCATGTTTCAGAGAAATCCCACGTTCAATGTAATCTCTCACACGAAAGGCACCTTTCCTTGCCAACACCTACCTACCCGACCTACGTATCCACCCTTTTCAAGTGGGGTGCCTTACGAAAGGTTTAAGGCAAGTGGCTCACATTCAGTTACACAATAGAACAACACAGAAGGCAAAAGTCTACAGACACGTTGTAAGTACAAATAGCGACGATGACTGTTGCTTTTGCTACATCTGAGCTAATGTTGCTTACAGTTATATCACCTGCTACCTGGATATCAGCCACACTAAAATATGGTCTTGCTATCCTGCTTTACTTAGGTTTTTATGACCAGAGACTTGTTTTTTTAATTTAACAACCATAATGTAAATACATGACATTTATCACTTTCAGTATAGAAGAGGGATTAAGAGTAGATAGGGAAGATGAGGAGAAGGAGTGAAATATAAAAATGGTGAGAACATCTAAGCTCCCACTTCCTGTGTTTATATTAATAATTGTTTATATGGTTTCCACATTACTTCAATTAGGTCAATACTTCAATTTGTACAGACAATGTGTTAGACCTAATCATCTTGCTAGCAAAATACTACGTCTACATATGCAAATGGAAAAATGAAATACCCTATATATATTTTTTTTGACAATTGTAAAATACAGATATAATATAGAAAGATACCATAATATTTTAAGTAATAAAATAGACAAGAGACTTGTTAGCCTTACTTATGTTCTCGTAACATTGCTCAGGGTACTCGGGGTAACATTTCAACTTGGAGTTATAACAAAAATTGTGTTTAATGAAAGAATTTCTTGCTTGGAAGCGCATTAAAGGTTTGATAACAAATATCATTGTTCAACAGAAAGAAATGCGGTCGTAAAAGTGTATTTAAGCTTCCTGGTCGTGTATCAACGGTCACCCCACGTGTCTGTCGCACAGTACAGTACAGGGGAGAGTAATGTAGTAAGCATAGTGCTAGCCGTATGACCACTGTGTTGCTGTGTGGAGGCCGCTACACTGGCGAATCTCAAGGTGTGAGAATCATGTTCCGTATCGTTGGCGTAGCGGTTCTTTTGAGCGACTGATTCACCGATAAAAACGTCGAGGACCGCTACGTCGACATCCTCGCCATAAAACAAGTCTGAGCAGCCTCTGAAAATCCACGATAAGCTAGAAAGGAAATAATTCAACAAGCACCCTTTAACAGCCACCAAAACAAATCCACAAATAGTTAACGGGAGGGTAGTGGGGGACTAAGCCTCATTACGGTAATTATTCGAGATTCTGAAAAGGTTATCAAACACTTAAAATTTACATTCGAAACTAGCTTTGATAAAGTTAGCTGACAGCTAAGTTAGTGGATTAGTCGGTCCGGTACCTGAACCTCTGAACCACGCACACAAAATAATGTCAGCACCGCTGACCACACACCCGTTACAAACACACTTGTGATTACGATGGAGTCATCTCTCGCCGGTCACGTGACAACCTACATGGGTCGCTAATCCACAAATAGTGCTGACGACATGAAACTAAGGAAATTCAGCGGTTGTTTCTGACAAAATGGAGTAAAACCCTTGTGGTTCGAGCGTATTGTTGAATCTTTCTAAGAAATTCTTGAATCAGACGGGAAACTTTCATGTTAGATTGACGAGATTATGCTATATCTGCGAAGGATGTATAAAAAAATTAATCGATCGGAAGACACAATAAGGAAGAAGAATTTATTCCGGGTTGTGGTGATAACCAACATCATAGCTTGGTTTGCGAGCACTGGTATTTATCAGTCAAAGTTACGAACGACCAAAGGGACGAAAAGAGATATGACGAAAAGATAAGTTGTCCAACTGCAATAGAGAAACAATAACGGATGGTGGGATAGTGATTTTGTACATTACGTCAGGGTTCACAGCTGAGGTCACACTTTCTGATAAGTTTAACGATGGGAGAATGATATATTATGATAGTATATTGTATTTCGACAGTTCCATCATCAGTTTCTAAGGAGGAAGGGGTAAATAATTTTGTTTCTTCTTCCCATCACAACTGAGGCTTCAGGTGCTAAACAATAACAGAGCTTACGGTAACTTTCTTGTTCAGTCACTTTACTTTAAAGAGAATGACAGACACACAGAACGACAAAAAAGTGGCTGAAGGAGAAAGAATTATTCTGCATCAATTAATCACAATGGCGAGCATGCACGGGGTGTGTCGCACGAATGGTAGGAAATGATCATCAGTAATCACCGTACACGATTATTATCATTATTATTTTTCTCACACGCCTCTAGTTGCTGACAAGAATGGTCGGCACACTAACTGAAGGATTAAAGACACTATGGGCACTGAAAACACTTTAGTACATCAGAACTTAGTAGGACAGATGAGGTTTGTCACGGGTTTGTCAGATTCATGTTTTGGTAGGTCACTTTTTATGGTCTTTCATCTCCGTGATCCTCACGTCTGTCGATATATCAACTGAAATTGAAGTATAGACGAGCCTGCAGTTGCGCCTATAGAAAACATTATTTGTGTCGCTATGTATAAAGTGCCTGTAGGAAACGTTATTTGTGTCGCTATGTATCAAGTGTCTATAGAAAACATTATTTGTGTCGGTATGTATCAAGTGCCTATAGAAAACATTATTTGTGTCGCTATGTATAAAGTGCCTATAGGAAACATTATTTGTGTCGCTATGTATAAAGTGCCTATAGGAAACATTATTTGTGTCGGTATGTATCAAGTGTCTATAGAAAACATTATTTGTGTCGGTATGTATCAAGTGCCTATAGAAAACATTATTTGTGTCGGTATGTATCAAGTGCCTATAGAAAACATCTTTTGTGTCGGTATGTATCAAGTGGAGGAAAATGTTCACTTACTCTGCTCTGCTCATAACGAGCAACTTACACCTGTGTGATGTATTTCACCCACACACTCTACAGCGGCTTACGGACAAGATTAAATACAAGCAAAAACTTGAATTTAACAAATAAAAATAATATCAAGTAATGAAAAAATGATTACTATTTTTTTTTACATACATTCTGATGGCTGGCAGGACAGTCCACGACCCGAACACATCGAGTTACACGACAGCCTCTTGGCTCAGCAAAATGGCAGGAAGGAGGACTAAGAGTGCGAATACAACCACACAAACAGATGAACGTGTGCAGGAAGTGGTCAGGTTTCTACAGGTGAGCAGCAGCCACACATACTCACGATCATATGGTCGTGCGTGCAGATAGGGTATGCACGGATGAGTGTGTCAGCACATTAGTGCGTACGTGCGTGCGTGGATGTTCATCATTATGCCTATTGAGTGAATATATAGCTTGGATTAGAATGGTCATGAAGTGAGTCTAGTTATCGAGCTAGCTGCCTGAAGAATATTATAAAGAAATAAAATAATGAAGTAAAGAAAGTAATTTTGATAAACATAAAAGTTGTTGAAAAAAATGTAAATGTAAAATAAATGACAGGAGCTAAGTCGATGTGGAGACCTGGATGATACCAAGAAGTGCTTTGCTAAACACGCACTGAGCCAGTTCCCAGACATCGGCAAAGTGGCCATCACTGTCCATCCTTACTTCCAATGCAGCAGCGATAAATTCAAGGAAGTGGATGGATTCTATTGCATCAAGTCCTGCCAAGAAAGCGACAAAAGAGGAGACGCCGCACATCTCCACGTCTTCATGACTTTTAGGGTAAGATGTTAGCAAAGTGCTAATAGGCAAGATGTTAGCAAAGTGCTAATAGGCAAGATGTTAACAAAGTGCTAATAGGCAAAAGGTTAGCAAAGTGCTAATAGGTAAGATGTTAGCAAAAAGCTATAGGTAAGATGTTAGCAAAGTGCTAATAGGCAAGCCTGAAGCTTTTAAGGATAGTTAAGTACTATTATCAAGAAACATCAAGTATCGACAGCGTTGCCATGGTTATACCACTATTGATTAGAAGTAAGCCTTGTAACAACATTTAATTTGTAAATTTGTACATCGATCATGGCAGGTACTCGGGAAGAACGTTTACTTAACAAGTTAGCCAACCTCGCCTAGAAAAAAATGTTATCCGCACGTAGCAGATGTTATGCTGTATATCTGTGGCCTCCTGGCTAAGCCTGTCCAAATCGTACTTCCAGACACTAATGTTGGTTTTGATAAATTTCCGAAATCTTAATTGATATAATTGACAGAAGCACCGAGATCGTAATTGACATAATTAACAAAAGCGCCGAGATCGTAATTGACATAATTGACAGAAGCGAACAGATTTTTAGCTTAAACTGTTTTATTGAATTCATAATCCGAGAATAACAAAAGTGATTAAGAAAACTATTATTGTGACATTGTGATATTGTCTTACATTGCGATATTATTTGTTTATATTATTATAATTTACTAATTTTTTTTAAAACTTAACTTTGATTGTGCCAAACACTCTATTCAACCGGTAATTTACTGAAGAGGGGTTCTGGGCAAAGACTTTCCTACAGGAAACATCTAACATAGATCGTGACTCATTTAATGAAATTTTCCGAGAATTTATTTAAGGAACAATAGAGGAAATTTCACGGTACACCTGTTTACCGTTACAATAACGTTTATTTGACATCATAATCTGGATAAACTTTGACTTTTTTTGTTGACCTTTTTATACAAATGGAGAATGAAGAGAACAGATTATTTTTTTTCATTAGCCGAACTGCATTGCGAACATCACATGAAAACTGCTTAAACCTTTCACATATTATTTAAATTTCTTGTAATCTTCAACCTCACCCAAATGGTTATAAACATTAACACAGCATAATTGTATTTCAAATATAACAATGTCGGTTGTAGCTTTAGATATCGTCGAGATAAATGAATAACAGAAAGATAAAAAAGCAATGGCGCTATGAACGCTTGGCTGCCACAAGCCAGTTTTCCCTGCAGTAGCTTTTCTGACACCTCTTGGTTAAAGACCAACCTGAATGGTTTTCGAAGTTTTCAGATATCGGTAGATATAGGCGACATAAACATAACATGTAAATTTTAGACTCCAAAACCCATCCGTTAATTAATTATCCGCTACGATTCGTACTTACAATCAACAAGCGCCGTTAACAGTGTATACGTCACACTAGTGCACCATTCACAACACTGGCAGCCGTCAACACCAAACAGTGTACTACGTCACACTAGTGCACCATTCACAACACTGACAGCAGTCAACACCAAACAGAGAGAGAGAGAATGAGCGACAGCTCGGGTTATTCGGACGCTGAAAGTCTGTATTTCTCGTGGTTTTGAAAAAAAAACCTGCTAGTTTAGCACGAGAAATGCAAACTTTAACGTCCGAATAATCCCAACTGTCGCTCTCTCTCTCTCTCTGTTTGGTGTTGACGGCTGCCAATGTTGTGAATGTTGCACTAGTGTGACGTAGTACACTGTTAACGGCACTCGTTGATCGCAGGTGCGACTCGCATACTTTGCTAGCAGATAATTAATTAACGGATGGGTTTTGGAGGATGCAATTTACAGGTTAAGTTTATATCGCCTATATCTACCGATATCTGCAAAAAACGCAAACCATTCAGGTTGGTCTTAAAAACTCCTAGAGGCAAAAGGATTGATAATCCACGCTTTCACGGTCTGTATTGGTACTTTTGCTCTACGCGAGTTTCCGTCCTCGCCGAGCTCGTCAAGTTATAGTTACTCCCACCCTTTATCCCCCACTTGCTTCAATTTCTTCACTTTGACATTCAGACCACTGGGCAGAAATCCACCTTGGGTCAACACCGAGTGATGGCCATCGCAATGCTTTGTTTTAATAAATGAATAGTAGAAATAGATTGCATTTTTCTGAGTTACGAATGTTTTTGGCTGTATGACCTAACACGCTGTCTCAGTACTTACAAATGTAAAATGCCACCCCTTAATGTTTGGTCAGTGCTGCTTACAAAGGCATCATCATTTTGTTGTGCAGCTTTTTAACGACAGCTTAGAGCGAAATAAGGAGTCAGCAATGTTTCTGATGTTGGGAATTCACTCTGACAACATCTTGGCCTGGTTAAGACAAGAGAAGGACGTTTGTAAAGTAACCGGAGGAAAAGAAATACAACAGGTAACTTTTTCGTCTGTGTTCTTTTTGTTTTGTCTTATATTTACGATTCAAAACTAAGAGTAACTTTCTTAAGGATGCAGAATAGTTGCCTGGTTAAAAAGGGTGTTTACACACTTCTTCTGTGCGTATTAGTGGCATCTGCACATTGTTGGGTTTTTACATCTTGATTGGCATGTTAAAGGATATTGAAAAAGTGAAAAAATTCGTCAGTGTCGTGGACTTGAAGAATAGAAGGAACGCCCCAGATCTGATTGCACTACACAAAGATCGGATAGTCTTTGTAGAGGTCAGTTGTGACTTCATCTCTCAATTCTTCCATCCATCCTTCTCCTTAGAGACCAACCTGAATGGTTTGGGGTTTTTGCAGATATCGGTAGATACAGGCGATATAAACCTAACCTGTAAATTTCAGCCTCCACAACCCATCCGTTAATTTATTATCCACCAACAAAGTACAAGAGAGAGAGAGAGAGAGTGACAGTTGGGATTATTCGGAGGTTAAAATCTGCATTTCTCGTGCTGAAGTAACAGTTTTTCAGAACCACGAGAAATGCAGACTTTCAATAACCCAATAACTGAATAACCCAATATATCGTTCATTCTCTCTCTCTCTCTGTGGTGTAGACGGCTGCCATGTTGTGAATGGTGCACTAGTACACTGTTAACGACGATTGTTCATCGTAAGTGTGAATAGTAGTGGATAATAGATTAGTTTTAGAGCCTAAAGTTTACAGGTTAGTTTTATATCGCATATATCTACCGATATCTGCAAAAACGCAAACCATTCAGGTTGGTTTTCAAGGAACCTACCCTCATCATCTTTCCATTTTCTTTGCAATACCCTCTTTCTCAGTAACATGGCCTCCCGGTAGAATAAGTTAAACATTTTAAATAAATGTCAGGAACATATATGTTATTTTGAATTGTGATCTGTCGCTCAGTTCTTTTTTTTCGTCGACAATTGTTTGAGCTACTGAAAACTGTCAAATCCGCGAACCTCTGGACAACAAGAGAAATAGGTGATATTATTCACTTGTTAAAGGTAAAAAGCGTTGGGTTGGCGACGACACCTACACAGAAAGACATCGACGAAGCGATAAAAAAAGCCGAAAACCAGCTCAACGAAGGGGTACAACTTTTTCAAAAAATCATGAACTCCCCAGACAAATGTCACGTAGTAAAAGTTATCGCCCTTCCTGGAGTTACTAGCAAGGAGCTGGAAAACCGACCGTTATGCAAGGTAAGGAAAACAAATCTGTGCCAAAGGATAACTTGAGTCAATTATAAAATTAAACTTCGAATTGATTGCAATAGTGAGTGTGTCACAATTATACTTCAACACAAGCAACGGCTATTTTTAAAACCTGAAATTGAACTGGTAAAGACAAAAGTATTCACCCCACACTTCGCCAGGACACATTCTGCCACTAAAAAGTATATTTTTCATGCAATGATATAATAAAAATAATAAAAAGTAGCACAGAAACTTACTGTCAACACTCCTGCAAGCTTCATGTACCTCTGTAGGCATGCAGTTATCAGCAATCAGTTTCTCACAGACTTGGTCTACAAAATCAATGTTCACCTGAACGTTTTTGAAACAAAAATTAACAAACTGAACAGGCCTGAGTCCCTTTATCAGGTGAAACATTCTATATACTATATAATTTATTATATTATTATAATTACTATATATTATATAATTCTATATAACTTTCACAAAAATGCGAATTGAAGGATAAAAAGTAATGATTCTACTTCAGACATTTGGAAAAAAAACTGCATGCAATCACACACAAATGATACAAATATTCGAACATGCGTCGGAATATTTAACAGACTTAGATTTTTCATGCACTTACTTTGATGTTTGTGTCACGTGGTATCTTTCCACAAACATGATTGTCAGAATCAAGGAATAGATCTCCTTCCACATCCTGCGATAGAAATAGATTAAATATGAGAACAAAATCAACACAAAGGATTGCTCCCTAGAAACAGTGATTTAAAAAAAATTTATAACAGTTATCAGAATGCTGGCTTTTTAACTACTACCATAATCGGTGGTTGATGTTGTAAACAGCATCGTACTAAATCCTTCATTTATATACTTAATCGGTTTCCTATCACGCAAAAAATTATTAAATCAACCTTTTCTTTCAAGAATAGACGAAGAAGCATAGTCTAAATATTTTACAAAAACTCTTTCATTCATAAGACTTCAGTTATACCTGCAAAATCTGGTCAAGACTGTCCATCGTGTCGTGATTTCCGCAACCGGAAGTACATTATTTTGTGCACCGCTTGTTCCCGAGCAGACGACAATTTAACGGGGCTTCGCAACAGACACACTGTTGGCGCGCGCTGGGAGATACCACTCCTGTCCCTACAGATCTCTGGTTTTCTCTGGGTACTTTGGTTCCCACTACTCACCCTCAGGAGTCAACATTTCCTACCAAAATAAGCCACCAGCTGAAACTATTTGATTCTTAAAATAATATTCGTGATTGCCTTACATCTGAGATTATACTGTGACATGATGACATGATAAATCCCAGGTCATTCTTGGGCAAGTTTTGCATATTTCCTCTGTGTTGTTTGGACAAATATTTACAAGATTGTAGCAAAACAATAAAAAGTTAAAGGTTTAATTCAACGTGTTATTATTATTTTATTTTTGCTTTCATTTTATTCTATGAAAAGGCACATAACTTGGACAAGCAATAATCAAGAAGTGTGACTCTAAATTTGATCCTTCAAGTCACAGGAGATGAGGGCGAGGCCGATAAAATGAGAGTTGAATCCGTATTCAGAGGCGTTTGTGGTAGCATTCCTGTGGTATCCACACATATTCGGAATTTGGTGTTTTTGGGTACCATCCGACATTCATGTGGGACGCACACATATTTAAGCCTTGCCAAGCATTTACAGCCAGCCCAATTAAAAATAATTTAACAAAAAAAAAAAAGAATTCTTCATTTAAATGATATTTTTTCCACAATCTACAAACAGGATGTCACCTTTCTGTGCCAAGACCACCTCTTGAAATTCGATATTCGAGTTCCAGAAGCAGAAACAGACCTGAGCACTTTTCGTCAATGGTGGGAAAAGCTTCTCCACACTGATGTTGACAACCACTTTCTGCAGGAAATCGTGGGAAAGTAAGCTCAGTGTCCTTCTCATATTTACTGTCCTTGTCATGTTATGGCAAAAGGTCTTGTCACCTCATGTATCTTGGATACATTATGTACAAAACCACTTTTCAGTAGCTTTAAGAAGATCTTAATAAATTAAGGTTGTGTAACCTTTTGCATTATGCACTTAAATAGTATTGATATACGACTAATGGCAATTAAATAATAAAATATAGGTTAATTAAACTGTGAAGATGTTAAAATATGGTCAAGGAGACCCTTGAAGGCTAAGTAAAGCTTTACGACTAGATGTTTGACAGATATGTGGGTCTGTTGTCAACTCCTGTGATCATCAAAGACGGTAACATCGCTCATCTGAATCGTCACCCGAAGGATGGCATCAGTCAAATCCAGCGTCGTTTTCAGAGGAGGATTCTGTCACAGGAACAGGTAGTTTGAAGACTGTAGCTGGCAAATCCTGAACAAAAATCATTGGTGCGCTTAGATTTGATATTTACATCTGTAGTTTACTCAAGCAGCAGTCAGCTTCTGGCATAGCTCTTGTACCAGGGTGTTCACATAAAGCCTCGTACTAAATGAACCTTGTTTGAGTCATTACAGAAACTTACTGTGTGCGCGTGCCTGAGCTTACCAGCTTTGGACAGGTCTAGAAAAATGTCAGTTATTGATGACTGTAAAATCTGACATGTTAGTCAAAGATGCTGTCTAACCCACTTATGTTGCAGGAAAATGCTCTGGAGCAGTTCAAAGACAAGAGCCGCGTTTACCTGAAAGGACCCGGAGGATCGGGCAAGACGCTGATACTGATTATCGTGGCCAGAAAGTTTCTAAAAGCACGTGACAATCACGTGATCGTCATTAACATGAACCGCGGTGCTAAAGGCTTGTGCATCGGCAAATACGTCCTTGAACAGATCAAGGTTCAGGTCGAAGATCAGGCCAAGGGTCAGGACAGGTGCGTTTCCGAGATTTTTATTGACATTGGTCTTCCCGACTACGGAAAAAATTTTGTCACGGATGTATATAAAGCACTTCATGGCAAAACCGACATGAAGAAAGTGCTTTTCATCGCAGACGAGGTCCATGTTCCCATCTTCTGGTCGGCCATTATGGAAACGTTCGAGAAAGACTTTAAAGGCGCCACCCTGTTGTGCGCGGGGTTTTTCAGCGAGAAACCCGAGACTTTTGACGAGCTTTGCCTTACAGTTGTGACGCGCTGCCCTCCTGCTGTGCAGCATCTGCTGTACAGCGTGGATTGGAAAGAAGACAGACGGTCGTGCTACGCTGTTGGATTCTCCTGGCAGACTGAGGTCCTGCTTAACGGGCCTCTCCCCTTGTGCATCAGGCACGAAGACCACCAGACAGGTGGCACGGTCCTCGAATGCGTGCAGTGTGCTAAGGAATTGGCTCAGGTGCTGAATGAACTCACTCCCGACATTATCAGTTGCCGCCCTTTGTCAGCACCTCCCGTCAAAGGTCATGAGCTCCCCTCTAGTACTAGCGCTGCGCTGCTTGTCAACATTCCTCGAGATGTGTATGGAGACAACATCAACTTTCCACCGTATAAAGATCTTAGCAAAGGAAAATATCAGGAGTACATGAAAAAATTAGGACGATGTCCTTTCATCAGGAACCTTCGTCAGAATAAGATCAATGTAACGGTGGACGAAGAACTTGGCAGCAGAAACCTCGACACTGAGAAGGGAGACGTGCTGGCTACCTGGGTGTACAATTTCCTTGGTCTAGAGTGTGGCGTAGTCATTTTTCTCCCGGGAGACGTTCCCTCCCCTCCAGCAGCTGAACTCGAGGTCTCCATGCAGACGACAGAGCGGATTAGAGATATACCTGCTCCGGGTGTGAATCTTCTGGAGGACGATACATCAGGTGGAGCCCAGATGGTGGCACCTTCTGAAGGAACTCAGCGACTGGAAGAAACCTCGCAGAAAGAGGGAAAGGAAGCAGCTAGCGGAGGAAGAGGAGGCGAAGAAGGAGCAGAAGGAGGAAAGAAAGAAGGAAGAGAAAAAGTGTGTTTCCCGGCACTGCACTGGCGACATGATGACGTGGCGAGATACAGCGACTGGGACAAGACCAACATCGTGCTGGCGGGCTCCAGGTGTTTGTCCCAACTCATTCTCCTTGTGCCATAGCAACATAAAGATGGCTGTCGTTGTGTCATAGCAAGATGATGACTATTATTGTGGCACAGTTCTGTAAGGATGACTGTCAGTAACACAGCAAAACGGTCAATCTGAGACCGTCCTTCAGGGTACTCGAGGGCTGGAGGCCATAGTGGACAGAGGAAAAACCGGGTTGCAAACGTGAAGGTGTAGATTTACAGCTCCACGCAGGCTCTCGTCACTTCCGCCCAAGACAGGCCTACATCGGGAACCTTGTTGTCAGCGGCTGCGACTTTCCATTTCTTCCCTTCCTCTCAATGATCGGTCCTGACGGACCTGCATGATCATCAACAGACATCCGTTAAGCGATGAGTGAATGAACAAAGACAAGGATGTATGTCATTGTGACAAGATGAAGATATTTTAGACCTGGATGGACCCTGTTTTGATTAAGACCTAGTTCGTCACACCGACATACCAAAACGTTCTTGACTGAGGCTTTGCTTTACGCCCACGTCAACACAGACACACAAACCTTTAAGAAGCACGCCCTCTGAAAATGTGATAGTCAAATTTGGTTAATCGGACTACATCGGACACGATCTTTTTGGTTCTAATAGCCGGCTGGTCCGATTACACGAACATTCCCTATGTTACAAGACGGGACTTGCTATATGTAACATATTAAATGTCTTTATGATCTTGATTGTGCGGCACACACGTATGGTGAACATTCAAACAAGATCTACTGCTGCTCACGCACTCTTTTCCAGGGAAAAATAAATTTACAAACAAATTCTTCGAAACGATCCACACGATTCTCAGCATGCAAAGCACAATAAAAAAAAGTTCTTATCTAATTCCAGTTAACGTTTAAAGAACGTATCCAGTGTCACGTGACACGTTCTGTTGACGGACTGCACTTGAACAAAATAACCACAAACATCTAAGTCTCCTTGAAATAGAAGCTCAGAGTGTCAGTGCATTTCCTGTGTTGTCCTTTGCACCAACTCATTAGGGGCATCATCATCACTGTCACGTGTTTCACTGCAATTAGAGCAACAATTGCAAGCGTCGTCATCATCATCATTTTCATCGAGGCATTGAAGCTTGTTGTCGATGGATAAAAATTCGTCATAATTTTCGACCTGTTGAAGTTCCACATTTCCGTCATCGTTTTCTCTTGTAATCAGCATGTCGACGTCCATCCCCAAGATCAAAAGCTGAAAGCCACAGTAAGAAACACAGTTCTGAATTGTCTCACTGTTGAGTTTTAGCCAGCTATCGGCCATGTGGGCGACTTGTGGCTTCTTTTTCTTATTTGCCATCATGTTCTTCAGTCCGATTTAATGAAATTTTGGTCCAAATAAGCGCATAATATTACGCTTATGTAATGAAAATTGTTTCGGTTTTATAAGCGGCTGGTCCGATTAACCGGTTGTCCAATTTACCGGATTCAAATGTATTTTGGTCAGTTTATTTCTGTTTTATATCCTATGTACGAGGCAGCTCTCTCTGTGTCCTATATTCGATGATAGAGTTTATTCTTCCTCCCCCCAAGAGAGTATTTATTTCCTCTTTAAGGTCTTTACTGGTCTTTTTTAATCTCTCTATTTACCGTCTCTTAACCGGTAGTATTGCCGGTCTTTTAACCCATGTTACTGATCCATTTTAGATGAGTATGTCCACTTCTCTTGTGATTTTTATTCAGAGATCTGCGACTTGCAAAAAGGAAAGTTAAGACAAAGGATATTTTAAAGTATTTTGATTTATAAATGAGCGGCAGTAACAAGACATTCCTTTATGAGCTGGACTTGAACATGTTAAAGTTGTCAATAATTTCCACAGTATAACTCCTTTCATTGGAATGCGAAAAACAAATGACATAAAGAGAGAGGCAGAATGATCATTACAGTAACATAAATAAATAAGTTATTAAGAGTTGTGACCTGGTTTGATTGTTACTTACTTTTTACTTTTATTTTCCATCTGCCTGCCTCCTTTTAGTGGTCATAATAAAACGATGTTCTGCTTTCTACATTTAACATTTTTGCTGTGAAAGTGAGTGCAGTCAACTTGTCAACTAGATAGAGAGTAAAGTTTCGGTATATTATATCAAACAAGTTGTTTTATTTGACTGAAAACCTAGAGTTGATAACTAAACATTCGTCACAGGACAACTTATAAGTGTGCAAAGAATCCACGTCTGTGACAGATTGTTACTTTAACTTACAAGCACATATTCAAATAGTACTGAATGCAAGCTAACGATTAATCCCCTTTCATTCTATAAATAACAGGGCTTCTGCTAACGCAAAAAAATTGCGTACAGTACGCATTAAAAGTTCGGAGGACCCCTTCAGTTTTCGTCAATGGGGTCCCAGGGGACCCCTTCAAATTTGGGCAAAAAACAAGATACAAAATTGGGTAAGTGTAGTGTCTGACATCGTATGCCAATCTATTGTCGTCTGCTACAAGGTGAGAGTAACTTCCCTTGCAATGAGTTTTTTTGCTTACCAGAAAGAGTTCCATTAATCTATTTCCAAGATGTCGTTGACAGCGTGGTTAAAATCATCGTCTCAGAAACGGAAAGAAAGTGATGGTGAAGACAAACAGCAAGATAATGAAGATCGTGAACCCACATCATCATGCCCTGTTCCATGTAGTACCTGTGATTTTCTTTTCACATTGTAAAGGGACCCCTTAGAGTTAGAGTTAGCCTGGGAGCCCTTAGAAATCTGAAGAAGGGGTCCCTGGGACCCCAAAGAATGCAGCCTTAGCAGAAGCCCTGAAATACATTTAAAATTTAACAATTAACATATTTTAACAAGCACTGTGACCAAAGAGATTCATAAGGAGGGGGACACATAATGAGGCGGGAAAGGGAAGCGAGGCTGTCCTGTATTTCAGCGCGACTACTCCCTCCCTTACCAACTGTCAGTCTTCAGGGGATGATGCCAAACAGCGGAATATGGCCCACTGCTCCATATATGTTGTCAATGCGAGTTTTCGAAAGGCAGCAACATTGCATGGAAATATGCAGAATTTTTAAATGCAAGAATGGCTACAACACTCGCACTAAAGCACAAGGCCGCCAGGTTTTGTTAGCCATAGCAAAGATCTTCGTAACATGTATATAATAAGTCTTAGTTCTTCCATGCTAGCAGACTGATTCAGGAATGCAAAGAAAACTCCTTGTCTGTAATATGTGATGATAGTGGGCAAGGAGATTTTCCAAGTCATCGGCATTTCAGTTCTTTCTGCACCAGGTGATGGTCCATAGATTTATCATGCAGAAAAAAATGTGGAAAAAGAAACTACTTGGAAGACGGAGATCACGTTCATCTGACGCTCAACATCAGCGCACAAAGACCATTCCGGTGTTCAAATGATGCGAGGCATCAGACATGACGAATAGATTAAAAGAAGCAAAGTTTACCCATTAGGCTCATCAGTTCTATCGAAGAACTATCAGTTCCTGAAGGAGAGATTTTATATACTGGTTGGAGATTGCTATTAGTCAGTCAGGCGTCACTTGCCTGGCACCTGTCGTTAGGGGATCACATGGATCATAACTTTGGTCTGTTCAGTGCTGGTCTCCATTCCATATGCATTCGAACTGTCTGTCAGTCTGTTGGTGAGGTCTTGCAGTTCTTTAATTGTTAGTATGTCCACTGCGACCAAGTCCTCATACATCCTCTGCTTGGCATGCGTTCTTCTTGTCTGAGACCTCAATATTGGAGTGCTACAGTGTGCAATTATTTCTTCATCAGAGGATGCCGTTTTGTTCTGTCTTTGGGGTGCAATTGACTGTGAGGGAGGAATTGAGCCTATATATTAAATAAAAAATATATAATGTATAGAAGTCAATTGTGAATTGTCACTGCTGGTAAATGTATTAGAAGGAAAGAAGTACGATAAGTTCAACTAATAACAATAATATAAAAAGCAAAATATTAATAAATTATACTATCTAAAAATTAAATATAATTAAAACTATGAAATAAATCTGCCACGATGCATGATACTGGCTACAATGGTCAATCCTAATACCGTTTAATTAAAACAGCTGAAGGATGGAATGATGGTGCATTCATGAAGGAGGCCGGTCGATTCGCCCCAAGACCAATTCGGCCCTACCAATTCGCCCCACACCGAAAGTCAATTCGTCCCACGCATGGTCCAATTCGTCCCAAGACAGAAAAGTCAATTCGTCCCGAGCTCAAAAAGGCGCTGAAACAAGTAGATATTAACCTCAAATATTGCTAAAAGAGTCATATGTCTTTCGAACAATAGAGTTATAATTAGATAGGCAATCTCAGCTGCCTATTTTAAGCAGAGCCATGCGAATAAGGTAAGCCACCATTTTACTAAACAAAGATGGCCACTAGTCAATACGCACGCAGCGCACGTATCTTACAATGGCAAATAGACGTGATTTTTCTTTTAGATTTTCTCAGCATTTTTTAGTGAACTTGTAGTTTGATTTTTGTAATTTTTGCTTATCATTATTAAAAATGTCCGTTAGCCAATAGGCTTGCAGCGGACGTATCTTCCTTGAGCATTACTCCTAACACAGTCCACACAATGCTCGTCCTTCTTACCCCCTCCCCCTTCTGCTCTTGTTACTTGTCTACCCATCTTTCTCTGCAGAATCGCTATATTTTCTATGTTCTGTTACTTGGTGTCTTTTTGTGTTTTCCATCTTTGTTTTCTGTTTGTCGTCAGTATTGTCGTTTATTCTTACTCCCTCGTGTTCTATCCATTTAGTCCATGTCTCTTGTTTTAAGCGCTGTAAGCATGATCTCTATGAGTGTGAATATGCGCTATAAAAATCTTCATTGATTATTATTATTATATTATCTTAAAATGGCAAATAGACATTATGTTTCTCTTCAATGAACACAATGTTTTAGATTTTGTTGTGAACTTGTCGCTGTCGTTAGTCTTTAGCTGGAGGTTCGTCGCAGAGACTTCGCGGATCGAGTAGAAATTTAAGATTAAAGCACATCGTAAATTGGAATCAAAGTAAATTAAATTGTAAAAAATTGCATTTTTACTTATACAAAATAAAAGTTCACAATAAAATGATGACAAAATCTTTAATTTAAAACATATTAATATGAGTCACGTTTATTTGTGAATGCGGCAGCATGAGTACATGCAAGTGTGAACGTGATAGAATGGGTTATAGTCAGTGTCACGTGCGCTCTACAGTGACTTTCAGACGAGATCACAACAAAGAAATAGTTAAATTTAAAGATAAATATAATTGAAAAGAAGAAATAATAATTAACTAAAAACTAACAAATCTAAATTCAAAATAAACACCTAAACACAGTCAAGAATTCAATGTTCACCCATAGTTCCTTCAAACCCAATATTCCCTACACTCTTGAAAGAGCAGTCCTCCACGCCTGAAGGCACAGTCCTCTCAAAAAAAAAAAAAAAAAAAAAAAACGAGAAAAAAAACCACAAGTCACACACCACAGTCTCCGATCCTGGTGCTGTCCCCTTCAGAATTAAGGCACCTCCCAATCCCGGATACACAGTTGATTGTCCAGATGAACGAACAAAAATAAAATAAACCTAGACAGAAAATAACAATATTTAACCTACAATAATCAATGTCTAAACATTTCCCCCACAACAATAACATACATTCATCTATTAATCTCATTAAAAAATTATATAACCACTCTCTCAAACTCCACCATTTAAAGACAGTAATAAACATAGACATACACTCACCTCAACAGGTTGAAATGACAAATTTTACTCAAGTTGGTCAGGACTTGCTACATAAAGTCTGGTCAGGACTTATTACATAAAGTCTGGTCAAGACTTTCCCACCCCCCGAGGAGAGCGTCAAGTTTTCCCGCTCCCGTCAAGGAGAACCAGCATACGAATAAAATCACCAAAACAGTCTTCTCATTCTTCTCAATTCCTTCCATCCCATCCTCTCCACAGCACTTAATGAAACTGTCAGCCATCCCAGGACTCGCACGCCGACACACACATCGATCGCTAACCTTTGGCACCTCTCCCCTCCTTCCCCATTTCCCAGCCAGGGCCCAGCCCCGCCTGAATGACGAGCAGGCACCAGCGAGGCAGGGCCCAGCCAGGGCCCAGCCCCGCCTGAATGACGAGCAGGCACCAGCGAGGCAGGGCCCAGCCAGGGCCCAGCCCCGCCTGAATGACGAGCAGGCACCAGCGAGGCAGGGCCCAGCCAGGGCCCAGCCCCGCCTGAATGACGAGCAGGCACCAGCGAGGCAGGGCCCAGCCAGGGCCCAGCCCCGCCTGAATGACGAGCAGGCACCAGCGAGGCAGGGCCCAGCCAGGGCCCAGCCCCGCCTGAATGACGAGCAGGCACCAGCGAGGCAGGGCCCAGCCAGGGCCCAGCCCCGCCTGAATGACGAGCAGGCACCAGCGAGGCAGGGCCCAGCCAGGGCCCAGCCCCGCCTGAATGACGAGCAGGCACCAGCGAGGCAGGGCCCAGCCAGGGCCCAGCCCCGCCTGAATGACGAGCAGGCACCAGCGAGGCAGGGCCCAGCCAGGGCCCAGCCCCGCCTGAATGACGAGCAGGCACCAGCGAGGCAGGGCCCAGCCAGGGCCCAGCCCCGCCTGAATGACGAGCAGGCACCAGCGAGGCAGGGCCCAGCCAGGGCCCAGCCCCGCCTGAATGACGAGCAGGCACCAGCGAGGCAGGGCCCAGCCAGGGCCCAGCCCCGCCTGAATGACGAGCAGGCACCAGCGAGGCAGGGCCCAGCCAGGGCCCAGCCCCGCCTGAATGACGAGCAGGCACCAGCGAGGCAGGGCCCAGCCAGGGCCCAGCCCCGCCTGAATGACGAGCAGGCACCAGCGAGGCAGGGCCCAGCCAGGGCCCAGCCCCGCCTGAATGACGAGCAGGCACCAGCGAGGCAGGGCCCAGCCAGGGCCCAGCCCCGCCTGAATGACGAGCAGGCACCAGCGAGGCAGGGCCCAGCCAGGGCCCAGCCCCGCCTGAATGACGAGCAGGCACCAGCGAGGCAGGGCCCAGCCAGGGCCCAGAATGACGAGGGCCCAGCCAGGGCCCAGCCAGGGCCCCCCGCCTGAATGACGAGCAGGCACCAGCGAGGCAGGGCCCAGCCAGGGCCCAGCCCCGCCTGAATGACGAGCAGGCACCAGCGAGGCAGGGCCCAGCCAGGGCCCAGCCCCGCCTGAATGACGAGCAGGCACCAGCGAGGCAGGGCCCAGCCAGGGCCCAGCCCCGCCTGAATGACGAGCAGGCACCAGCGAGGCAGGGCCCAGCCCCGCCTGAATGACGAGCAGGCACCAGCGAGGCAGGGCCCAGCCAGGGCCCAGCCCCGCCTGAATGACGAGCAGGCACCAGCGAGGCAGGGCCCAGCCAGGGCCCAGCCCCGCCTGAATGACGAGCAGGCACCAGCGAGGCAGGGCCCCCAGCCAGGGCCCAGCCCCGCCTGAATGACGAGCAGGCACCAGCGAGGCAGGGCCCAGCCAGGGCCCAGCCCCGCCTGAATGACGAGCAGGCACCAGCGAGGCAGGGCCCAGCCAGGGCCCAGCCCCGCCTGAATGACGAGCAGGCACCAGCGAGGCAGGGCCCAGCCAGGGCCCAGCCCCGCCTGAATGACGAGCAGGCACCAGCGAGGCAGGGCCCAGCCAGGGCCCAGCCCCGCCTGAATGACGAGCAGGCACTCCACTCCACTCCACTCCACTCCACTCCAAACAAAAACACTTTTTATTCGTTAGTAGCCATGGTCAACAGACATAACGAAAGCCACTGGAGTTATGCAACGCATACTTCCGAGGTTGTTAGATACCCTCGTTGTCATCGGAAAAAAAAGTCTTTAGTTGAATCTGTTGACCGGGAGGTACAGATGATTCAAGGCAGCAATAACATTTGGTTTATGTGTCTACAAACCCACAAGCGTTCACTGTCTTGTTCTGTGTGTGTGTGTGTGCGGCAAGTCTGCTGTAAAACTGAAGACGGGACGAAGGACCGAACACTTTTCCTTCAGACTTTGGAAGGACAAGATAACCTGGAGGAAACGCTGAAGCGAGCGAGGCTGCCATGTGGGTGGTGTGGCCACCCGAAATCTGATGTCAGTCTTTACCCGCGTCAGCACAAGTGTGTGTGTAGCGGGGTGCAGTGTAGCAGACACGTGCTGCCCTCTTTATGACGAGCCTGTGAAAGAAAAAAATCAACACAGTAGGTACAGTTCACACACACACACACACGTCCGTAAAAGTTTCCAGACTCCACGCAAGCAAGTCCTCAGCAGTCTCTAACCTGCATACCTACAAGTCCTCAACATAACAGTCCTCACAGACAAATCTACTGTAATTACTGAAGCCTCTCGATCACAGTTATACATCCACTCCCGGTATAAAGTGGAGAAAAGTAAACGAGGTGACGGAATCTCCCTCGAACTGAAAAATTTATTAAAGAAAGTCTTACCTTTTGTACGCCGTGTCTCATGGAAGTCCGGCGTCCCCGATAGCTCACGTGTTGGCCCTGCGTCAGAGGTCCCCCGGACTTAACGGTGCGGTGCACGATGGACGTGGCTATCTTCAGCTCGCTGCCCCGGGAATACCGCGACGGACCTCCCCGCAGTCGGTGGGTTAACGTCGTTGACACTGGTGTTGGTAGAGCACAATAGCTGGACACTCTGGAACGATGATGTGACTGGTACCGCCTTTCTCGCCAGCTCCGGCTGTCTTGACTGGTTCTGGCAACCTTCCGTCAGCTTGGCGCTTGTTCTCCGCTCACAGCAGCATAATGGCGTACAGTCTTCAACTCTCTTCGTAACAACCCGTCCGGCGACAGCAACAGTACCCTCATCTCTTTAGTAGCAAAGGTGCGACACTGAACCAGCAGCAGTGACAGCAGCGATCCACTGGCCGCTTGTGGTCGGGATTAAATACCCACCTGTGTCCACCTGAACAACAGGTGAGCTCACCCCAGACCGCACGAAAAATACAAGTTTTAGTAAAACTTCTAACTTCCCCGGATCTCTATGCGGCAGCGACTAGGGGCCAGTTGCACAACACATTTCTCATTTTAAACACTTTTAGGCCTTAAATCTATTTACATGATTAGTTTAAAGTGCACATCACAATTTTAGAATTTTTTAAACTAAAACTGCTTTAAGTAAGATAAAGTTGTTTAAGTCTGACATTCCGTCCTGTCAGTACCATTTTTAGTATGTTCTTCTGCAGTGCATAAAAATGGCTAAGAAGAGATTTTGCTTCTTTAGAACAGTTTTAAGGTTTAGAAACGTGTTGTGCAACTGGCCCTAGAAAAACTCCCTGTTTACCTGGACAGAGGGTGAGCTCCGCACGGGAAAGAACGAAAAAGACTTGAATTTCTCCAAATTCCTGCGTGTCAGTGACAACCCTCTGTGTTGAACTACTACTTGTCTATAATACTCTTCAACCCCCCCCCCACTCTACACCCTATCCTCTAAAACTCTGTGTGTGTGTGTGTGTGTGTGTGTGTGTCTGTGCGAGAGAGAGAGAGAGGGGGGGGAGAAGGTGTAACTGTAGTGAGCTGAGGTAACATCCTTTTTGCAACGTTTTTAGTAACAAGCCCGTTGTCTCACATTTCCATTTGACATTCGTTTCAACTTATAAGGAAAGAATAAGCACTCAAAACAGAAGGGTTAAGAGACAGTTCTATATCCTTTTTTTGATTTTCTCTCAAATATAATTTTCTAAAACATAAGTGTAATATCAGTTGTGGAGGAATATATCAACCCTACGTAAACTTTAAAGCGTAGAACAGTGAGTAGTAACTGCTTCTGTTAAGTTGCACGATGAAAATAACTACAATGAGTGCGACAGGCACTTGTAGGGAGTAAGAACTGATCAATGGCTGGGATGGTGCATGAAGCTGTCCAGTGAATCGTTTGGGAAACAATAGTGGGAGAGGTGAGTCATTGCATTTTCAGGTAGAAACGAATGTCGAGTGGATATCTGAGAATACTTTTTCTAATTGAAAACAAACAGTATAGAAAAGATCAGTGGCGTAGGAACAGGGGGGGGGGCAAGGGGGGCAGCTGCCCCCCCCCAAAAAAAGATGCTGGGAAGGCAAGAATGTGAACGTTATTCATTGTCAGCATGGAGCTTGCCCCCCCCCCCCAAAGCCCAGCATCTTCCTACGCCACTGAAGATGTTACCTCAGCTGTGTGTGTGTGTGTGTGTGTGAGAGAGAGAGAGTGTGTGTGTAGACACTCTGTAGACACATCTATAGCCACACGTATGCACTATTCACTATTAACATACGGACAGCAAACCATTTAAAGCCAAGTAGCTCAGTCTTCATGCAGACAGCTTGAGAAACAATAGCAGGACATGTCCACGTGGCTTACAAGGAGGAAAGTCACGTGGGAACGAAAGATGAGAAGACTTCGGGTTCAATAAAAACACGACAGAAAGACTACAATCATGGCCCTGGAGAGAGAGAGAGAGAGAAGGAAAGAGAAAGAGAGGAAAGTCCTACACTTGAACTGCAGACATCCAAAGTACTGTAGAGGATTTAATTCCCCCGTCCTGCCATCATTAGGTTTGTCAGACCATCTATTTATGGAAATGGTTAGTTAAGTTTTCAGCGTGTGCTTCTGACACTGAAATAACAGAAATAACTATACAATAAATATACAATAACTATACAATACTAGTCAGTCAAACAGCATCCACGACTAACGTACGGACTACTCAACTCAAGAGAGAGGAAGAGTACAGTACCCTCACAGTGCCCATCAATCAAAACACTGAGAAAATAAGTGACTTATCGAGTAAGTGAGTACTTGAGTGATTGAGTAAGTATTAATGTATGTTGACAATGGGACTTGCTATTTTGGAAAAGAGTTTATCAATATCTTCCACAACCCATAATGCTCTAACCTTGTCTGTCAAAAGGATTAATTATTTGCTTTTGTTAGGAAGATATCAAGCTACTTCAAGCTAATGTGTGTATGAAAGGAAACATGCAAGAACTTAATTAAATCTGAAGGCAGGCAGGGTAAAAACGATCAACAAAAAGCAGGAAAAAGGAAGCCTGGAATTATGACACATACTTTGACAAGCTTCGACTAAGAGCTATTGGAACTGTCGTCAGCTGGCGAGAACACTGGGTAGTAATTATAAGCGAGTACCGGGTTCTCACAAAAAAGCAAGTTAAGTAGACCCACTGTTAGGAATGGTGCCGAATTAATTTTGGATTTTTCACAGATCTGAAAATATAGCAATAGTCTTAAGAAGGAAACAGACTAATGGGGACACAAAATCTCAGTCACTCATTAACGAGCTCGGAGGATTCTTCTACTTGTTTGCCAGTCCGGCGGAAGTGCATTACGTTCCCGAGTGCGATCACACTGTCCGATGTACAAATTAAGTAACGTTCTGCTGTGTCTTTCACTGAACGATTGTAGAAATGACTGGTTAATTCTCCACTGTGTATCAGACAATGTCTTTTGCATGGAGCAATACCCAACTTTATTCACGGAGACATTTTCGTTAAAATTGTTTACTTAGCGGTTCATACCATCACGTCCACACTCATACTGCCGCATTCACAAATAAACGCTGTTTTTATTTATATAATGCTTTAAATTAAAGATTTTGTCATCATTTTATTGTGAACTTGTATTTTTTTTTTTAAACTTACTTCATTAATTCTTATTTTGACATTTTTACGATGTGCTTCATGCTAAATATCCACCCGATCCGCAACGTCTCTGCGACGAACCTCCAACTAAAGAATAACTAACGACAGCGTAGTCTCTACATATCACAAAAGGAACAAAAATAAAATAAAATAAAATAAAAATCGAACTACGTTTGCAACAAAATGCTGACAATATCTAAAAGAAACATTACAGGTAAGACCACAAGCGCGCGATGTCTTTCTGTCGGGTGACAGTAAAATTCGATGCAGCAGGACCGCGGACTTTAGCAGACGACACAAATTGCATTAATTTTTTTTATAAACATTTTTTAAATTAAACAACAAATACTAAGTCATTAAAAAACTTAATTTAAGTTACTGATTTTTTAACGCACTTAAGTTGGTATTCGTGGTATATTAAAAATTTATTTATGTTTGTTTTGAAAATAAGATCGTGCTTTTATTTTTAATAAACCTTTGGCGGCATTTACAACGTTCCCTGAAAGAGCAGGAAGGTGTCTCTGTGTTAAAAATATTAAATATGAAGCTACTTTGAAGAGTTGAGTGTTACAGAATCGTCAAGAATTTCGTAAAATCTGTTAAATATGTAATCATAGACAAAATATTTTTGCTCCTGATAAGCTATGAATTAGGATTCCAATTTCGCGGGTCTTCATAACGGCTATATCGCAACTGAGACCCTTCGTGATAGTAAAGTCTTCTTTTTCCTGCAGCACACTATTTAATTTGAAGATAAATTCGAAGTTTGTATATATCAATAAACGTATTGTATCGAATTCTGAAAGCGCTGGCGATTTAAAAAAAAATCTATTGTGTTTAAAAGTAAAATATTACAAAACATCACATAGTAGCAGCACAGTTGGCTAGTAGTAGTAGTAATTAATGATCAATGTTTTATGGTAGAGTTCCTGTAGTTATCGTTTAACAACGAAAATGCAACTGGAGAGAAAAAAGTCATGGGTTATTTAATAACATAACTAACTTTCCAGGAAAGTTGCCCTACTTTTGAGCTGTGATTACTTTCTGTAATATTCCCATTCGTTATTAACAGGACAAAATTATTTTACATTTTTTAAAGCTGTAATAAATTATAAATAAGCGACATGAATGAAAACCCTTTAATGCTGATTTTATTTGTTATACCTACTAGTTGTTAAGCATTGATGAAATTAATTTCACAGCCAGCATATATAACCCCACACAGGCTTTGTGTCATTTCTTTAGGAAAAGTAGTAAATGAACAAGTAAATAATCTTCCTTTCTTTTGGCCTAAAGTTATGTAAAACTTTTAAATCCTTGAAGGTATTAACTTTCATTGGGATGTATTACTTTAATTATCTTCTCTCTAGAAATGATGAACAAATTTGAGAGTCCCTGTGGTTGCCATGTTGAAATTCTGTGCTCAGAGAAGCGACCTAGAACTGCTTGCCACTGGATGCAGTCATCTTCCATTGTTGAACTTGGTAAAGGTAAGATTTGTAATTCAGTTGTGGAGAATAGAAGGGGCAAATTAAAATTTAAAGTTTATATTTGCATTTCATGAGCAAATACAACATTCTATACCTTTTTGTGTGTGACTGATGACAGGTGTTTGTTCTGTTCAGTTTCTGGCATCTGAATTTCATTGTTGATTTAGATTAATAATATTAATGTTGAATTAATAGCCCCATTCCTCATCATCAAGGCAGGCTGAAACAACATACAACAATGTCAATTGTCATCACACATATAGATGATTGTCATGGAGGTTGCATCAACACAATAGTAGTGAAAATAATAATAATAAATGTGTGATTTGTATAGAGCATACTCACGCTCATAAGGAGCATGCTCTTCGTATTTGAGACGAGAACAAGACGTACATGGACAGCAAACGGAAGGATGAACAACAGTACTGATGACTAATAACAGACAAATGTAGAAAATGCAAGGAGGAATCAGGTAACAAGAGCTAAGCGTCGTGATTCAGTAGAGGAAGATGAGTAGGCAAGTAGCAATAAATGGGGTTGGTGCAGGGAAGGGGGTTGAAAAAGTGGTAGGACTCTGTGGACTGTTGTTAGGAGTAATGCTCAAAGAAGAGATGTCTTCGGTGCACATTAAAAGATTAAATCGTGCTTAGATGACGGACCTGGAAGGGGAGAGAGTTCCATTGTTTTGCTGCACAGTAACTAAAAGTTCAGTCACTGACGAAAACATGGAGATCCAGTCATCCTCAAGCCAGCTAGGTTAAGAGATATCACTGTCCATGTTAACAAATGTATTTAAAAGTATACACTGAAACAAATCTCATTGAAATAATACTACAAAATCATCCCACTTTTAAGCCAGTGTTCTTATCAGAGGATGATACTGTTGCAAGGTACCAAATGGAACTTTGGAGATTTTGGTACTAAAAGGGTAAAGTCTCTTACACTTCAGGAGTGAGTACACTTTGATGAGTGATTTGTTAGATGCTGCACTTATTCTGGTGCTAACACTGCAATTTGGGCAGTGTCCATCATATCTCCTTTGCTGCTTTTCCAGGAATGTAGGAGATTGGATAGCCAAGTGGTTAGAGTAACACTGTCATTACTATTGGTGCACATAATAAACAGTTTACAGAAGTGGCACAGCATGATTCCCCCATTTGACCCAGCTGTAGAATGACCCCTTATAGAGATGCTGGTAATCAATCTATAAAGCGCTAGGTATTGAAACTAACAGAATACATCATTGATTTGCAGAACTGGGTACTAGTACAGCATCTTGGTTTGAAACTCTGAGTGCTGTCCATGTGGATAAAAAGGATCAGGTATCTTCTGCTGCACTCTGGTCACCTTGCCCAGCTGGAGGAGTTCTTAACATTTCAGGTAAAAGTAACAAGAACTACCTCATCCAGTTCTTTATTCTTTTTCACTTAATTTTAATATGTGATTGCATCTGTAACCTGATAATTTGTCATTGGTATAGGGAAATTTATGAATTTTGGTTTAAAATACATATTGCCTTGCCTTTATTCATGTTGGTCTTCCAATCTTTCAGTATGCAGTGCACATTTGTATGAATGAATAAAGATATGAGAATAAAATGGTCAGCAAGAGGTAGTAGCAACAAAAAATTATATTTTTAAAAGACTACACAGTAGGGTATATCTACAGATTTGTATATCTTGTAACAAAATTTACCAAAGAGGTAAAAAAAAAAAAGTAAACAATTTGAAAGTAGGGGTCTAAGAACATAAAAGAGTTTAGATCAGAATCATTTAAAGCATTTTGTGATAGACTTGATCTAAATACTGGCATTTCATCAATACTGGATTTTAGATGCTAGTAACAGATTTAATTTCATAAAAACATGACACTCATCAAAAAGTTTCTTTACCTCTGGAATCAACATAATATAAACACGCTATAATGTGTACTATTTTCTACAGCTGATCGATAAAGCTCAAATAAATGTTCATGGAAGGAGAAGGGATATAAAAATTCCTAAGTGTTTTATGTGAAATTTATATTGTGCAGTTTCAACCCCATGCTCTTTCCTAAGAATCCAAAATGATTCTTCAGTGCATATGGACACCCCACTGACTCTCACAAGGTATGCTAAAACCACATATGTCTCCTTTAACAGCCGCTTTTTTAAAACTCTTTAACAGTGTTTCACTTTGCAGAAAATATTTTATCATTTTGTTATAGTCTTGTGAATTGCCTTTCAGATTTTGTTTAGTAGTGTTTGATAAATTCTCTTTTTTTAAATTGATGTTTGTTTATATATATATATTTATCTTTTGTAAGGCCAAAGCAAACATTTCTTTTTGAACCATGAAAATGTGAAAGCATAAACATTTTTGTTGGATGATGCATATTCAAGCATGAACAACAGTAATCATGGATATAAAATCAAATGTTTCAGCTCATCTTGTGAGTCTATACCAGTACAAAAAGGATGGTCCGTCAAAACAGAGGCTTCGGATGACAGTATGGAGGCTGTCTGTAAAAACCAGCTGCTGGCTCTTACACTGGACAATTCCAATCTGTCATGGAGCAGCTCTATGGCAACACCTCACACCATGCCTTTTAAAAGTAAAAGTTCCAGAAAATCTCAATATGAAACAGGGTTATGAAATAATGTATTTAGTCTAAAGTTAGTCTGACATTCACTAGTAGGCTTAATTAACTGATGTGCTCTAGACTAGTCGTTTTTTTTTTTAAATTTTTTTATTTATTTTGTATTTGCTGCGCAATGAGCATTCTTCCGAATGGATACCTGCACATTACAAATGGACATCATCATCATCATCATCAACAACAACACCAAGTGGCACAGTTATTGGTTTAACAATGTTAAAATGTTAGTGCAGTTGCTTATTTTCTTATATTTCCTTGTTAAAGTTAAAATCTTTGATCTATTTTTGTTCTGATTTGAAAATAGTGCATGTTACTATGATATATTCTTGCAGATTTTCCTGTGGATGCAGAAAGACAGAAGGTGGGTGCAAGTTATCAAGGACCTTAAGGTTTATAGATATATATGAGAATGATGTTCCTTCGCCTGACTGGCTCAAGAGAATGTTCTTTGTCTTTTGTCTTGTCCATGGGCGTACATTACTAATAGTGTCTCCTATGAGCTGTGCTTTTATGCTATTAGCTGTCATCTCACTGTGCCTACTTTAAAGTGGCAAAGTGCACTGTAAACAAAATCTATTTATTATATCTCATTATTATTATTATAGAGGTCTTTTACAGTTAATGGCAGAAAATTAACATGGCACAAACCTTGGGTTGGCCATCACGGTGCATGGTATGATAGCTTGGGTAATAGTTCATATATGTTAACTGAAATTTTTCATGACTTGTAACTCATATGGCCATATGGCCTGTCTTGACTGCTCCTCTAAGCATATAGCTGGCATACTTGTGCATTTATGTGAAAAGACTAGACCTAAGTAGGTACAGCTCAGTATTGCCTTTGTAGGCAAGAGTTTGCAAGAAAATAATTCTCAGAAGCAGTTGTGCTGGTAGAATAATTGATGTTACCTAGGTGAACTTTTAAAGGATTACGCAATATTGAAAATTATTATTCACAGACACAGAGATTATTTGTCACTCCTTCATTCTCCACAGAATTAAAAGGTTTTGTCCATTGTTTAACTCTTTCTCTGTTGATATTTTTTCCATACTTGTTGCAGGGTCCAGCACGGGCTCTCTTTTCTCCTACTTCCTGTGGTGGGGACAGTGAATTGGATGATACCAGTCTGGACTTAACAGTTGAGCAAGAAGAACAGTCCATCTCTTTACCCTGTATCGAGGAACCTGACTCTTCAGAGCACACTTTAAAATCTTCACCTGTCTTGAATTCTTCAAAAACTTGTGATTGTGTAAATAATACTGTAAAGAATGGTGAAAAATTTTGTGAAATTTGTTATACTCAAAAAATTGTCCCATCTGTGGCAGAGACTGACAGTGCAAAAAATGCTGGGATTTCACTTGGAAGCTCTGTGACAGACACAAAAGAACCTCAGTGTACTTCAAAACAAAAGCTATGCAAAGATTGTGGGTCAGACAGTAAAGTATGCATTCAGACTAACATGCTTTCAGATTCATCTGCAGCTGCAGTTCTTCATAATAATCAGAATCTGCTTGGAAAAGAAATACGCAGTGATAGGCAGGTTTACAGCCGTACATCCACACCAAAGACTGACAGGCCCAAACTTTGCAAATTTGCACCTGATGATTCAGGTGAGGAATCTCGGCTTTCGAGACTCCTGATATCACCATCCTCCACACCATTGAGACATTGGGAACCTTCTCTTCCACATCTTTTGTCCAGCCCTGACATTTTCCAGCCTGAAGAATGTGCATTCACTAATACAACAGTAAATGGAAGAGAGCAAAGAAATTTCATGGAGAATAGGAAAGAAATTCTATTGGCATCAAGTTTTGTGCACAAACAAAATGAAGTAGATAATACTAAAAACATTCACTACTCTGGACCAACAGCAGAAGCCACTGTACGTGGGAACTCACAAAATGTAATAGAAGACAGCACTAATCAGCATTGTTTACAGAGTAGGTTGAGCAGGAAAAGAGGCCACCCCAAAATTCTATTTATGGATGAGGAGAGCCAAAGGAAGACTTCCATCGATGATGTCCTGGCTGACTTTTTTAGCAGCCCAGACACTGAGGCACGGCAGAGGCGAAGTCCACCTAACAACAGTTGCAAGAAGCGAAGACTGTCTATTCAGTTGCATTCTGAGCAGTCAGCTCATGGGAATAAATTGAAGCAGGAAAGCGGCATGAAGACAGTTTGTGGTGCAGAAAGAGTGAGAGCTTGTCAAACGAATGAAGTTTTAGGAGTATGTTCCCAATTTTTAAAACTTGTTACAACCTCTACAAAGTCTGGTGAGAGCATACCTGTGAACCATTTGTTATCCTGCGTGGACAACAAATCTGGAGAATGTTTGTCTAAGTTGTCTGAAAATGCTCCAAAATTTCCAAATGAACATCCATCTCATGACTTTTGCACGCCACCCTCCATTCTAAAATCTGGCAGAAAGCTGCAGACTTCCACCTCTGTGAAGAGAGTGCGGTTTTCTTTAGAACGTGATCCCACTTCTCATTCAGACCTTGGAGGTGACAACTGGTTGGCCAAAAGGAGTTTGACCTTGAAAAGCAAGGGCCATATTTTTTCAGTCTTGAAAAAGGCTGGGTCAGGCACAGACAGTGTAAATACTTGGAAGGCTGGTGGTGTTGACAAGACTGAAAATTTATCTTGTGCCACTACTCCTGGATTATCTGTGGTCTCCTTGGCACCTGCTGAGGAGAAAACAAAGCATGCTCTAGACATGATGTTTGACAGTGTTTCAGCTAAAGAGGCTGAGGATGAATTTTCTCAGTTGTCCCTTACCTGTCTCCAGGAGATGTGTTCTGTAGTGCACAGTTGTGAAGATTCCTTGACAGTCCAACAAAGTAATAACCAGGAGCCTCTTTTAAGCAGAGTAGGAGAGAAAACGTGTGGTGTCCAGAAGGAGATGAAGAACTTGGGGCTTGCTGAAGAGAAAATAGCTGAACAGGTCCTTAAATCTGACAATGAGGGGAATCCCAAGCTTTCTGTAGCTGAAGTAGTTGTTGCTGATGGTGGAGATACAGATTTATTTAAACTTTCCGTGTGTGATGAGAAGATTAAAAAAGTAGGCTTTTGTGAAGAGATATCCAAAGATGCATCTTCTAATGAAAATGTTTTAAATAGGAAAGATGTATGCAGAAAAATTGCAGAAGATATGTATAGAGGAAAGGTGCTGGGAGAAGCTTTTTCTGAAAAATCCGTTGATGGAAGGCACCAGGCTGAAACCAACATATCAAAGGTGCAGACTGATGCTGACATGGGAACTAAACATGTAGCTAGTGAGGTGGAAAAATTGTCTGACATAGACAAGGAAACTGAGAACACAGATAGTGTGGTGGAGAAGTCTAAACATGCTGCTAATTTTGTGGAGAAAGTGTCTGACATGGACAAGGAAATTAAACATGCTACTCGTTTGGTGGAGAAAGTTTCTGGCGGTGACGAAACTAGTGCACCTGAGGTAGTGCAGTACAGGTAACAAATTCTTTTTAAGCCCATCTGTTAATGATCACTTTCTGAAAATGCCCACCTTTCCTCCTGTTTTGATAATAGAATGCATCCACTGAAAAAATTCCCTTAAAGAAAATGCTTTTCTCTCTTACAAATCTAAGACACTGCTTGAATGTCTTTTGGGTACTAAAAGTCATGTTTGTGGTTTATACATTTGGACAGAGAAAGGGTATTAAGGTTTATTTTGTTTTCTGAAACTTCTTCAAAAAGGGAAGACAGCTGCAAAATTTCAATAACCATTTCTAAATAAGGATTTGAAAATAGTATTAAAAATGTCCACGAAAGAAAGATTATCTCAGTGGCAACTATTGATTATTATAAAGTATTTTTACACAGAGATATCTAAGTTGTTGTCAAGAGGAAGTATGAGGAAGAAACATTCCACAGATCTGTTTTCTAAGTGCATATACTGTTTCACTTACTGTTCTTGCTACTAAACTCGGGATGATAACATTGCTGTAATCTAGGGTTTCTCTTCTTATTATCTTGTGCTATATTGAAACTAGAATTTCCCATTGCTTAGAATTATACCTGAACCAATTATATAAAGCTAGCCTCTTAATCGCAAATAGAAAATTTGCAAATAATTTAGTGCCAAAGTTTTTTTTTTTATGTCATAACACCTATGAAAGCTGAGCTGTTATCAAATATCAGTGACCATTTTGAATGAAACTCAAAGCAGTTTCTTGGCAAGGATCATGACCATGATAATAACCTATGTACATCAGTGTGTATTTTCTGTGACATGTACATAAACCTCCAATCACACCAATAATGTTAACTGGAAGATTGAAACCCCCAATAAATTTAACAAAGGGTCTGAAAGCCCGCAGTTCTAACTGGGAATCTGAAACCCCTTGCATTTTATGGATGAAAAATGTTGAGAATTTGTCACTTTAGAAGTAATTGTCTTACAAAGTAACAATAATACTTGATTAAATTAGGTAATATTTATTGACTTGAATATTGAAAAATATGCACACTACATCAATCAGTCAGTAAATATTTGTGAGTGAAAAATGACTATGAAATTGGATGTGGATAGCATAAACAGTAGTACAGGTAGAAGTTATATGATGTCATGAGGTGTCAAAGTATTCTGCTGCTTTTCTTTCTTGATTATTTTACACATTTTCTGCCATCCTTCAGATTTGAGATATTTCACGTTTTTTGTAATTTTTTTTAATTTGCTCTCTTTTATTGCAGTAGTGAGCTTAAAGTTTTTTTGTTATTGTTTTTTTATTTTTTTGTCAGGGATAGAATCCATCCAAAGGTATGTCTGGGTCTGAAGAAGGAAAAGAAGTTTTTGTATCCGAGTTCCTCACAGATACAGAATACTTGCCCAGAGAACGTCTACAGCTTTGCATCTTTCAAGCCCCAATCTATGGAAAATGCCAGGTGTTCTCTTTTAAAGGTATTATTATTATTATTAGTAGCCATTGTACATTTGAGATATTTGTGGTCAAATATAATAATGTCTCATGAGATCTCCGTGGCTTGATGTACTGCATGTCTTTCACTTCCTGCATGTCTGTCTGTCTTTGTGGCACTGCTCATCAACATTTCACAGGTATTTTGACTCTACTGCTTGTGTGTGGGTGTGCAGTTGTGGATTCGTTTGTGCATGCAAAGAGTCGTTTTGCTCACACACCTAAGAGGGTGTTGTGTTATGTCCCTCTGTGTTTCTAATATTGCATGCACCTGTGTGTATGTGTATGTTTTGAGTCCACCTGGGAATAGTGCTATATAAATAAGCTTCATTATTATTAAAACCAACCAAGTAAGAATTGTAGGAATAAAAAAATAAGTTAAATAGATCAGTGGAATATTGAACTGTAAGTTAAACAAACAAATTTTCAGATGATGTCCTATGCATATCTTAGCAGTTTAAAAATTAAAATTTTTTTAGCAATCCAATAAAACAGTTGACTTACTCCTTCATCATGTATTTGACTAGTTAAATATGGGAGTATTATTTGAACAAAGTTTCGTTTGTAATTCTCTCTACTCTTGTTCATTTTTTGGTCATCAATCTTTCTCACAGGATTGTGAAATGTGGTGCCTCTCATACTTTCTCCATGTTTGGATGTAATCTGAAGCAAATTACTTGATTTAATGTTTTCCTTAAGGTAGGGTGTCTACACGGGAAAATATTGATTTTTGAGTGTCAAGGTTGATTTTGAGTTAACACCAGATTTGCATACTTTGTTAATGTTTAGTTTTGGCGGTCCCTTGAGAAAAGTAAAATCGAGGTTATAATGTACTTCTTTTACTTCTACATTCCAGTCAGTCTTTGGTTCTTCTTAGCCCATGGATGTTTTTCACTTCTCTCTTAACACTGAAGTGCCTGCGTAATCTGGAGATATAGCATTTGTCAAAATAGCTCTTCTGAATTTGTATGTGTTCAGACAGATGATGCAGCAGACTACACGTCTGTGGTCATTCATGAATCCATGGTGCTATCTTCAGAAATGACAGCAAGAGAGCAGCAGGCTGCAACTGGAACTGATGTGTCAGCATGTGGTGAACAGATTGTCCTTGGTGGAGATCACAAGAGCTGGGGTGAAGAGAGTAGGTCAGCTCAGCCTGGGGAGATGCTGGAGTCTGCATCTGGCTGCTGTGACAGGACAGCTGTGTCAGAAAAGCTTCTAGCTGTGTCAGGGAATGTCCTCATTCAAGAAGGGGATCCAGACTGGGCAGATTTTGAAGATGAGCTGGACTGGTCTAACTCTGAAGACTGCTTAACCGATGATGAACATAAAGTGGTAGATCTCTTCAGGTCAGAAACAAAGGATGATGTAAGATTGATATGTGGTATAGGCAGCGAAACAACAGACGAGAGATTGATGTATAATATAAACAGCAAAACAGACAAGACATTGACATCTGATGGTGACACTGTGATTGCTGAAGCACAACATCATTTTGAAGCAGATGCAGTATCTGTAACAGGTCCTCCACATGTTGATTTAACTCCTGAACTTGTAATGGCAACAAATATGGATGATACAGTTGTGGACAATATAAATACTGCAGAGGATGTACACATGGATGGTGCAGTTATGAACAGCATGATTGATGTCAAGGATGTAGATATGGATGGTGTGGCCATGGATAGCATGATTGATGTCAAGGATATAGACATGGGCAATAGTGTAGTCAGTCCCCTTCTACACGACGCAGAGTCCTCTTCCAAGAAGAAACTAGCTACAGAAGAGGGAAACGATGATTTATCTTTTACTTTAAAGTGTCTTGATGAAGAAGAATTTTGTCCCCAAATTATGAAGGAGGTTAGTGAGAAAAATGTTGACAACACTGAGACAATGGAAACTCAACGATCACCTGTTGCTAAGTTTGTGTGTAATAGACATAAAACCAGTGAATCGTTGACCAGTGGCCACATTTTCACAAAAGCTCAGAATAACAGTAAAATCTCAGGTCTCTCTGACCAAAATCAGTGTATTGGGAAATATGGAGACAACGTTTATTGCACTACCTCTTCACCTGACATTTCAGTCAGGTTTACAATTGCTGGTGCTGAGACAGTGTGTGATACAAGCACGGGTGCTTTGTTACCATGCATGGATAAAGGCTGTTTTGGGTTTTTGTCTGCTTCGGGAAAGAAGATAGTTTTGTCTGCTGAAGCATTGAGCAAAGCTCAAACTTTGTTTTATGATGAGACAGACAAAAAATATCTTGGGTCAGATTTGCTTATAGACACTTCAGATGACAGGCTTGGACAAGGTGTTGTGACAGACAAAGAGACCTCAAGCTTGACATCAGCCTCTGAGACTGCTGTTGTGGACCTGGCTGTAATGAAAAGTCTGTCTGCAGATGGTGAGTCCAGTGCTGCGTGTCCAACACAGACCTCGTCCAGTGGTGAGGCAGAGATGACAGATATAAATGCACCCAAGGGGGATATGGGTGTGGCACCTGCAGCTATTGGAGGAATGGAGCAAGCAGACATGAAGGTCATGGCTGTGGCACACATGGTTCAAGTGAAAACCAGTGCTGAGAACAAGTTGGGTAAAACTCTGGGAAATTTCTGTGATGATGCAGCTATTGTGCCTGTACTGAGTGAGGCACTTGGGATGAGAGAGGTGGATGAAGAATGGTCACAAACATCCTTGAATAACAACGATACCGCAACGGAAATAGGCAATGCAAAACCAGACCTTAATGCAGGACAAAGCAATGCAAAACTGCATGAAACTGTTAGCTCTGAACCATTTACAGATGATAGCAAAACAAGAATAGACCAGAATAAAAACTCTAGAGGGCAAGCAAAGATATACAGAAAGTTAGAGTCATCTTTACCATCATTAAGTGATGAAAATGTCAATGCAAATCTTTCAACAGGCACGTCATCATATGTGGGAGGGTTTTCCACTGCTGAAGGAAAACGTATTATTCTGTCAGCAAAAGCCAAGGAAAAAGCAGTAGCTCTGTGGAAGGCTGTGGAAAAGGAGATAAGGGGAGAGGAATCTGACTTTGCTGATGGTGGTGACAAGGAGTTCAGTTCAGTGAAACAGAAAGTGAGTGAGAAAGAACTATTAGCTTTTGGTGAAAAGGACAAAAGAATGCTGAATATTGGAGGGGAGAGCTCAGTCTTGATGGCTGTAGGTTGTGACGGTTCAAGTAGACATGAAGAACTTGCTGTAGCTATGGATGCAAAAGTCTCTCGACCTAAAGGCTTTAGGCCTTTTAAATCTCCAATGTTGATCAAGAAGGCAGTGGAAGTCGAGACACTTGAAAAACCCAAACTGGAAGGCACTCCTATCATAAAAGCTGATACAGAGGATGATGAGAGCAAAAAAATAATCCCAGATATAAAAGAAAATACAGGTATGCATCAAGAAACAGACTTCCCCCACCCACCATCGAGTACCTTTCCCTCTGCTGAGGATATTTCAGTTATAAATGCTCACTCAACAAAAACACCTTCAGATGACTATTTTGATGAAGATGAAGGTTGGGGCTTTGTGCAAACAGAACTTTTGCTAGGTACCCATGAAACCCAGAACACTGCAAACATTGATGTTACTGAGAGATATAATTCTAGGAAACCTAATGAACATTCTTTGTTGTCTCATGGGTGCTTACTGGAAACAGTGCATAATGAATGTCCACCAAAGAAAGAATGCATACGCAAGACAAACATAGTTGCAGATGAAGAAGTGTTGGACACAGACCTGTCAGAATCGCCTAATGACATGCAGGTTGTTACAAACACTGGGTTTAACAAACAAGGTCAAGGTCAATATTTATGCACAGTGCTTGCAGCTGATGGATCTAGGTCAGCAGATATAACAAGTAAAGCAGGGTATTCCACAAGAGGCAGTCTTGACCAGAAGCAACTCATGACCAAAGCAGAAACTCATAATCAAAGTTCCCCTGTTAAGTGCATTGGCACAAATATGACATCGAAAGCAAATGGTAAAGACACACAGGACAATTTTAAAGAACCCCAATCGTCCCAGTCAGAATCAGACTTCAAGCCAGCCAAATTTTCAGCGTGTAGCCTGGATCCTAGGCAGCAGATTGAAACTGAGACTTCCGAGCTTGTCAATAACAATATTGATAGGCAAGAGACATATGATGAGTTTTCCGACGAGGCACTACTAGAAGCATTTTCAGATGAACCCTTTGACTCAGTCAGGCGTGAAGACTGGTCGTTTGTTTTAGAAGGAGAGCCGTGTACAATGCATGATAATTCACAAGATTTTAATGAAAGTTGTTTTCTAGAAACTGCACCAGAGAAGAACACAGAATGTTTACCCACAGGTATAATGGTAGATTTAGATTCTGCTGCTGCGAAAGAAATGATGGATGATTTCTTGTCACAGAAATGTGTGGATGACATAGAGATGGAAGATAGTTGCTTGATGGATGACAAGGAAGAAGATACTGACTTAGACCTTATGGAGCATGATGTGACCAGCGTAAGTGTCCCAGAAAACCAGTCACTGGCCAGTCAGGTGGAGCTAATGGACAGGGTGTTTGTGGAAGGCCCAGGCACAGCAGAGTATTGTGAGCCAGTGTTGCCTTGCCTTGAGGAAGTCTCAGACAAAACAAGACAACTACACCAAAGCACCAGCAAAATGAGCTCAAGGGTATCAGCAAACAACCTGAATAACCTTGGAAAATGTGTCTCAGCTTCTGGTGATGGGAACTCTGTCCACACCGAGTCAAACCATCAGCCCAGGAATGACCAGGAGGGGTTGGAGAACAGTGATACTAGTCCTGTGGATTCTTTGGCAGACCTTTCCTGGAGTAACTTTACTGTAGAATCTCATAACAGTCAGCTGGAAGATCGAGATAATCAGAAAAGAGAGATATCTGGTCCTGAGAAACACATGCATACACAGGATAACCTTGCGACTGCAGAGTCTAAAGAATTCAAAGCAGCTCAGAATATCTCTCAGCCTGTCAGTGTGCAGTTGTTGCCAGAATTCGGTCAGAATGTTGCAGAGGATAAAATGAGAGAAGAAGTACCCAACGGGAATGTGTTGTGTTTCAAATTCCAAGGCAGTGATCATAAATGCACTGCAAAAATCAGTGTTCCCTCACTGTTTAAAAATAAAATGTGCTCAAGTGAACAATACTACGACAATTCCAAAAGTTTTCTCTTGGCAGAGCAGAGTGTGATGGAATGCATTTCGCCAAATCAGAATATTGTTACCAGATCATCAAAAGCAGAAAATGAAATTGACTTTCTTTCACAGGGTCACAGGACCTCCAGTTTGAGCTTCATGAGTGATTCAGTGACTTGTCAAACAGCAGAAAAAATGAGTGATTTTTTAACAGCCAGTGGAACATCAGAGCTAGTTTCTAAAAGTGCTCTAGAAAAGGCAAAAGATATACCTGATGTCGATGTGACTTGCGAGAATGAAGACCATTTCAGACAGGAACCATCAGAAAAAGAGGTAAAGGAAAATGAGGGAGTGAAAGTTGTGTCATCAATCAGAAAAAATATGTTGGAAAATTGCACACAGGACAAAGAGGCTCCTGCTACATCTTTTGGATTTCAGTCTGCTAAACGAAAGCCTGTGAAGGTGTCAAGGAAATCAATGGCCATGGCCTCAGTTTTGCTTGGCGATGTCGGAGAAACGGAAATGGATAGATCATCTGAAGAAAATAGTCATTCAGCTGGCATCTCCCATTCATGTACTACATTTGGAGTCTTGAGATCAGGTGATGACAGCACACAAAACTTTAAAGTCCAAGAAAAACAAACTGGAATTGCTGTAACCAGTATTCAAGAAAAGAAGCAGTTTCATTCATTTGGTGGGTTTTGCACTGCAAGTGGAAGCAAAGTCACAGTCAATGAGGAATCTCTGCATCGCGGAAGAAAGTTGTTAGAATCTTTAGAGGATGGACCAAGAAATGTTCATGATATAAGAGCTGTGGAAGCAGTTATAAATATTCCTGATGATGTTGTGAACAGTGGTTTGCACACAGCAAGTACAGATTTTTACAAATCCAAAGCATCTCTCACAGGTAGAAAAAGCTTGAACTGTGAGACCAGGAAGTGTTCAGAAGTGCTTTCAAATGTGATATTAAATAGTGAAAATAGCTCTGAGTTTGGTTATCCAACCTTCCAAGGTTTTAAAACTGCTAGAGGCACAGTGGTGAACGTGTCTGAGAAGTCATTGATTGACGCAACAAGATTGCTGACAGCTGCTGACAGTGAGGCAAGTCTTGGCAGTGGTGACTTCACCAAGCTGACAGATGTTTGGACGCCAGTAAACTCTGCAAAAGGATTTCAGGTTAATGGAGGAAAAAAATGCACAGTTTCAGAAAAAGTCTTCCAAGGTGACCCTGCTGAATCAGAGGGAGGTGATGAAAAAATGGGTGCCGACCTACAGGTAGTTGTGACCACAGAAGTGCAGAGTTTTTCTGAGGCTGGTTGTCTCTCTAACCTCCACCACGAAAAAAGTTCATCAGGACTTGGGGATGAGACAATTGGAGAGTTTCTTGATGGATGTCATGATACTGATAATAGTGACAGCAAACTTGTTTCTCAGCTTCCCCATGCAGAAAAGGCTGTTGGTTTCCAAACTGCCAAGGGAAAACTAATCACATCTTCTAGTGAAGGTCTGAACCAAGCACTGAAACTGTTTGATTCTGTGTCAAAAGACAATAGAAGCGATTTTGAAAATCTCTGGCATCAAACAGGTAACTTTGAGTTCTGCTCAGGTACAAAAATTGATCCCAAACAAGGTAAAAATGTTAACGATTATGAAGCATCTGTTAGTACGCATACAGAGCTTATGGCTGGACAGTATGAGCCGTGCTCTATGAAAAGACCTGCAGGGACCGGTTTCCAGACTGCACGGGGTAATCCTGTGACAGTCTCACCAAGCTCACTTGTTAAGGTGCAAGAACTAATTCTATCTAGTGATGCACCAAGCCTTTTAAAACATTCTAAGGACGTTCAGAACTCATCAGTGTGCATAAATTTTAAGACAGGGGCTGGTATAGAGATAAAGGTTAGTGAAAAAGCTTTGGAACATGCTAGAAAAGTTCTGGAGTCATCTAATGACCAACAGTGTGTCTTGCAAGATGAGAAAACTGAGACAGCGCCAACAGGAGTTTTGGGCATGGAATACGGTTTTCACACTGCAAAAGGGTCAAGTGTCGGTGTCTCAAAGAAGTCATTGGAACATACCCAGCAGCTTCTGTTAAGTGTGGACAAACTCTCTTCCTTTGCTGATCAACAATCAAATATAGAACATACTGGATCAGTGAAGACAAATTTACAGATCTTGAGTTCACCAAATGCTTCACATCAGAGATGTTATATTTCAAACTATAATGACAGCATTCCTTTAGTTTCAAAGGAAAATGGAAATTTGACTGTTGAAACTGCTACTCATAATGAACAACAGGTTGACAGCAAAATGTGTGAAGATGGAAACACCTATGAAGGGGTTGTGATAATGACAAAATGTCATGGCAGCAAGTCAGAATCAGATGAAAGAGAAGGGGGAGATCTGCAGACTTCAGGCCCTCATCGACAGCAACCACAGAATCCAATGCCTAAAAATGCTGTGGAGAAAGGTTAGTCTCTCTAACTCTGTACCAGTTCTGCCTTCTTATCTATTTTACCTTCATTGTCTTTTTTTTTCTTAAACGAGGTATGAAGTTTGCCTGTCTTGTGGTGGTTTAGTGACGCAAACAGTTTTTTTTTATACCTTACTTATCCTGTGGTGGTTTGATGACTTGTTACTTTTCCTGCAAACAAATATGGGTTTTGAAAAGTGCCGGCTTGTGGATTGTGTTTCTACGATGGTGTTTTGAAGTCTGATCAAGAAAAGCAGCAAGAAAAAAAAAGAAGAAAATGTTGTGTTTTCTTGAAACCACATGCATGACTAGAACTGAAGAGTGAAGTAAATGTGTGTGTGTGTGTGTGTGTGCATGCACATGCATGCATGTGTGCAGGTGAGTGAGAAAGGGGCAAGAGAAAGAGGACTTTTTTAAGTTGCATGGAACAATGTGTTAATGTTCCCAAGTTTATTTTAATGGTATAATCTATTTAAACTGACATGCTTAGAAACGATGTCTGTTCATTGTCTATGAATTATATTGTGGTGATGAATTCTGTAATCAGTTTGCTATAATGTAGTCTACAAAAACAAAAAATGACTTTCAAATTATTGGAAAAATTTAATAATGATAAATTGCTTTTGGCAGTGTCCACATCCAGAGTTGAGCTGGTAATTGGAGTGACTGAAAAAAGGCTGCTGTAAGTTGGTTCATGAGCATTAGTGTACTCCTAGTAAACTGGTAGCATGAATTTATAAGCTTATAGCAGCTGATCAAAAGTATGAATGGTATAGCTTATTTGAGTTATTGTAAGATTATAAATTGTTTTTTTTTTCAGCCTGTTTTCAATTATGCTATCTAAAATGTCCACTATAGTATTCTGTACTTTTGAGAAGAACAAAGTGTTGTGCTAAATGATTATCTTTACAAGTATAGGGACACAGAGTATGTATCTTGTGCTGGATCAACTGTTGTACATAAAAGGTTTCTTTGTTATTCAGATGTAAGGAGACCAAAGATTCTCCAGATAACTCTGGCATAATGAAGAGAGCTGGCATCAACCAAAGACCTTTGAACTTTCAGCCTCCTTTCAAAAAAGCTAAATTTGTGCCCTTATCCACAACAAAGGAAAACCAGTCCTTGGACTTATCTCATGAAAAACATTGTCATCATATCTCAAGGGACCAGTCATCCCTCCAGCATGATGAAATGTCAAACAATATCCAGTTAAGAGAGGAGGGTTCCTCGACATTAGCTACACTTGATTCCCTTGAGGAAGCTAGACTGCATCAGGAAAAGATAATCAGGCAGAAGAAACGACAGAAAGTAAAGCCTGTGAAGGGAAAATGGTTGACTCTGAAGCAGACACAGAAGCAGTTCAAGCTCAGAGATCTGGACCTGAATCCTAGAGGCCTTAGCAGCCATGAGGTAAGACAGGCACTAATGTAGCTTTTATACAGATTTATTTTATTTTATTACTTTTAAAAATCTAACTAAGCATATAACTCTGTTCTGGTCATAAGATACAAACGTTTGATCATGGTAATTTTAAACTGCATTTTGACAAAATGTCAAGACTTTGTTTCTGCAACCTTGCAGAAGGGGATTCACTTTTATGACAAGGCCTGATTAACATAATTTAAGACAAGTCACTAGCGACATCCACATCTTAGGTGCAGGAAACGCCATAGAATGATAAAACTTGCAATTTCCAACAGGCAGGGCTTATCAGACTGGTAGTTCATAGCGCTATTGTGTTGGGATCAGTGTAAACTCTTTTGCTGGCTGTAGCCTTCATGAAAAAAATTGTATAAGAAAACAAATTGCATGTTTTGTCCTAATAACAAAAATAACTGTCATGTCATTAGCATCATACACCAAGTATGTTTGTTTGCAGCTTATCTGTGGTGGTGTCAGTTCTACTGTCCTAGGAGTCAGCAGTCACACAGCTGAAGAATACAGGTTTTTCCTGCCAGCTTTTTACCCCAGTGTGTCATCAGGCATTTTGGTTGGGGATGATGCTATGCTGGTGTGTGATGCATTTGGATATGCTGGCAAAGAGGAGTTCTATAGGTAGTACCCTTTTTAGTTTGTTTATTTTTTGAGGGGGGGGATAAATTTCTTTTTATTTTTGTTATCTCTTGCTTTATTGTTTTTAGTTGGAAATTTAATGGAGTTTCCTAAAATTATGAAGTCACCCTCAATGAAATAACCAGAGCAAGTCTTTCATTTGCTGTTTTAGCTCTTATTTGAAGAAAAAAGTGTTATTTGTCAGAAATGTTTCAGAGAAAATTAACTGTGAAAGACTTTTATTGACAGAGCTTTCCTGACAATAGATGGTGTTGATCCCAGCTTAACCTCACAGGCCTGGGTGTACAATCACTACCGCTGGGTTGTGTGGAAACTAGCTGCCTATGAGGTGGCTTTACCTCATGTATTTGCTTCCAGGTGAGAAAATTGCCTTAGCATGTGCTGTAAAAAAAACTGAGAGTGAATTTATGTTGATAACTGAAAGGTCACAACTTTGCTGAGATTGTGAATTTTATTCCCAGTTCTTAAGTATTATTTTATAAAGTATTTTGTTGATTTCATAGATTTAGTACATTTGAAAGTAACAAGCTTTCAATTAAATGTTGCACATGAAACTGGTTTTTGTTCGTATAAGGGGATTGAAGCACACCATTGGATGAGTCGATAAACTTGCTTTCTTTTAAGGGGTCTGGGAGCAGATGCAAGCATTTATTATAACTAAACCAATCAGAACATCTTCTACATATTATATTCTCTGCAGATTCATGACACTCTCCATCCTTATTGTTTGTTCCCTGATTCCCCTTTGTGTCTTCTATGTTTGTCTTTCATTACTTGTCTGCATAGTTTTCTCCTTCTATCCTTCGTATTCTGTCCATGTCTCCTACTTGTCTAAAGGGCTGAGAGCATGCTCCTTTGTGAGTGTGATTGTGCACTAAATAAATTATTATTATTATTATTACATTTATCTCTGTGTGTGTGAATAGATGGCAAGATGTTCATATATCTTGAGTGATCTCTTTGTTCTTGGTGTTGCTATAATTTCTTGTAGGAGATGTGTTGAGCAGGTAAATATAAGTGGGGGATTTAGATTTCTTCTGCATTCAGTTATACAGACACACACTTGCATACACATCACATATTCACACTCATGAAAGTATGTTCTTATGTTTTTCCTCTTTCATTCACTTGACACACAATGTCATTGTTTGCAACATTGTTATTATTACTGATGTTTCAGAGCATTGACCCCAGATTTAGTGATGATTCAGCTAAAGTATCGCTATGATAGGGAAGTTGATGCTTGCCAAAGGTATGTAGCCAAGAAGGGTTAGATACTGACTGGTTAGAAAGAGGTCTTAAAAGCTGCTGCATTGATGTACTACTGGAAGAATGTAGCACTTTATATTCATTTTGATCTTTTTACACTTAAAACCATAAATTGCACATGGTTCATGAAAACTAACAAAACAGGTATAGGGATTGAGTCTTTAAGATTTCTTCAATGTTAAAGAGGAATGTTGTATCTTATGATTCCTTACAAATATTCAATAAATTAGATCTTTGTTCTGTTTAAAAGAGTAAAGCAGTTGCATGCTTTAACAGGAGTGCTTTGAAGAAAATTGTAGAAAGAGATGACACAGCATACAAGCGTCTAGTGCTTTGTATCTCTAACATCAGGCAGCAAGAAGAGGATAAGGTAAGTGTAAAGTATGAGAACTTTATAAAATACTGTCCTGAAACAAATGTCAGTATGGCAATATTGTTTGGCACAGACATAAGTTAATTCTTCAGTTGTTTGATTGGGTGTTTGTTTTAAATGATCAAGGATTGTTCGAAGTGAACTTTTATGTTGAGCTATGTGTCTTGATTTCTTTTACATAAAAGTAAGCGTTGTCCTTCAAGAGTGGATATTTTCAGTAATTTTAAGTGTGCTTTTCAAATAAAAAAAAGAAGAAAAAGCCAAGGATCTTATTTATCATGTGCAGACTGTTATGATGGAGGTAACAGATGGCTGGTACTGTATGTGGGCTAAACCTGACCCTGCCCTGCAGCAATTGATTGACAGGAAAAAAATTAAGATTGGTCAGAAGATAATTACCACTGGAGCAGAGCTGGCAGGGTCGCATGATTCATGCAGTCCCTTAGAGGTGACTTTCATCTACTGGCATTTATATAAGTGGTGGAGAAAGTAATTTGAATGTCTCTTTTGTTAGTTATAGCTTACACATTGTACTTATCTGCAAATATTCAGTATTGCCATTAGTACAGTGCAGAGGTCACTGAGTGAATCAATCATATTTCTGCACTGGATACAAACCCAACACTCTTACAGTAGTTAAATCTGTGGTCATTCTGTTGCTTGTATATAACTAATATTAAGTAATAAATCAGTACACTGCATACATGTTTTTACATGGCATGTTTCATGGCAATGTAGATGCCAGTTCACATGTGCATATGCAGTGAAAATGATGTGGCACAGGAAATGTTCGCATGGACTGTGCAGATACCCATAGGACTTCATTTGAAACTGTGGGGCAACTCAACACGCCCAGCACCATACTGGTCACAGCTGGGCTATCAGCCCTGTCCAGCATCACTGTGTGTACCGCTTTCATCAGTCCTGGTGGATGGTGGGCTGGTTGGCTGTGTAGATGTTGTTGTTGTCAGAAAGTACCCTATCATGGTAAGTTGGTGACGAAGGTGACAGATTGTGATTGCCAATGAGTGTGACATTAATACTGCACCATTTCTATTGGTTAAAATACTTTGTTGCGGAACATGAAAACAGTCATTGCTTGTATTGGGGAGTAGTCGGTGTTCCTCTGACTTCCTCACTCATCTTTCAAGAATTAAATTTTTCAGTAATAACTGTATATTTGGGAATAGGCTTCATAAACTGCTTATAAATTTTGTGCACTATGCAGACCAAATGTGCTGCTTAATAACAGCAGCTGTTGTAACCATGCTCATAACAGTAAATAAAAACTGTTTAAATCAGTGAGCGGTGTAACATGCTAACTGCAGACAGGTAAAACACATATACTGTTTTTATGATGTTGCAGTTCTTCTAACTGTAGAGTTTCTATCATGTTCTATTTGCTGACCTGTGACAGTTTATGGAAAAGCAGGCTGATGGCAGCTGTATATTTCGCAATGCTGAGATGGAGGACAGAGCTAGGCGTTGCTATGAACAGCATAAAGAAGGGGCCATGGAGAGACTGTGCTCAAAGCTGCAGGCTGAGATGGAGAGAGAAGATGCCACATCCAGTGAGTGGGTTGCCAGACTTGCTCATGACAAATTTTAGTCCAAATGGATGCATACACACATATTACAGAAACATTCGGGCACAGACTCTTGAATAAGATGTGCTGAGACTGCACACACAACCACACACACACACACACAAGGTGTTCAAAGGTTTTGAATATACCAACTGGTGTTGAGATGGCAGTGCGCTCTTTCAGTAAGTATTTAAAAAGGGATGGCACTTCCACCAGCATGTGACAGCGTGGGAAAGGGAATGAAATGTAAAAAATAGAGATGTTAGTTTTTGCATATTCACTTCAGGAAGGTTTTTGCCAGGTCTCGGTGATAAAGACAATATCAGCATCAGTTTAAAGAAAGAAGTCAAGAAAGAATGTGTTGTTCCTGTACAACTGAGCATTTATTTAAAGTACACAATTTTGAAACATCTGTGCAGGCACTTGACTGGGTTTTGATGGGAGAGATGTTGTACCTGTTTATGTGTGTGTGTGTGTGCACATTCTAGTTAGATGCTATGAATGACATAATGAGTTTTTTATGTCACAGGGGTGAAGCGAAAAAGGCATTCCTTGGGCAGCAAAGAAATTAAGGCCTTGACAAGTGGGGCGGAACTTTGTGAGGCTTTGGATGGTGAAAACCATTCTGAAGAATTGCAGGTGTGTGCGTGCATATTCTTTTCAAATATTGGTTAATATGACCTCACTGCAAGTACTGGCATGTGTGCAAATGAAATTTCAATAGTGCCTGGTAGTTTTGATTGAAGCAATTTTTTTTTCACAATTCTGTTTGGATCAGTGGCGCAGAAAAAGATGAAAAATTACTTTTCTTGATGTCAGGCAATGCTCACTGCCGCTCAGAGAGACCAGGTTTGGAAACACCGCCAACGACAGCAAGAAGAAAGGCAAGCACAGTTCAAATGTCGCCTTGAGCAGGCATGGCATGCGTCTACCACACAGGTGAGTGTTCACTGTTACATACTCATTTGTGATGGTGCTGCTTAAGTCTTCTAAAAATTTGAATAGAATCTTTCCTTCATTAACCTCAACTCATGACCTTGTACTCACATACATAATGGGGCTTTGTGATTTCACTTATGTTTAGTGTTTACTTCTGTCAAGTGTATTAGCAGTTTTTGTTAGATTGTTTTTCATGTTTAATCAGCAGTTTTCTTTTTTAGTAATGATATTATATTTCTGTTTCCGGTATGATTTGTGGACATCTCAGGGAGAGAGGATTGTGAGTCCTGTACAAAAGCTTCTAGTGGCTGGGTGTTGTAGGCGTGATGTTGACACCAAAACAAGTAAGTTTGCCTGGTCCTTTTGCCAACAGTATTCACTGAGTCACCAAAATAAGTTCATGAGTGTTAGAGAAGGCTCTTTAACCAGATCTTTTTGTGACATAAAGTGCTTCTCTCATGTTACTGACCAATGGCCTCTCAGCATGTGTACCTGATTTATGCAGCAGGAGCTGTCAAAATCATAAATGGTATTTTTCTCCACTGCAGGTGCATTGTTGACTGTGTGGCGACCAGGGTCTGACTGGGAAGCAGTGAATGAGGGACAGCGCTACTGTATATTCTCTCTCACAGCATCATCAAGGTTAAGGATCTTTTATCTTATTATTGTGGCCAAACAACCAGTTACACTGACTGACATAACAGCTTTCTGCTCACAAGCATTTGTGTCATTAAATATTTGTGCTTGTCATTTCTCAGGACTCGACAATCGAGGCACGGCATTCAGCTGACAGCAGGACGTCAAGTACGTCTACAAAGTAAACCAGTTGATGAGAACCTTCTGGGTCTTGTATATGAACCCAGGGAGGTAAGTGTGATAACACATTTAGGTGTATAATGCATGTATGGCTAATCAGTCTTAGAGATGAGCAGCGCCTCTGTAAACCATTAATGGGTGACCATTCATTGGAGGGAGAGTGCACTGTGTTCTTTTGTTGTCCTTCAATCTGTACTAGAGGAGAGAAGGGGACACAACTATAGTTTGTCAGTAACATCACATTGTTTCCATGCATTGGTTTTAAAGATGTCAGCGTTCACTTTTGTTTTCCACAGGTTTGGTCACTATCGGATCTGGAGCAAAGGAAACCACTGTACAATGAAATTGATTTTACTGGTCGTGTGTCAGACATTGTATCCACAAAGTGAGTCTCAGTTGTAGGAAAACGCCATAGAGTGATAATACAGAAATCAAAATTTGAAAATATTCCATTTTCCAAAAGTTTCCTAAGTCAGACAAAAACAGCTAAAGGTTGTGTACAACGAGTCCCTTATGACAAAACACTTCAACTTGGATGAGCTTTTGTTTAGGAAAATTCAGCTGGTGCTTTATTGCTGATATTATGCACTATTTAGTTATTGATGGTAGTAATATAAAAATAATAATAAAAAACACTTATATTGAATTTCCTTGCATTCAAGTTGAATGAGTTCAAAGAAATGAGGAGTGTGAGAAATTCAGCAGCACTATTGAAAACTATGGAAGCTTTCAAGACAGCTACTGTATGTAAGAAAAGGAACAGGTCCCATGTGTGTTACCAGATAATTAGTGCTTTATTATTCCTGATATTACGTGTTTTTATTATAGATAATAATGTTTGCTGTATGTGTTAATATTAATTTTGTTGTCTCCATCAGGCCTGGAAGTGATAGGATACATGCTGCTGACTCCAATGGACAGCTGATCACTGTGTGCTTTTGGGGAGGCCTGCAGGTAACAGCACTTAGCAGTTTGCTTCAGGGAAAAAAACAAAAATTATTACAGAAATTCTGCTTAATTGTAGTCCTGTGCAAAACAGGCGTATGTGTTGGGCCCTGTAAGCTGCCATGTCATTCATGTGCTCCCCCAACTCCCAACAACAGGTACCAGTCAAGGGAGGAATGACTGACTGTTAGGAACTCCGATGGGGTCCTACACTGCATAGAGTCACTTGCATGTTCATACCACATAGCTCAAACAAATTTCCTTTAGGCTGTCTAAACATAACAACAACAAAAAAGTATTAATATATATACACATACTCTGTCCAAAGCCCTAGGGGTCATTGCCGCCTAAAAGCACAAAGCAAAGATATAGCGGCACATGAGCACCCGAGCTATGGTAAATGTTCTACAAGTTCTACAAGGATATATACATATATACAGCGATACTTGAAAGCAATGAGAAAAGTAACCATTCTTTTTCATACACCTAAGTCCTCACAGGCACCTTGGGATCTTCGCAATACGATGTCTAACAGAATCCACCCACACACAGCAACTGGGGATCTGTAAAAGCACACAGCAATAACAGTACGACATCTAACGGAATACAGCCAGCAGAACACACATCAGCTGGGAATCTGTAAAAGCTAAACCACATAGTCGCTTTACATCACAGTTGAATAACAGGCGAAATCCACACAGTAGTTGAGTACTTTACTGTAGAAGGTAAACTCCACACGGCAGTCCCCAGTCAGCGAAAAATCACAAAGTCGCTCCAGGCATGGTAGATCTCTTCACATAACAGTTTCTTGAAGATAATTACAAACCACACAGTCTTTTCTTATTCACGTCTGTCTACTCTCCCTCATATTATTTTTTCCTCAATCTTCATCAATTTTCTAGTCACAATTCACACAGAATCTATACTGCCGCTACGCATATCTGCCTTCTATCCACCTTCATCAATGAGTCTCCCTCAACACTTAAAACCCACACTATTTATACTCTATCGGCCGAAAGTTCTTGAAACTAACCCTCACTTTCCCACATTCTAATTCCTACATTCTAGTAACTTGCCAGGTGTGACCTGATGTATGATGACAAGTCGACAAAATTTAACACCAGCCACAATAACAAGGGGAGAAAACACTATTGCTTTCATGTCACGCCACACACCTCCGTGACACTAACTCGTTGTAGTACAGTGTGTAAGTGTACAATCTGTGATTGATTGTAGTGCAGTATGTAATTGTACAATTAATTTGTGTTTTTCAGACTTTTGGCTTACAAAACTTTTTCAAAAAGGGACTAGTTTTTTCTGGCTTCAACTTGTACTTGCGGAGTTCAGGTCAAGAAAGAGTTGAAGTCACAGCATTTCCTGAAACATCATACTTCACTGTCACCTCTAAATTCGCTGAACACTTTTCAGATAAACAGAGAAAAATGGTAAGCAAAGGAACTGTTTCTTGCTGCCTCTGTTTTGTTGTTATTTAAAACTCTAGTAGCATCTTCATGCTTAGGTATTATTCTTTAGTGTTTCCTTTTCTCTGTTCATTGTGTGCTATTTTAGTTCTCCTAACATAAAGCTTTTCTGGTATAGCATTTTTCCTTCACAAATACATAAAAGCATTTTTTATCACTGACTGTGTGTGTGTTTTATTCAGTCCTCTGGGGAGCAGCGCCCTGATAAGGTTGAGGATGTTGAACAGATGTGTGTTACTACTGCATCTGTAGTGCAGCTCACGGAGAGTCCAGAAACCAAACAGAGAAAAGCCATCCAACAACAAAAACTCTTTCGTTTACAGTCCTATGGAAAACCTCCTCCACTTTCTCCTCTGCCCAACTGCATATCTCCAGCAGCTGCAAAGGGATTCAAGCCTGTGAAAGTGAGGAATGATAAGATGTTGCCATGACTTCCAGCCTTGTTGATTTAAACATGCAAAGCTTAATTTACTTTTGAATGAGATTCATTGTGTTGTAAATGACTTGTTAGGTCATGGTTATATTTAAATAATTTATGTCAAACTAGTTGATAAAGTCACTGGTTGAATGAATGGTGATATGGAATGTTAGGCAAGTTTGAAGTCACCAGCTACAGCTGGCTTACAAAGAGTATGAAGCTAACATATAGTAATTCTTTGGTAATTTAAAACCATCAGATTAACTGATGGAAACTAAAGCCTTGCACTGTGGTTGTTCCATGATAGCACCATTTGAGAGTTCTGGAGTAGGGCGTCTGATGCGATCACGAAGCTTGACCAAAGTAATGGATACCATAAGCTTGATAGATATTCTGTTCAATGTTCACTGGGATTTTCGTACATGTTACTAATTGAATGTTCAGTTTAGTATTTGACTTTATTTGTTTATTGTCTGAAACGTGTGTGTGAGATGATGTCAGTTCATTCCCAATAACTATGCAAGTCTTCACATTATAATATTTACATTAGCTGACCAGTATGTCATGCTTACCTGGTCTGGACCAGTCAGGATTAGGGTTAACCTAGATCAGTGCTGAATTCAATGGGCATTTATATTTGTACTTATTACATTTTCTTTAGGTTTTTCTTTTAGAACAAGTTATAATTTTGAAGATTTCTGGTTTTGTGAAAATGGATTGGAGGGAGACGTACTTCAGAGGCTGAATTTGTTTTTGGTAAACTGTAAAGTTTTCACACCGGTTTACACCTTTTCATAGCTAAGGTAAAAAGATGCAGATAAAAGTCGGGCAGAAACCCTTGATGGCCCTGATTTGGTTGCTAGCTACAGGTTGATATTCTGACACCTTCACCGCTGATACAATGAGCAGTGCTCAAATATGTGACAGGTACATAAAACGGACAGACACTGTAGCGGACATAAACACGTGACAGAAAAACACGCTTCCGAAGCCCGTCGGGGCAGATCGGAATAAGAAATAAAAATAAGACTTGCAGAACGTGCGGATGCAAAAAAGAAACTGGAGACGGCTTCTTCTCAGGGCTTCTGCTAAGGCTAAATTCTTTGGGGTCCCAGGGACCCCTTCAGATTTGTAAGGGGTCCCAGGCTAACTCTAACTCTAAGGGGTCCCTTTACAATGTGAAAAAAAAATCACAGGTACTAGATGGAACAGGGCATGCTGATTTGGGTTCACGATCTTCATTATCTTGCTGTTTTTCTTCACCATCACTTTCTTTCCGTTTCTGAGACGATGATTTTAACCACGCTGTCAACGACATCTTGGAAATAGATTAATGGAACTCTTTCTGGTAAGGGGTAAAAAAACCCCTCAGTGCAAGGGAAGTTACTCTCACCTTGTAGCAGACGACAATAGATTGGCATACGATGTCAGACACTACACTTACCCAATTTTGTATCTGTTTTTTGCCCAAATTTGAAGGGGTCCCCTGGGACCCCATTGACGAAAACTGAAGAGGTCCTCCGAACTTTTAATGCGTACTTAACAACAAAAACTTGAGACTACAGAGCACGTGACTGTCATTCCGGTCCCTTCAACAATCAGTGGCAGGGCAGATGCACCATTAACAGTCGGAAAAAAACATGTAGCAATTGCAAAAAAAAAAAGAAAGTTTTTTTTTTATATATGTGGCAGCAGAGACCCCAAACGAAGTGGTACATAAAAGAAGCAACGTGGTGCACGCACACATACACATACAACAATCCAGAAGATGGTGGAATAACAGAAGCAAGCACAAAGCAACAGTAGACACCAAAGACTCAGGTCTAAGGGCAAAAACGAGAAGACGTGGCGAGCAGTCGGTCTCAATGGTCAGGCAAGAGGAAATCGCATTGCATAGCGCAGTTCTTCAGCCAGTCAGGTTCACAGTGCTTGACTAAGTATTAGACTTTTTTTTTTTAGTAACCGTGAAATGTGCTTTCTACCAACTCCGTGACTCCCCCCGACAGACGTACCTCTGTCCACGACAGCCAAACCACTGTCCACAGTCCAAGAAAGAGTCGAAGATAAGCCAGACACAATAAGCACACAGTATGAACGAGTTTTCGTGTTCATAGTGGTCTGGCCTCGCCAAGGCAGCCGCAGGCAAAATTCGAAATCAAGATTATTTTTATAGCAGAAAATTTGTAACGAGGTAAATTTTGAGAGACACGCAAGGAACGTCCATTACGGGATCAACGGGACACAGACGAGTACACAACGGGACAGACACGTATATCCTTGTCGCCGGTTGCCTGTGTCACGTGCCCTGATGTCTGGGACAGAATGACAGTCTTGGCATGGTCTGCACATGCACATAAAAACATTTCAACTCTGGATATGACACGAACATGAATACACCATGTGTCAAGGACGAGTGACAACGGTTGCAATGTTAATGTGGCTGTGTTAGCATGTTGCAGACAGATCGAGGGACAGCTGTTTAGAAATTTTACCGTTTTTTGTGTGTAAACAATTCTTTATTATTTGTAAATTATTAAAAGGCACAGTAAATCTAGAAATGTAGAAAGAGGGCTACGTAACAGATGCGAGCTTCGTCGTCTCCAAGACCGTTGGCCAAAGAGTCGGCACTGTAGGGGGGGGGGGAACCTACTTTTGTGCGAAACAACAGTCCATTGGGTCCTCTCGATCCTAGAGGCGGCGTTTTTCATTTGGAGTATATATTTGAACGTGAATTCAATGAACGCCGAGTCACCAATGTAGTGTAGACCTAAACCATTCTTTAGTTAAGTGACGGAGAGCGTTATTTGTGTTGTTTAGTTAGGGCAATGAACGAGCCTCACTTGATGTGATATAAATAAACATGAAACAGCCAGGGCTTGGAAAAGACGGATGTGGTTTGTCTTCGTGTAGGAACGAAAGAACACGCCAATGTTAAAATGAATGAGTGTTGGGAAACAAGGTGGTATCCGCGACACCGTTCAGATTGCTCCCACACCAGATCCTCTACTGGTCCGCGCACTTTTTAATCGATGTCATACTCGTCTCTTTGATTTCCTATAATTAGTGGCAATATGAATTGGGTTTGTATTACGCGTGATGTGAGAGATACTATAAATCTCAGCGTAAAGGATTGAGAAAGGAGACTATAATTGAACGTCGATATTTTATGGTCTTTTATAGCCTGTGTTGATGTTTTGTGTAACTTGATGTTCTAATGTTACCGTCGACGGACAACAATTTCCAGCATAAAATAGTTTTTTTTTTGTTTTTTTGCATTTGTATCATCGATTTCACGCATTACTGTATTAGAAAGCCCAGGAATTACAAGCCCAGGTTCAAGCAAAGTCAGCACTTAATTTACTCCTCGTGGTAACACAGGTAGCCCAGGTAAAACCAGCAGCTCCACGCACCGTTCAGCGGCCAGGTGTATATTTGTAGCTGCGTGGACACCTCCTGCTGCTGGTGATACACGTGTGTGAACATGGCATACAGCACCTGCTGGTCCGTGTTGCTCAGCCCCTGCCCCAGGAACACGTCCGTAGCACGTGCGTACTCTTGGGCAAATTGCCGGTACACACCCCGGGTACCAACGCTCATACCCCCTCCAACCCACACTAGGTTGCCTTTGAAGATCTCACCCGGGTGCAGGCCGAAGTCGGGTGGGTTGATCTGGGTCACGGCAATCTTGACGTCATCCATGTCCGGCGGCCGGACGATCCAGAATTTCCTCCTCCTCTCCGTAAGGTACCGGAAGTAGCCGATGTCCACCCACGCGATGTACTTGGTCCAGGAGAAGTAGCTCTTGTCGATGGCGTCTTTCACAAATTCGTGCTTGGCGTGCTGGCTGCACGGGTACTCGGCAACGACGGTGTTTGGCGGGTACTTGGGGTAGTCGGGTGAGTGGAAAAGTTTTCTGATTTCTTCGACCCGGCGGAAAGCGTACAGTTGAGACCTGGTGACGTTTATGACTAACGTGTTGTTGGACAGGTGTCGTCTCGTCTCCACAAACATATTGCGCACCTGAAACCCTCAAACACATTCCGCACTTAAAACCCCACACAGGCACTTTAGCGCCCCAAACGTTAGGCAAGTTCCCATAGAAAAAAAATTAACAGAAAAAAGGTATCATGAAGGACAGAAGAAATAACGATAGGATCTTGAAAAGAGAATAAATTGCCGAAGGAAGACGTAAATATAAATGAAACAAACAAAAATAACACGAAATAAACCAAGGAAGGGAGGAATAAAACGAAAAAGGGAAGACGGTAAAAAGGAAAGAAAATATCCATGAAAATGATAAATCAAAATAATTATCAGTTAACAAGGAATTATCAGTAAACAACGAAAGCACAAAAAAATGATTGAGAAAAGAAAATATGAAGACATATCAGGGAACATTCCAGACAAAACTCACTTGTTCCGAGTCTGTGTAGACGACCAGAGGATTCTGAAGGTGCTGAAAGACACCTGCCCACCTTAAGTAAGTGAGAAGACCTATGGGCTTGCCGGTCGTCGGCACAACCCCCAGGTTGAAGTAGGCCGTAACTATGGTGACATCCTTAGAGTCGGGCGCCTCCAACTTTGGGAAACGCTTCAACAGCAGGTAGGACCACAGACACGGAGGACGCTGCACACAGCGAGAGATGGCAGGTACGTCAATGAACGGTCCAGGTAGAAGATGGCAAGATTCACGAGAGTATTTCACCTTGTAATACAGACATACTCTTTCAGGAAACGTTTTCAGGCTGAATATATCAGCTTACATCACAGACAAAGCATGCCAAATTATCTTACTGACAGAAAATGCCAGTTTAATGATAATGACAGAACACATCGATTAAAATCAATCAGAAAGTGATTAAAAATAAAGAGTTAAATAAAAGAGAACATGTCGGCTAACATCGCAGAGAAATCATGTTAGCTTCACAGTTAGAAGCAAAACGTGCCGGTCAATATTAGAGACAAAACATTACAATTAATACAACAGACATGAGAAAAACAATCTTGAAATAAATGTAGAGATAGTAATTGTGTGTTCATGTCCGCTGTACATTCAGACACGTTTTAGCTGTGAAATGACTACAACAAAATTTATGCCATGTATTTCTTATGCAGGTTTGGTGCCGGTGTTTCTGAAAGGCCAGCTAGTAATAGACGGGAGGCCTTGCTACATGGTCGCATAGTTTGACAAAAGACAAAAGAGGATAAACACAGTTCTTACTATTGTGCACATGACGACGATGAGCCCGATAACCACGACAATGCACAGAAGACACCGACGCTGTCTCCATAACCAACCCTTTAGTCTGCACATAACAGAAAACAAAATTGAAGCGGTCTTGTATAGGGCTAGTAGATCCCAATCAAGGGGTGGGGGGAGAACACGCGTCCTATTAGCTGACAATCTGAAAAAAACACACAACTGGGACACAAACAGGTAGGTTCTCACGAAACCTCAAAATATTAATTTTAAATAACTTTGGTCAGTTTAATATCTATTCGATACAGAGACGTATCATACAACACGTGACCTGTCTCTCTCTCTCTTTCTCACACACAAGGCTGTGGCTACAAGGTTAAGATGTTATAAGACTAGTTTGTGTCTGGTGCAAAAGCCAGCGACAGGGTGGGGTTAGGGAGAAGTATTATAAGTAATATTCCGTAAAATAATATAATCGGAAGGAGACTAAAACCTCAATGTTTTGTGTAAAATTTTTCGAAATTCAATATAAAAATTCAAAATACATACAGCATCACAAATCCAATAACAATGGTTACAAGACTAAGATGCTTATATATGACTAGTTTTTTGTGTCTGGTAGAAATGCCAGCGAAGAAGCAGGACAGGGTGGGGGTTGGATTAGATAAGATAAGATAATACTTTATTTGTCCCGGAGGGTAATTTAGTGGAAACTCGATTAAAAAAAAATTCGTATGCATCAAACAGACTTCCACATTCATGTTTCATTCATTCGCTCAGCACCATTCAAGAGATGCACGGCCGACACAACGAATGACAGCCGCAGTCTGTTAGTCCTACATGCAGGTAGACAACATCGGCGGCCCGATGGGAGCTGGACAAACTCTCTCGACAGGACATGCCTGTCATCACAGAGGATTGCAGACACTTTCAGAAATGTCTGCCTGTCATACAGAGTCTGAAGAGTAGTCTGGGCTGTCTCAATGACTTTTGAGCAGGTGGATACCACACGATGTAGGCTGGTCTTGTCCTTCACCGATAAACTGTTGTAGAAACAGATAAACAAGGACAACACACTCTCTATGTGCGATCTGTAAAAAAAAGCTGAATAAATTGGTGGGAGACAGAGAAAGACTTCAGCTTCCAGAGAAGGAAGAGGCGCTGCTGATAGTGTTCTGTACGAAAGCTTGGGTGTTGACATCCCAGCAAAGTCGCCTGTCGAAGATGGTGCCCAGGTATTTAAAAACAGTAACCATTTCCACCTCATGGTCGTGGATGACACTTACAGGACTTGGTAGAAAATTCCGACGGAAATCAAAGACCATCTCTTTGGTCTTACTCACATTAAGTTCTAAGAAATTGTCATCGCACCAGGCAATAAGAGGTGCACGTAGGTGTCAATATAAAGGTAGAAATAGACTGCACACTCACTGCCAGTCCCTCGTTTTTAAATCTTGACCAACTTTAAAGCAAATAAACATGCATCCATAGCGACTTCGCGATAACTGCTTGATAAATGTAATACTTTATAAATTATCAACACATGTACAGTGAGGACAAATTCCAGTCACCACGCCTCTATAATGGAAATGTCACCCAATAATTAAATAACTGAATAAAGTCGAAAGTATCCTGCTTTCGGAGATTGCACGCTAACCTGTTCAGCGATCTTCAAAACTGCTCTTAAGAAACGGATGACTGACTTTAAACAAATAGTTTTGGTGAAAGCTAATTTTTTTTACGGAAAATATTACGATTATGGAGGAAAGTTGCAAGTTTGCAGACAGTTAATTATCCCAGTAAAAATCTGAAAGAGAGAGAGAGATATATATATACTACGCCATGGGATCAATTTAGGTTTGTGTCTTTTCTTTACACCGCATCACGTGGTACAAACAAGCGCGGAAAGAAAAGCGGGTACGCGAACCTATTTCGTGACTTCGCACTACCCTACCGTAATATGAGTAATCGAAAGGAGATCAAGACTTTAAAGTTAAAGTTTATGTAAAAATGTTCGATGTTCAATATAAAAAGTCAACAAAATACATACAGCATCATGAGGTCGTTAATTCCGTAACCACAGGTCAGCAGGAGGCTCCCTGTTACTCCCAGCACAGTCAACGCTCACTCAGTTACCCTGGGTGAGCAGCAGTGCCAGTCGTTCACCAGTTAACAAAAGCACACACGTGTTGACAATAAAAATACAACTTTATCTGATACAAGTGAACTCTAAGAAAAAACAACAACTATAGACACAAACGCAATAAAAGATGTAAACACGAGATGACAGACACCAATGTAAATGCAGAGAAGTCCTGACGCACCTCCCACTAACTTGATCCTTCCCCCCCTCCCTCACTCTCAGCCCCTACCTGCTACTCGGTCATTGTCATATGATAACTAGGGATGGGGATTTAGTGTTGCTATCACAATTCTGCTTCGTATAGGAGTCGAGCGAACGCGCTGGTATACGGACTATCATAGGGTAGATTAGATAGCTGTGGGAACGAGGTAGCGGTCAAGGTGGTGTTACGACAACAGTCGCCTTTAATGGTACCAGACTTTAATGGACTCAGGTATGCTTCACCGCTGTTTATCTCCCTTGGATCAGCTAGGTCGGGAACTGCTGGCCAGAATACGACCGTTAAGACTGCCGTATACTTAGTACAGGACAACAGCGTTTGTTATTATTGCCACTGACTGGACACCAGTAAGGAATAGAGAGCCAGAGGGGATGGCACTACAGTCACAGGTCGCGTCAGTAGTAGGAGGGAGGTAAGAATGAGGTAGAGTGGGCAGGGATAGTCAGACTGACCACCTGTCGTCATGTGCGAGCTAGGTAGTGATTGGATGTAACTATGTAGCAGAAATATTAAGTAAATAAGAGCAAGTGTGTAAGTATGCTTGACCAATCGTGAGAGAGGATGATCCTCACGGATGAGGATTTAGTACTGAGACCGACGAAAACTCGTTGCCTTTCGCACTGGATGCTCGAGGGAGAAGGTTGTAGCAGAGATCTGTTCAGGGTTGTTCACATTCTCCGCTGAGAGTTAGTCTGGAATCGTGGCTACTTCAGCACAGCCAACTCCAGAGGTGTACAAGAACCCACCCTATCACAGAGTGCTCAATCTTTCATCACCAGTGGCTGTTGGTCGCAGGCAGCAGAGGCAGAAGCTGGTAGATAAGCGTTGGTCCCTCATTAGGCGCGGTTAAGAGTCTCAGTGTCTCAGTGCTCGCGGAGGAGGCAGCAACGATACACGAGGTCACGGATTCCTGGACATCAAGAACATCGGAGGGCCCTCCACGTGGAAAGACAGTCGTGTGTAGAGCTGTAACAGGGTGACCTACCGCACGGCACAAGACAATACTCAACGAGTGCCGTAGGTTGTTGAAACCTTTTTTTTTTATTCTGGCGACCGCTTGCTGGTCAGCTGCACAGTACACAGTATTCGTAACTTTATCAAGGACTCTATCAGCCGGGCTGCTGGCTTGCGTCCTTCTCACGTGTTACCCTCTTGACTTCTTTCTCTCGTCTCTCTCTCTGTCAATGTCCCGGGGACTATAAAAAGGGAAGGGAGAAGGTTGACAGAGAGACTCTAGATTACAACACCAACAAAAATATGAATTAAAATGAATATAATATTAAAAAAGTAATCAACAACCACGAGGGTAACAAGCCTACAAGAAAACACAAGGTAGTAGTGCCCCATCTCTGTGATTAAAAGTTCACAAGTCCACTTCTGAAGCTTCCGCCGTCAGAAGAGCGATGACTGGTCGGTAACAAGCGGCAGGGTAGCCCCACCAAGACACAGACTTTCATGTTATTTTACTTGCTATTTCGATTTCAATAGAAAAAATTGGGGGGGGGGCGTTTATTAATACACTTCACCGTTTTATGACCTGTGAGAAAAATTGACTTCCTACTTCTCCAGTCATTATCTGTTTTAATGATTGCCTGTAGTGTACACCATCTGGCCGAACCATAAAACTGCCTCTAACGTGGGATGCAAAGTCTGGTAAAACAACAACAACGACAACGGTATTTTTTTTGTAATGGCCACGCACATGATTATAATTAGACCTATGCAACGTCACTGGATAATTTTCATTTCAATTATGGAGACAGAAATCATGTGATAACTGACGCCATGTTTCATGGAGGATAAATTCTGAAGGAAACCGAAGATTGGTTTACCACTTTAAACATTTTCAAGAAGTGACCTACTGGGTAGCGACTACGGCGACTTCTGTAAAGGTATGCATGAAATTATTTTCCTTTTTTCCTCCTCGGTATCACAATATTTCCCCCTCTTTTTTGTCCCTCCAAATTCTGATATGACCATGATCAGCGCCAGTCACATAAATACATGATGTCAACATACTTCTAGTCACCCTCTCAAAAAAGTTCTTCCATTCACAAATATTCTAATGACCTGAAAACTTTCATCTACACAAAACGATAAAATCAACAATAAATATTAAATAGTTGCAGCTACCATCACAATCAATATCAAATGGTTCCACTTATCTCCACAAGAAATATCAATGGTTTTAGTTATCATCTGCTTCTATTACTCTTCGCACTATTCACTATGAGTGCGATTTTGAATTTCAGACATTATATCACATGCCTTAAGATATTCTGACAATAATATCAGTGAGACATACCCTATGTTCTCATGTTAATGAATATCATTTTATACTGTACTGTCCATATTTGATAGCTTTACGAAAAAGTTTCGTTCTAAGAAAAATATTTCCGTCTGGAGCGTGAGTATGGCGGGCTGTTGGTATCGAGGACAGGTAAACAAACAAGAGCTAATAACTTTAAATTAGTGAATCTGATATTGACAGAAAATGAGATAATATTGAGTAACCTATCTCAGCTCTTATATCTAGCGATAAAGAAAAGAAAAACTATTTAACAGTTAACACTGAAACACATTCTTCATGAAACGTGTATTATATATTTTCCTGTAATAGGTTGTATACATAAACAGAGAATGTGAGGGACGAATTAAAAAATTCATTCTAATTTGAATTGTGAGATGAAAGCGTGATGAATATGATAGCAAAAGAAAAAAATCTCCACATATATTTTATGAATACTAGAAAAAAAAAAAATTGGAAGCAAGTTTTGCGGGCTAGAAAATAAGGGAGGTAATTCAAGTAGAGGACGCGTGTATGCTGCTGGATCCTAGTTACGACCCTTTCAAACTCTATTTTGAAACTTAAGAACCGATTTTTTTTTTAACAGCCAATTCTGGAGAAGAAGAAGAATTAGTGTTTTACGACGAACCAGCAGCTAAGGCATGCCTGAGACAAGAGCTGAACCCAGGACAGCCAACCCTCATTGTATCGGTGACAGGCGCTAACCGCTGCGCCACCGGACCACCCTGGCAATTCTGAGGGCAGGCGGTAAACTGCATATACTTATGAGACAGTGGAGGGGCGCAGGAAGCAGTATTCATCCATTCACATCAAATATCAAAACACTAGATCGATCAGCTTGACACCCCCCCTACACTCCTTACAAGCGTTCTCTCTCTAACACACACACACACACACAAACACACACACACATTTACAAACACTAAAATAAAAACATTTTAATATATCATACTTAGAAAGAAATTAGTTAGTAGTGTTAAGTGCAGTTACATGGAAAAAATGAGGACTTAGGCTATCTCAGAGAACATTATGACAATTCCCTGACTTCCACCTTGTGACTTTACAAGTCCATGGCATGTCGCTATCCCCCTGTGAAATTAACTTTTAGTCAAACAATTTTCAGTCATTAGTAGGCAATGTTTATTAACCTTTGCCTTGTTGACTTTCTAGTCAGGAAAATTACAAGATGATTGCATTTCTAGATGCAACAACAACAACAACAACACCACACACATACACTCCAGTAAGACTAAGGCCAGTAAAAACCACACTTTACAAAAGTCAGTCTTGATTTGAAGACAGGGATGGAGACAGCCAAGTGGCTAGACCACTGATGTCCGAACTGAGAGGCGCGCTGATTCGATACCCGAGTGGCGCAGCAAACTTTTCCCAGTCGACCCACGCAGGTGGGTATGGGTACCTGACTCCTTAGACTTAGAGGGTTGGGGAAAGTCAGGCAGCGAGGGAGAGGAGATGGGCACCGCCCTCGCATAAACGTGCATCTCTAACACCTGAAAAGGTTAGAGGGGCGATCTTTTCTTCTTTTAATTTTTTTTACTTTAGTTTGTTTAATGTGAAATAAAATAAAGCAATTTCTAACCCTCTTCCATACCTTACCGCAAACCTCATTCTGAGCCCTAACCAGAGAAAGAGTGTGTTGACAACGGCTGACAGTGACGACACTGTACGCCGGTCTGAGAGGTTGAAGTGTCCTGACCCTACAAACGTTTGTCACACAACGAGACTTAGTCACATCATAAGTGTTCAGGAAACCACAACCAGGAAGATATTTTAAAAGGCACTGAGATGGAGGTCAAGTGACTACTACAAAGCTTACACTGTCATGTCTACAGGCAGGTCCTGTTATGTAAGCACACAGCTGCCTTCTGTCTCTCTCAGTTACTAACTCTTGTCCACTGTGGCTATTTATAGCGAGACCTGAAGATTGCACGGTTCCTGTTCGTTCACAACGTACGTTGTCAGCCATGGGGATGGGGAACGTCGACAGGACCTGACATGTAACTGACACATAGAGACAAGTGACGACGAATATGGCGGACGATGCCAACATCCTTAAAAACATCCTGTTAGCGTGTCATAGAAGGTCGGATGGCTGAGACCACTGGCCATGCATCCGAATCAACAAGCACTATACAGTGTCACGTGACCCCTCGTTTTCTCTACAGCTTTGTCCGTAGTTGTTAGCAGCCAAAAATGTTGTTGCTATTTTGACATGTTCATAGCTATGTACTTATTACACTGGATAAACAAACCACAACTGGAAAAACTATCTACATACCACTGCTCTGTCTTTTTTTTGGTATGTGTATCTTTTTATGCGCGCGCACGTGTGTGTGTGTGTGTGTTAAATTTATTAACGTACTATCCAGGTTCTTGAATTTCCATATTTTTTGTAACGGAGACAGTTTTTTTTATAAACAGCGATCTCCTTAAAGTTACCGTGACACAAAGACAATGACACATTGAGTACAAGACACTTGTGTAGTCACTTCAGTTGATTCTCTTATTCCGTGTAAAGCTGTCGTTGATGTCCTCGTCTTCTTCCTTGTGTTGTGGTGACGACGTCAAACGCTGGCTGAATATTGGTCTTCCACATTGACAGTGACAAGGACAACTTCTCTACAAATATAGTTAATGTAGGTAGCGGCTACAGACAAGGGTCGTGTAGTGATATATATAGTCATGTTGATGTTAATGATAATGGTGATGAGCAGGAAAAGAGGCGTTGGAATGGAAGAGAAAGAAACCTGATGTTTACTAAGAAATGGATGTTTGTATGAGTGACAATACAGCGACACTGCCAGCTCTTGTCCACAGTCAAACATCAACAGGAAGACTTTTGACAAACAGGAAAGTATTATTGGCAGTGAACTGTAAGTCAAGTGGCACGTGAGAATTGAAGTGCCGAGTGCTGGCAGTCACAGATCGTGACTGAGTTCCTGTGATTGTGTGTGTGTGTGTGTGTTGTCTCAAAGGACTTGATTTGCGTGGGTCTTTGTCAGGTGATCATCGGCCTGTCACGGATGTAGCATGTCAGACAGCCAACACATCATGAAGCCCCAATACATTTAGACATTTGATATTGCCACATACTCTGTATATTTATCTTTTGTCTTGGTTGTATCAAGTACTTTTCTTCTTATACTTATTGTAAGATGACTGATTCTGCATCTTCGATTTGTGGACGTTTCCAGTAGCTGTTTTCTAAATATCAGTGACAACATAAGCTAACAGTTTGACCCAGACATCCAACTATTTAATAATAATAATAATAATGCGAACTTATAATGCGCAGAATCACGAATAAGATAGATGGCACTCTCTGCGCAGTACAATTTGATAGAAACATAACAACCAATAGACAGGGAGGTACACATAGGGACACTGGACAACATAAAGATGAGGTACAAGTCAGGAATAGTACTTTGTACAAAGATATGTTTTAAGAGAGCTTTTGACTGCAGCCTTGGAGGCTGAGTGGCGAATGTGATGTGGTAGAGAGTTCCACTGCTGAGCAGCACAAAGGGAGATCATCCGTTGTCCGTATGTGACTGTCTTTGTGAGAGGGAGGGATAAAATGCGGGAGTCTGATGAGGAGCGAAGGTTTCGGGCAGGAGTTTTGACAACTGGGCTCTCCATAGTGACACCAGGTTTTGGCAGTTGTTCATGATGATGAAGCCCATCTCACCCAGGCGGGACAAAGCGTTCTGCACAATCTGGCTGGAGGCAGCATCGCAGCAGTCTAGGAAAACTGTTTCTTAGCAAATTATTTCATTCTTTTTGTGTTGTTATAATTGTTTCACTCTTTGTAATAACTTCTCCTTATGCGCTTTCAACTTTACCCATTGAAATGTTTAATTAAATTACAATGCACCAGTAGGTAAGGCTTGATACCATCATGAAAAAATGAACAGCCAAACAATAAATACTGTTGTAAAAAACAAACAAACAAACCATGTGAGCAATGCATACTGTACCCATGGCTTGCACGTGCATAATACTCACTGTATGGCTGAAGGCTCAGTTCTCCAGCTTTGTTGAATTTTTCAGTTTATTCTCCTTGACCTTCATGTGATTTTAACGCAATGTAGTTAAACCGTAGCCTACGGGCTTTAGCTTCCTCTTCCTTAACTGAGAGAGAGAGTGTGTGCTGACAACAACAGCTGACGATGGGGACACGATTGCCCGCCTGTCTGACAGCTTGAAGTGTTCTCACCCTATACACACATGCCACATAACGAGACTTTGTAACATCATTAGTGTTCAGGAAATAGCAACCAAGTGATATTCTGAAAGGCATTGACAAAGGTGTCACGTGACTAAGTCGTCCCTGTGACCAATCGTCCTTGAGCAATCTCGTGTGAGTTATTTTGGTACAAAGCGAACAATAGCATATCTACTACAAGGCTAACACTATGTCTACTACAAAGCTACCACTGGCATGTCAGCGACAAAGCTACCAGTGGCATATCAGCGACAAAGCTACCAGTGGCATGTCTACTACAAAGCTAACACTATCGATCATGTCTACTACAAAGCTACCAGTGGCATGTCTACTACAAAGCTAACACTATCGATCATGTCTACTACAAAGCTAACACTGGCATGTCTGCTGGCAGGTCCTTGCCTTGGGTCCCCAGCTCTGTGAGTGTTACGGATGTAAGCACATACCTGCCTTCTGTCTCTCTCTCTCTCGGCTACTCACTCTTGTCCGTTGAGGCTATTTATAGTGATAAGGACCTGAAGATTGTACAGTTCCTGTTTGTTCACAACATTGTCATCCATGGGGGACGGGGAACGCCGACATGTTTAGCTAGGTACTTATTACACTGGATAAACAAACTACAACTAGAAAACTGATCGACATATCTTTTTTTTCTTTTATTGTGGGGATGTGTATATCTTTTGTTATATATATATATGTGTGTTAAATTTGATAACATACCTTCCATGTTTCGGAATTTCTATAATTTTTGTAATGGAAACACTTAATTTTCTAATCAGCGATTTCGTTTAAGTCACTGTGACACACATACAATGACACATTCAATACTAGACACTTGTGACCGTGTGACGTCATCATGTGAGTTGTAGTCACTTCAGCTGAAGCCATGTCGAGCTGCCGTTGGTGTCTTCGCCTTTTTGTCTTCCTGCTGTGATGACGGCGTCAAACGCTGGGTGAATATTGCCTCAGTCTCGTCTGTCACAGCGACAGCGACAAGGACAACTCGCGAAATAGTGTAGGTAGCGACCACAAACATGTCAGGGTCGTGTAGTGACAGCGACAACAATGTTGATGTAGGACACAAGCAGAGTGAGGTCACTGTATGTGCATAGCTCCGCCTGTTGGTACCGCTGGCACGGAGTAAAAACTCACACAACCCGCCAACTTGGTACGCCATTTTTGTAATGGCCATCGACTGTTACTCTCTAAGAAAACTATGACAGATCCAGTTCTCCAGCGACATTAAAGCAGTATAGAGACAGTGCAACCTGGGATGTTTACATAGATGACCGAGACCAGTGATGAATTGTGCTGAGCAAAATGGCGTCCGCCCTGCAAGCAGACGAGACCGCAAACATCGATGAATGCAAATAAAAAAAACAATGGAATGTATAATATACGAAGTGTCTCTGTGTATTTATGCTACATCACACGCCTCGCGGACTGCGACAGGCCAAGTCTCTGGTGAGAGGTGGTGCAGAGGGAAGTACAGCTCTGCTGTTGGCACACGTGTAAGCCGCACGAACGCGAGAGAGTCTAAAAATAACCAGTGCACAGCTTTAGACAGTCAGGTCACCGAGTCCTGCTATTGCTTCTCCTACTGCAGCCGACATCACTGCTACAGTCCAGATACATGCAAGATGGCGGCTGCGGTGTCTGCACTGTAGTAAGTAAGCAACGCAGCTTCTTTACTTGTGCATGTTATTAGCTGCCTTGTAATCATGCCGATATGTCGCCAGGTAATGGTGAGACATGGTCAACACTGTGTGACATCCACGTCAGTCGATACATCGACACAGCACACTGATTATTCAGTCAAGTTTCACTTCCGTTTCATAATCAAACGGTTTTACCACACTGCGTACGGTGGGGGGCTCTCCATCTTGTGAAAATGTGTGCGCAAGTACTGTGTGTCTATGTCACACGCAACTCTACAGGGATTTATGCAACAGACGAAACACCGACTAAACCTGAATTAGGAAATAAATAAACATTGCTCAGCAAACACAATGATTAAAGTACATTACAGATACACATTAACATTTGAATTATATTTCCCCAATAAACAGTCTAGCTAACACAGTCTCAGTCGTTGCATGTCGTCATCAAGGGGGAAGCAAATAGCCGAGTGGTTAGAGCGCTAGAGTCCGAACTGAGGATCGTGCCGGTTCGATGCCCGTTTAGCGCAGCTCACTTATCCCCCCCACCCCCGCATTCGAGAATGGATACCTGACTCCTGTGAGGGTTGGGGAAGGTATGACAGCGTAAAGCTGACCCCGAGAAAAGTGAGGTTTCTAACAACTCACCCCCTAACGCCCTGGGAGGACCTCTACCTCATCTCGTAGGATTCAAACATGTCATCGACATTAAAACATTCAACCAGGCGCATCTGCACAATCAATGAATAAACATACTATCAGTAGTAATAGTTTCCTACACACGTACATGGCAGTCTTTATCCCGACTGCTGCTCTTCTCCAAGTGTCATCGATATCACGACCACCATTAGACGAAGAAACACAAAACGAACAGAAACTGTGTCCCTCAGTATCTGACAAAAATTCAGCTTTTAAATTTACGGTATTACCTATCGAAATACACCCATTTAATAATTCGCTTCAGTGGTGAGACTACTGAAAACGAATAATAACAGAAAAAATTAAAATTTAATAGTTTGGGCCTTTTACAAGATTAGTGGAGCCTCCCAATGTAGTCGTAAAGCGGCCCTCGTGAGACAATCACACCCACGCACTCCCACGCCAATCACTCGTCACCCCACCTCTACTCCCCTCCCGTCCTGCTAAAAAAAGCAGGTTTGTGGCATTGTGACTGCTAGAATGTGTATAGGACTTCTGTGTCGGTGCTTTGTGCAATAGTGTTTGCTTAGTTCGATCATACACACATAGAAGAGATGCGTGTTAGTAAGAAATGTTAATAGCTGTATGTGTTGAGCGTTTAATAGCGGTATGTGAGGGCGTGTCCAGCGTTTATTACCAGGTGTTTAACAGCCATATTGTAGTGTGCTTGAAGCTTACCTGACTACAGCGATAACACCACGACACATAGCGGCTAAAGGTGGCTAATGATGACTGATGTGTTGGAGCATAGTGAGCACTGAAGTATATAATACACACGAAACACATGGATACACATGCACACATTCGACCATACACGAAAAGAACACACGCATACATAATGCACACAAAACAAGCGATATAGTCCTAAAACAGAGACACACACCGTTCATTTACTTTTGAGCAGCTGAAGTGTTGAAGTTAGAAATGATTTCAGATATATATATATATATTGCAATTTAAGGTTTGCCTGAATTTAATAAAGCAAGTTTTCCAGTCAAGATATGTTCACTCAGGTATTGACAAAATGCCAATTTCCTGAAAGTTTGCTAATTGCATCAAAAACCCAAATTCCTCTGCTTGACACCAATGATTAACATTGGCAATAAGTGTTCTTAACCTTTCCTATCAGGGGCAGACACGGCATCTGATATTTTTAACCAGTGCTTGTGTCTGTGGACAATTCATTTTATGAGTTTTGTCTTTTTCTTTAAGAATTTTTAAAGACATATTTTGCATAATTCAGCGCACTAGTTCACCCACTCCTTACATTTTGATGCATCTACCTAGTACATGTTTGTCAGTTTGTCATCAGTTTCTGACGTTATGTTTCTTGTATACATGTGTTTGACTTCCGGTTTGTTTTGTAATCTATTGTGTGTAGTGCACTGAGCATACATCGACACAGCAAACTGCACATTAGAAAATCAATAATAATTATTACTTTTTGTACCGAATTATTGTTCTTTTCTAATGATCGCAAGTAAAATTGATGGCTTCATTCTTAATTTCTAAAAGATGCTGTCTTCAACAAGCAGCGGGATAACAAGAAAACGAGTGGAGGACCACCCGGAGTAGAAGCCCGACTGGTGTATCGTGTGGACTATCATCTGTGTCACTGGTGTTTCGTGTGGACTACCAATTGTGTGACTGGTGTTTCGTGTGGACTTCCATCTGTGTGACCGCTAGAGTATATGAGATGTGAGTCCTGTGTTCGACATGTTGATTACTGGAGGAAATAGCATCTGTGCGACCAGCTGTATGCGCATGCGTGGGGGAAGTAAGTGTGCAAAGAAACTATTCACACCGGGATAGACAGGAGTGTACGGCCCCACGCTCCAACGTTAGGCCGACTCTGACATTTTGAAAACATTTTGCAAACGAACTAAGCTCCGGTATAACGCCCCCATTCCCCCAGAGAGCTGTTCCAGTGGGGAGACAGCTAAATGAACTTTTTATAAGGAATCAAGAACCTTTAATTGACTGGGAAGAGTTTAAGTGCGAAGGAGAGTTGTAACGAGTTAAGAAATTTGAAAGATTGACTTTTGACATTTATTTTGTATTCATTGTTTTTTTATTCTTGAAATGGAATCCAGTCTAAAACAGTACAACTCAGTGGCATCGCATCTTAATCATTCAAAGAGGGCGTCGTTATTTTACCATCCAATTGCAACATCTTCAAACTCTGCCAGGTGAGACTGACTTACCTTGTTCATAATATTCTTTTTTATTTTTTTTTCTTTACCGGGATCCACTGAAAATGTCTATCCCTCATATATCTTATTTGAGAGTTTTTTTCTACTCCCTATCCAAACTACTTGTGTTTTCAAATCAAATCAAATGAAATCAACTTTATTGTCTGTTCGAGGAAACCCAAGACAGACATTTTTCTTTTGCTCACAGAAACATGTAAACATAACGGTCAGGCATACATACTCATACAGACATTTAAACACACGCGCGCCCCTACACATTCTTACACAAAAAATTGTAGAGTTCACTAGCAGGATGATTTGCGCATTGTCATTGTTGATTTTTAAACCAGATATTGCAGAGAAAGTATCGGTAATACGTATAGCCTCCTCAAAAGAGTTTTCTTTTCCATCTAGGAACATAGTTGTATCATCTGCAAATAGGGATAAGAGGATCTCCTTTCCTTTCATACTAATCCCGTTAATCTTTTTATTCCCAAGCATTTACTACATTATTTCAGCACATATTAAATACAAATAAGGTGAGATGGGATCCCCCTGTTGGCAGCCTCTTCCTAACCTAAACCAGTTAGAGTACTGGCCATTTACAAGCACACAGGATGATGCATTATTATATAAAGTTTGTACCCAACTAATGAGTGTTACAGGGAAATGAAAGAAATTTAGTGCTTTTTCCATGAACACCCAGGCCACGCTGTCGAAAGCTTTTTCAAAGTCAACCATAAGTAATAAGTAATAATATGTTCTTTTTCAGCATACAAAAGTATATTGTATAGTACTGATGCCTTTCTGTGATTCATGGATTATATGTGGAAGCACGTTTTGTAAACGTTTAGCTATGCATGCTGAGAGTATCTTATAAGAAACATTTAGTAATAAGATTGGTCTTCAATTTTTGATAAACTGTTTAGGTTTGTTGTCTTTTGGGATACACACTATCACTCCCTGAGTCTGGGTTATTGATAATTGACCTTTCAGTAATTAGACCTTCATTCAGAGAGCGAATCACAAAACTGTCAAGATTAGTATAAAAAACTTATAGAATTCTGGGGTAAATCCATCTGGGCCAGGGCTTTTATTGTTTTTCATGTCCTTTAATACTGAACCAGCTTCTTGGACTGTGATTTTGCCTTCTAGTAAGCCAGCTTCGTCTGGGGACAATTTCGGTACATTAAATATCCATTGGTCCAACTCCATACCCTCTAACTCCTCATAGCTATACAGTGTTTCAAAAAAATTTATACACTACCTTTAATATCTCCTTCTGATTAGATACGGTAGTGCCATCCCCTTTTTGCAGAAAACTCAAGTTCCTTATATTCTATATCTTCATCGACTGCAGCCATATAAAAAAAATTTGAACTCTGAATTTCTCACTGAATTCCCCTGGCTTCTGAATCAGCACAAACTTTCGAATTCCGACATTATACCCCTCGGCGACTTCTATTTTCAATGTCACACTCCTTCCAATCATAATTTGGAGAAGGGTGGGGGACTTCCGGCCCGTGGAATCAGCTGGTCTAGCCCTGCCAAGGCAGGTGCAGGAGGGACTAGAAATTCAATAAATCTAGGAACCTTTTTTCATAGCAACTTAAATTTAAATTAAGTGAATCATAATAATAAAATCACTTTTGAGTGACATAAACGAGTGCATGACGGGATAGACACGTGTGCTTCTCCTCGGCTGCCCCCTCTGCAGGTGGGATCTACTTACCAGGGCTGGTTGCTTTGCTGTGATGTAACCTTAGTTGTTGGCTCGGCGTAAAATACTTATTTTCCCCCCTCCTACTCCTCGGCTGCTCGCGGCCTTTATAGACGATTTCGTATATGACCTCCACCCCAACTCGATGGTCGACCAATTCCGGTTTTGATGTCGGCTATTGAGAGGTGTAGCGTTCATCGACCGTGTTGGTTCTTACAATATAAAACATGATCGTCGACATTGCTGTACATCTCAGTATACGGTTCAGGCCTATTACCCTTTTATGGATTTCCTAAGAATGTGCAAATGAAGAAGATTTGGCGAGTAAAAATTTTGTTTATGGGTGTATTACTTTATTTTGTGCATGCGCATGCATTCCAGTGTGTGTAGCATGTGTGTAGACACTTTGTAAATATCATGAACTCCTCCATTAGGAGGAGGTGTGTATGTCCTAAATATTCATGATTATTATTATTAATGTACTTTCAACCAAAAACTAAAAATTAAGCATAGAGAAAAAAGGTTTTGTTACTATACTTTGTCTCCTCTAAGAACATTCTAATTATAAACAACCAGCTTATTATTTATTTATTTTATTTATTTAGTTTATTATTATAAAAACGTATTTTACAGACTCAAAACACTTGTTTCATCCTGATTTTGCTAATTTTAGTTAGAAGAAAATTTACACCGTGTACTTACTTCTAGTGTGTAGGGAACCAAGTTTTTGTATATAATATGTAGCACTGAAATGTTGCTCGGCAACCATCCTTGTAGGAATTCAGAGTAACTATCTAAAACAACTAAACTTAGCATTAATAAAGAGACAGGAAAAGCATAATAGGAGCAGAGCATATTTAGCACACCTAATTATGAAAAGGCGGTCTGTGGTGACTCAGAGGACAGTCAGTGCCAGGCAGGCTGGGAGTAAACACGGCGAAAAGTATTCACAGTTGCGAAACTAAAGCTTGACCAAATATCGCAGGCTAATTTTTGAAGTTGAATGATGTTATAAATATCAAAATGGCCGTTGGAGGTAGAAAGGTTTCCCACTCCTGGCATAAATCTGAAATCCCTCTGACATGAGTTCAAGCTGATACAACTCATCCAGCAGCCAGCACAAGCACCATGACATCATCGACTGGTCGATTGTTCGTGAAGATAAGGCTGCTCCATCCATGATCTTTCTGTATCCGACATGTTACTATCGGACCATATTGCAGTGTCCTTCCACTTGACTTCAAATAAATTATACCGACTACACATAGCATCACCTCCCATAACTTAGACTACATTGACATCGCCGCCTTTCGAGCAGATGTCTCTAGTTTGCAGTCCGTCTGTGACAGCTCGGATGACCTAGTGCCCCTCTACTCTGAGAATAAACTGAAATGTGTGCCATCCTCCACCACCTTCAGCTTTTGTGGGCTTAAAATATCGTTCTCTCCAAGACCGGAATCTTGTTGTTACCTTCAACGCATCATCATCTCTTGAACCACATCATTGCAGTCTGTAAGTCCATCTTCCTCTATCTTCGCAAGATCGGACACCTCCGACCCTTCCTGTCAGTCTCTGGCACAAAAAGCTCATGTCGGCTATTGTGTTGTCCCGAATGGATGACTATAACTCTATTCCTCTATTCCTCCTAACCGATTACTTGACAGGTTCAAAGGCTGAATATGACACTGCTGTTATAATCCTTCAATGGCAACAGATGGATTGTGCTACATCCCTCCATCCCGAGCTTCACTGGCTGCCAGTCTGAGGTTGCATTGATTAGAATATCGCCATACAGCACTTCCGTTGTCTTCACAGACTTGTCCTATCACACCTGTCTGAGGTGCTGACACCTTAACCACCTGAGTCGGTTTTATCGGCCTCTTTGTGTCGCCCTCCTCTCTGTGCATCAGACGGAGGAATTCGACAGACACTCCTTTTCCTTCTCATGCCCCGCTGTCTGGAATTCTCTTCCCACTTATCTCAGAAATGTGTCATGAAATCTGACCTCAAGATATCTCTTTAGGAAGTATCGTATGATCTTCATAATCATAAAGTTATTATTTCTTTACGTATTATTTTAGTTCCAGTAGATCATCAAAGCGTCTCCACTCTATGTGCTTTTGTAATATTCATGTTGCTGTATGATATACTGTTGGTACATTCGTGGTATTTCAGATGCAGCGCATTGAGCTCGTGTCCAACTCGAAAAACTCGCTATTATTACTATTAATCATATTAATTATCCAACATAAAATACTTGTCAAAGAAGATGTCAAAACATATCTTTGTGCACATGATTTCCCCTCTCGTTTTTTTAAACAGTGTAGTGCATTAATTTTTTAAAATCTTTTCTTTTAGATCAATGGCTAGAAAAATCATAGCTGGTTATTATTATGCTAGCCTCATAAATAAAATTTGTCATTTTTACTGTCATTGTCTTTCTCACTGTCTGTTTCTTTCTCTCTTACCACATACACACTCACCCTTGTTTTTTTCAGTTCTGATGCTGGACCGTTTGCAAAGAAAGAAGAAAAAAGCAGGATTAGCTCTGCTGGCCATTAACGGTAAGTCCCTATGAAAAGCATGCTACCTATCATGATCCTACCAAGAATAAGAATAAATATTTTTAATGGAATAAGAAGATTGATGTATGGATGATGACGATGATGCTGATGACGACGACACAGACGTAAGTAATCCCTGTACCTGTCATCATGTGTGTGCAGTGGCATGACGAGGTGGTAATGACAGGATGGTGCACACAATGACTGACACTCGCCTCCTGACGCGGGCTGCACGTGCTGTGGTCACAGTTATTGTCTTCATCTTCACCCGCCGTCTCTTGTGCAACGCGCAGCATGTAAAAGGTATTTGATTATGTGGTAGACAAAGTGATCACGATGATGATCACAGTGTTGGTAGTATTCGCAGCCAGACAAGTATTTGACCATGCTATAAATATTCTTATTTGTTAAATGTAAGCTTAGTTTCATTTAGAATAATAATAATAAATCAAGATTTGTATAGCGTATATTCACACTCATAGAGAGCACGCTCTTAGCGCTTAAAACAAGGAAGAGACATGGACTAAATGGATGGAACATGAGGGCCGGAAGAATAAACGACCGTACTGACGACAAACAGAAAACAAAGATAGAAAACACAAAAAGACACCAAGTAACAGAACAGAGAATATAGTGATTTTGCAGAGAAAGATGGGTAGAAAAGTAGCAAGAGCGGAAGAGGGGAGGGTAAGAAGGACGAGCATTGTGTGGACTGTGTTGCATGAATATACCCATTTCATAAATAGTCAAGGAATTAAAATACTTAGAAGCGTGCACGGGTCCTTACATACTAAAAAGCATTCTATACATTTACCGTTTTTGAGTAATATCTTTCTGCTGTTTTGAATTTTCTTACAAACATAAGTTTTATATACGACAATGCAAAGCTGCTTTAACAATAACTTAACAAGAATTGCAGAAAGGAAGACTGAACAATTTTGAGGAGTTAACAGTAATTTGATTATTTATAATAATAATGTTTAAAGTTTTTATTAACAGACTATTTTAATAACATGTAGTCGTATTAAAAGATTGTAATTGTAATTTTTAAAAATCTTTGCCATATATATAAGGTGATATACTGAAAAAAGCTAATGTTTTCTAGTTAGCATTGTTTCATAATTAATGAAAGACTATTTAAAGGCTGCCTACACAACATTGTATCTGCCACTCATTAATATTTTAGGTCCAAAAAAGTAATAATACCTGTAACACTTCTTAAAGAAAGAACAACTTCCTGAAACATTTTCATTACAAAAATAGTTAACTCCCACCTGTCTTTGGACTTTGTAGACAGCAGTGTGACGTGTGACGCACCCTCCGTGGAGCCACTGGCCAATACTTCAGTCACCTGCCACTTTCCTGAGAATGTCAGTGAGACCAGGAGGATCGTCACTGTCTCTTTCTACAAAGGAATGGATTGGAGAGGTGTGCAGATGATGACTCTTGCTGACGATACTGCTGTTGTCTTTTCAGCATGTTGAGAATCTTTTCATCGAAAGTAGGATGTCTCTTTATTCCTCTTAGTAAACGAGTAATTGTTTGGTATAGGTTTGCAATAACTTGAAAGTGATGCATTTATTATTATTATCATTCGGTTTTGTCTAAGAAGATCTTAAAAGTTATAAATGTGTTTTCATGTCGAATTCAGATGAAGACGATATTTTGGAGTGCTGGTGGTTGTCGGGAAGAATGGGTTGTACCGTCAGGTCAGGATACTCATTCAACAGAAGGATATCTCACGAACTCACATTGGAGATTCCACGAGTTACTGCAAAATACATTGGAGGATACGCCTGCAAGCTTTCCAACATGAATCCAAGCGATATTAAGTCGTGCGAGTTAAATATAAAGATAGGTAAGATGAATTTACATCAGCTCACCTTCTGATAATAATATCTAATTGTTTCTTTTGAACGTGGTGCAAACACGCTGCCTTGAGAGTTGTTTAATGTCAGCTGACCATGTATTTAAATACAACACGTGCAATTAATTAACAGCGCATGCACATGCATATACATTTCAAGACGAGACGGGGACTGGTCTCTAGTCGTATTGTCAACGCCATGTCATTAAGATGACTCGTAGCACTACACATAGACATTCTTTTCACATGATAGAGCACTGTCATAGTCCATGTTGAGGTTAGCGAAGGCTACACGGAGGCAGTATACTTGAAAAGATTTCATTAAAGATTGTTTTGCTCTCATTCAGTGGCTATAAGGGAGATAATGTTTTTCAGTTGGGAAAACAATGTGTGACGTCCCCTCAGTGCCACTGAACTCACGTACGTCACTAACATGTTACTTCCCAGTAGATGTCAACAAGACCAGACAGGACTTTGAAGTCCACCATTACACCAGCCGTGGTCATAAAGGTGCTGCAACTGATCCTTAAGAAATAGCCTTTGAATTTATTTTAATGAGACTAATATTAAGTTAATCAGAAAATAGATTTAATGCAGTGTATATATGTGAATTTGTATCCTTAGGTCGCCGAACGAGTTAAATCATCTTTTTCTTTCATTTTTTCTTTGTGTTGTGGTATGTTTGTTTTGTTTATAGCTTGGTAATGAGAAAGGTTAAAGAGATTTTTTCAAATATTTCTTTCCCTCTTTCGCCAATGCCTCTGGTCTCTTGTGAGCGCATCGAGCTCGCCTCCTTGTGGGGAAATGCTCCATACAAATTCTATTCTTATTTCTTCTTCTTCTTCTTCTTCTTCACTTTAAAAGCGTCTTTATAGTATGATGTTTTAGTTTGTCTATTTTTCTTCTTCAGAGACACTTTGAGTATGAATCTAGATGTGTCGTAAGCTAGAATGTTCATCTAGCCTTATGCATTTTGATTGTGTTCTCTTAAACAATTTACATGCACTATGTACAGATAATATAGTTTTATGCAAGTGGAAGGGGAATAGTTGGTATTGTTCCACGACTCGCGGCTACGTGTCTGATGTCACCACTGTGACAAATCACCGGACTGTCGGGATCCCTAACGCCCAGGAAGATCAGGAAGGAACCTACAGCTGTCACCTGACATCTGCTGCGTCTGTCCGTTATGACAACTGCTCTCTCACTTTTATGAAAGGTAAACAGTCGGTACACAGAGATTTCAACGGCTGCAGTTTACTAAGAAACTTCCCAATCAGTGTCTTGTGTCTAACGTCATTATAGTTTCTTCTACGTCTTCTCCCCTCCTCTCAGTCAAAACTACCTTCACACCTGTTGTCACCAGTCTCATGAGACAGGTACACGTGTCACAGGTCTAGTAGAGTGTGGTTGTTGTCTTCTTTAGTCAGAGGCGGGCGCGCGCGTGGAAGAACGAAAGAGCGTGAATGACGTCAAATGCGTTGTGTGAATGCCGTGTGAATGACGTCAAACGAGAGGAGTGCGTGGAGAGACAAGATTGCCGACTGTCACAAGGATGTTCCTATGGAGTGTGGGAGAGTTTGTTTACGGGAGGAGAATAAGAAGAAGAATTGTCAAAAAAGACAACAAATTATTAGGAAGTTTGTTCTGTTTGTTGATTTTTTCGACCCTCCCGAGAGACGTCGACAAGAGATCTTCTAAGAGAAAATGAGTTCTTATTAAGAAAGGATATAAAGAGCTCAGTGAGGATTTTTTAAATATGTTTTTTGTGTGCTTTGTTTACAAAATCAGTCAGGTCTGTTCACGCAAGTCATTTCTCTTTATTTCATGGTGTGAAAGAACACGCATATATCCAGCCGCGTGTGTTTGAAAGAGATAGGGGAAAGACACTGTTGTGATAACAAGTGGGCCCTTAACCGTTTTATTGCTCATTTTTCTCGAGGACAGCTTTATGTGGGGGCGGTACCCCTGTCACTTCCCTCGCAGCCTGTGATGGAGTCACATACCTATTCGAAACAGCCAGGTTGACTGGGGGAATTTTGCCTGACCAGAGCTTAGCTCCTATCAGTTCGCACGCCAATACCCTAACCACTCAGCTATCTGCATCCCCGTACAATTATTATTATATTAACGTTACTCGCCCTGTACTTGTTCAGTGTTGCAGAGTGTTGCAGTTGCTATCTGCATAATAATTCTTTGTTACTATTGCAGTGACTTCCTTTTGTAACATTTCAAGTGTTAAGGAGACACAACCTACATCACTGACTTGTACATTCAACGTGGATGTTAATGCGACGAAAGAGAACTTCTCACTGGTCCACTTCGGTGGTGTTAACAGTCAAGGTAATGTTTACAAATGTAGGTAGATCTTTCTTTAAATAATAATAAATCATTGCTGACATGTAAAAAATACCTTACCATCTGTGCTTTTGTATACAAAACTATGCGTATTGAACTAACTTTTTGCACGACAATAAATATTGTAACCAAACAATTCCTAGAATAATGGAAAAGGCGGTAAATTAAGAAGATTTTTTTATCAGTAACGTCAATAAATAGTTTAAAAATAGAGTTCTCGCTGCCTCAGGCACAATTCTGACAACTCAGCCTGTCTTAGTCATGTGTCTAGATAGACATCAAACTGACGTGTAGCAAAGAAACACAAGGCTATTTTTGAAACAAATATATATCAAATTTTGTAGGAAATACATTTAGTGACATGATACATCAAGTAAATAATGTCAAATATAACAACAAATATGTTACATGTTATCTTAATGCTAATTGAGGTGAAATTAACAACAAACATGCATGTGTAAAAAGAGCAGCATATCAAATGGAAAACAACGTGTGTGTGTGTGTGCGCGCGCGCGAAAAGGTAAAGGAGCCAGGCGTTCGATGGGACAATACAAGGTGTAGATAAACAGGGCCGCATACAATAGTTCATCACGATGACGAAGAAGTGTATGAAATAATAGGGACGACACAAATGCCTCAATAGCAATGACAAATAATTCTTTACGGAATTAAGACCATTCCCTTAAGAATACAAGTATTATCATGATTACGGTGAAGCGAAGTAGTTTTGTGATTGACATGAATGCGTCTACAGGCATCAACATAGTCACCTGTAACTGGCTAAAGGACCAGCTGAACTGCACCACAGCTCCAGGATACAAGTTCAACAACATCGTCACAGATCACCTCGTCATCACAGTACCGCGAGCGTCACGTGATCACAACGGATCATATGCTTGTCACGTGACTGGCAATAAAATAGACGGCTTTCGGTCTTGTAAATTTAACCTTATGCCAGGTAGATACACGAGTACAGTTTGGTTCACATTACTGTTGTTACTGTTTATGACAACGTGCCTGGCTGGGCCAGAAGTCATGATTATTGAAAAGTAGATTCTAGAGTAATAGTCTGCTTTAACTGTCAATCATGTTTCATTGTGTTAGCATTTTAAGGCTTGTTTTTTGCACCTACTTTTTAGGATTTTGTTATTAGAGCAATTCTTATGGCTATTTTGATTCCAATTTCCGTAACCGTTATCGTGGATGTCAAATTTAAATAGCAAAGAAATTACTGAAAATCAGTTTATATACGTATATAGTGCAGTAAAAAATGCGCACTATGTTGCATTTCTTTGTTTTCAAAGTTTTACATGTTTACATCTAGTGTGGGCAAAGTAGCTGTAAAAAGCTTCTCACTTTATTGTAACGCTCAAACCAATGCTGCTCACCTTGTGATTGTTCAAAATTTGCAATTGCTATGTGTATACTAATTCTTTGTTCTAATTGCAGTGACATCCTTCTGTAATATTTCAAGTGTTAAGGAGACAAAACCTGCATCACTGACCTGCACATTCAACGTGGATGTTAATGCCACGAAAAGTAACTTCTCACTGGTCCGTGTCGGTGGCGACGACAGTAAAGGTGATGTTTTCAACAGTAGATAGAACTTGTCGAAAAATACTTTTCTCTCTTTTAGTACAAGAAAGAAAACACAATGTGTGTGTGTGTGTGTGTGTGTGTGTGTGTGTGTGTGTGTGTGTGTTTCTTTCCCACCACAAGAAATTTTGAAAGGTGTTTTACTAAATAAGTCGTATCGTATGTGAAGAACTAGCTGGGGTATCGGCCACACAATGAAAAAGTCTATCATAGACAATCTTTGAAGATGCCGCTTTATCTTCATTTTAAGACTTTTGGAGAAAAGGAATGTGATTACCAAAGTCGTCAAATAAGGCAAAGGTAATCCTATATTGTAACCTATCTCATTATCCACTATTTTTTTCATATAAGCGGCACGACCCGAGTAATAATCTGAATTCTGATCATCTCAACACTGTTTACAGGAGACCAAACAAAGTTCAGTTTACGGAGAGTTGAGGTCTGACCGTTATCTGTTGTGTCTTTATCAGAGAGGTGTAGAGGTCTCCATTGGCAGTCAGCTGGCGAGATTCCGGCACAGAAACGATTGTCTTAATTACTTGAGTTTTCACAACTATGCTCCCATTTCTGGATCAAGCTTCCGTAACACCCTGATAATCCGTACCGAGCAATTAAATGGAGAAGATGGCATTAATAAGATGCTCAGTGGGAATACAGTGTAAACTGTTAACTTAGCGCCTGTTGTGCAGGACGTGACTAGTTATCGTCATTTAACTCAAGTGGACGATAACCTGACGAGGGTCTGGTGCAGTTGTTGAAGGGTTCTGCTGGTGGTGGGAGTGAGGATTGTTTACCGGGCGGCTTCGACGGCCATCATGTCAAGTTTAATGAGTTGAACATTTTCTCTTAAAAGTAGACAAAAACCTTGTTAAACAATCGAGCCCTGTCTCACTCTCAACTTTCGGCATCCGTAGTATACATAAATTGTTTTTACGGGTAGGCTGTTTCAAGTTGCTGACACATGTCGCTGCTAACTGGTTTGCTTCCGCGGCCTGTTTTGATGGCTCTGTTAGTCTTTCTTCACACTTCACTAAGTTGGCTTCAACCTTTCTATGTCTTGTTTTACATCAAAAATCGCAGTGTGAAGTTTTTCTATGCAAGAGAACATTTGGTCTGCTGGTCAGCTGGTCAGTAACCTCAAAGTTTATCCAACAGCTGACTGATCTGTTGCGAGAGCCTCATTTACTTCAAGAGAGAGAGAGAGTTGTTGAGACCCCTCAATAACTCGAGTCGTATGTTTATAGTGAAGTATTTAAAAAGGGGGAAAAAGACGAAGCAGAGACAAACTACGACCTGTCTTGACCTATAACCTGTGGTTACCATGGCTTTTGAGTGTCATAATGATTCAAAAAAGCAGCTTGAATGTGTCTATAGTTGTGGGCATCGTAAACTGCGTGTGGATAATGGATCATCTGAAGTGCACCACAGCCCGGGGATACGAGTTTAACAACATCGTCACAGATCACCTCGTCATCACAGTACCGCGAGCGTCACTTGATCACTACGGTACCTATGCTTGTCACGTGACAGGAACCAACCTGGACGGCTTTCAGTCTTGTGATTTTATCTTTAAGCCAGGTAGGTATACGGGTACATTATAAGGAATCTTACTGTTGTTATTGTTTTCGATTAGACCAGAGCATTATCAGCTTCTAATTTAATACTCAGATTACAATTGTCTGTCATATTTTATTGTGATATAATTTTATTGAAAGCGTACTTAGAGTAGAATAGATCATTTTTAAAACTCTACTTTCAGATGTGCCTGTCGCAGTTCTGACTGTAGTAATCGTTGTGGTCATGTTGATTCCTGTGTCGCTAGTCATCCTCATCTTGGTTTTCACATATAAGCAGCGGTGAGATAACTCGAAATTAATACCTGTTGTCACGGATCAACCCGTGAAATTAATGAATGACAGAAATGGAGGTAGCTTCCCTTGTTTGTTTTGTACAGCAGGGTTAGTGGCCCTTGGGGGATACGTTTGCTATGGTTGTAAAGCGTGACGTAAAAGAGGTTATGACGTGGGGTGTCGTCTGCAAGAGCGCAGAAGTTTCGAGAGAGAGAGAACAAAAGATGGTTTGAGTGGAATGTACCTGTGTATCTGTGTGTGATTATTCGAGAAAAGTAAAGGTGGTCGGCATTTGTAGTATTGTTTGGAGTATATAGGCTTAGTGTTTCGCCAGTTGTTGTGTTTCTACTGGTTTATTCAGAAAATTGGGAGTAATTGCTGTGCTTTTGGAGATTCGTAGTGGTGTGTTTTTCTATATAGTTTCAAGGAATATTACAGGCATGTGTATATCTGTGGGTGCGTGAGTTGTGATCAGACGTTGACAGTGTGATGTGGTCATGTACGTTTTGAGAAACTATTGATGAACATTGGAAGAAAATTAAGCTGATGTAGAGAAGAGACGGTGAGCGACGTTTGAGTGGAAGGTTGAAAGAAGACATTTACATTGTTGAAAGGATATTCAGAATATTAGTAGGGTTTATGTCATCATTAATTTAGCTGTGATATATGTTGATGTAACTTTTATTTGAAATTCGTTGAGTGTGGGAAAATATTTGGATTTTTTTTAAATTATAGAGATATAGGAACCCACGTGCAGGTCTTTGTACTTGTTGTGTGAAAGGACACGTGAAGAACGCTGTGAGGTCAGTGTGTGTTGTATGTGACCTGTCTACACGTCCCGTGTGTTCTTGACACCTGTATAGTGCGGACTGAGCAGATACTTATGTTTTCACAAGTTTTATTTATTTGCTATATTTTTGGAAAAGATGTGCAGATATATATATATATATGCATGTCCAGTAAATAACTAAACAAACACAAAAATAAAAACAATAATTTAAAAACATTCTTTTGAAGTGCAAAATTGCATTTTAAAATATTAATTAGTGCTCTGTGAGCAAGAATTTTCTTGTAAGCAATCTACACGAAAATGTCGTTGTCGGGTAACAATTTATGGTGGATAAACTTTGTTTTAGTGTTTAAAATTAGTTAGCTGGTTCATCTTAAAAAGCGAAAATTCTGGTTCAATTAAGGCTTACTTCTCAGAACTGACAGTCATGAAATAGGAATGTGTAATGTTTGTGTGACTGTAGGTCATACCGAAATCTAAAATATTTTAAACAATAATATTATTACAGGATCCTTCTGGGGAAAAAAGCTCGCGCTGAAGACATACTACTGCTATCAGGGAAAGAAGTAAGTGGCAGTCCGATTGACAATCTGTTTAGAAATAACGATATTAGAGGTTTAATTTAAAATGTAATATGTACATTGTACAATGCATTAACAGCACGAATTAAAATCTCATTTCCCTTATCAATCCTGATATACAGAAAAAATAAATTTATCAGACTTAAACATACTTTTGTAGAATAATATTTAAAAAAAAAATGAAATGGGATGACCTTTACCTTTTTACCTTACTTTTTGTCTTTTTAGGGGTGGTTGACCTCCTTTTTTTTCATTTCTTCCCATCTTTCTCTTTGGTTTTTCTTGTAGTGTTAGTAATAAACTCGTATTCTGTATTGTCTTCACGTGCGTTCATGTATTTGTTCACTGAGGAACGATAGGCCACGTCGCTTGAATCGGGCGCCCGAGTGTCTGCGTGGCTGAGAGTTTGTATGAGAGTGTGAAAGGTGCGGCGCTCGATTGCAAAACGTGACAGGGACTATCATTGATTAACACCAGTCATCAACATTTTTTTGAATATCATTATTTTTGTTGTATGATAACACTTTTGATTGCGACAGAGTAGCAATACTACAAGAAATCAACATCACATTAACACATCAAAAACACCTGTTACCTTGAGCTTTCTCAAAATGAAACTAAAAACAATCTATTTTCTAAACCAAACTGCTATCTTTGTGTGTGTGTGTGTGTGTGTGTGTGTGGTGATGTAGGCAAATTTATTGTATAAATCATCATCATCATCATCATCATCATCATCATCATCATCATCATCATCATCATCATCATCATCATCATCATCATCATCATCATCATCGTCATCATCATCATCCATCATCAATCTCTTTTCTGCTGGTTAATATAATGCCGGTACACATATTTAATATCCCTTCCTGTTCACAATCATCTCGGTGATGTATGTGCTGTTCATTCTCACGATGTTGTCCTCTAACTGTAACAGTTCTCACAGACAAAGCGCCCTACAGGAGGAGGTGGCGGGGTCAAAGTTTACCTACACGCCGTGACTGATGAACAGGCTGCGCTGCTTACAGATACAAGTGGGTTTCACTTGTAATTTTTAAAATATTTTATTTTTTAAGGAACAGTGAAGAAAAGTAAGGTTAAAAGCAAAGGTTGTAGGATAGCATACAGATGTAAACATCCCAATCAGTAAATCCATGCGATTAGCGGAGAGCCCACAGAAAAATGATAATAATCATAAGAATAATAATGATTATAACATTGATAAAGATGAGCATGATTATCACGAGTACAGGGATGGTGATATGTTTTCTCCCTATTTTTGAAGATTTTTAGTATGAATACTTGCCATTAGCGCCATCAACCGTTACAGTCAGTTCGTCGTAAGGATAAATGACAAATTCAAAAGCAATTGACTTATATTTTTAGAAAATATGTATAAACATTGACAATCTCTAATCAAAAGGGTTGTTTGTTCAGTGAGCACACAACCCCTCAAAGAGGTCAAGAAAACGACCGGCGTTGACGTAGAGTTGAACACCAACCCCTCACCTGTACCAGGCATGAAGATTCTTAACATCTGCGGTCTTCCTTCTCAGATCAAGGCGGCAGTCAGTCTCATCAGCCAGAAGACTAGTTTAAAGGTTTGTTTAAAAACAAATGCATATTACAACAGTGTGTAACAGGTTCAAACATAGGGGATTAGAAAAATGCCTGACTGGATGAGAGAATTATACAACGGTCTCTCTCCAGTACTAAATATTACAAATTCAGCTGTTTCATTTTCTGGGGCAAAAAAATTGCTTCTTGAACACGACAACCTGAGCGATGTTTCTTCATTTGTCTTGAAGACATGCAGATTTATTGAACTGAGCAACACTCACTGTTACAAATACTACAGGTGCGTGAGAGAACTCTTTAGCATAGTTGAGTAATTTCCTAGTGGCAGGTGAGAATGCCGATGTTTGAAGGCTTATACCTTGAAAATTAAGCATAATTAAGTACTCATATTTTGGAAATTATTATTTAAAACGGACTTAACTCAATTATAAAGAAAATGTTGCACTCGGCTTGTCCTTTAGCGTTTATGATGTTAATTACCAACAGCTGAGCGATCACAGCATTCATGGCTGAAACCTGACTTGCTTGTGACCAGCCACACGTAAGGTAATAGAGTGACCCGTATGTACGAATTTTTATAGGTGAAGTGTGCGAGTTGTTCTCAACCAGTTGCAAGCAGAACTGGTACACGTCACACCCTACACGTCACACTTACTCATCACACTGTACACGTCACACCCACACATGACACCTACACAATGCATCTACACGTCATATCCTACACGCCACACATACACATCACACCCTATACGTCATACCAGGCACGTCACACCTACCCATCACTCCCTACACGTCACACCTACACATCATATCCTACACGTCGCACCCTACACGTCAAACATACACGTCACACTCTACACGTCACACCATGCACGTCACACCTACACGTCATACCCGACACCTACATTCCCAATAAGCACTCTGCTGGTGCAGTGGTCAAAGCGCTAGTTACCAACACGGTGAGAATCGGGTACTCGGACCTAGTCTCGGATACGCTCTCCTTTCTCTGCACGTGGCACGTTACACGTGACTGGCTACATTGCTGTGTAGGTGTAAAACAACGGTTAAATTAAATAGTCTGCTTCAAAAATCCAGTAATAAGGGCGAACATCGCAGACATGTTCACATTGACACTTTGGTCTTTCACATTAATTGTGTATTTCGTTATCAAAATGTCAGCCGTGACTGGAGACTGGCGAATCATTTAGTCCATCACTTGTGTGCCTGAAGTGATTCATTTTAGTTTGATTTCCTCTCTAAATTTTCTCTTTCTAACGGAGATCGATAAATAGACAAATACTCAAACTTGTGGAGAGAAAGTGATGATAAGGCTCTGCATTCTGAATCTTTAATACACAATCAATCCTCTTTGTGCTATTTGCACATAAGGCCTCAACCAGAGCCCTCCACTGATGTCGATCGGCTGAAACCCGCTCCAGGCGACCCCATGTCCAGCCCTTTCCTTTCATTTCCCTTTCCACTGTTCTTCTCCAGGTTTCCTTTGGGCGGCCTCGTTTTCTTCGGCCGTCTGGAGTCCATCGTAGGGCGATTCTGGAGAGGTCTGCTGTCTGCTGGCGGAGCACATGTCCAATCCATCCCCAACGCCTTCGTTGAACCTGCGTGGTGATGGACTCGGTTTCAGTTCTTTGGTGGAGTTCTTCATTGGTGATGGTGTTTGGCCAAAAGATGTTAAGTATGCGCCTGAGGCATCTGTTTTGGAAGACGTCAAGCCTGTTACCGATGTTTTTGGTCATCTTCCATGTTTCTGATCCATAAAGGAGGGTGCTGATCACATTCGACTTGAAGATTCTCAGCTTGGTCTTCTGGCTGATGTTTTTTGCCTTCCATGTGCTCCTGAGTGAAGCGAAGGCTTGGCTGGCTTTCGCCAGTCGGGCTCGAATCTCCACCTCCATATCCCCGGTGTTGGACATCTTTGACCCAAGATAGGTAAAACTGTCAACTTCCTCAATCTCTTCTCCATTTAGTTTGATGTTTTCTTGGACTCAGGCGTTCACTCTCATACTTTTTGTTTTCTTTGCGCTGACCTTCAAGCCAAGGTTTCCAGCTGTTTCTGAGAAGGCATCTGTTTTCTCCTGCATGTCTTGGTGGCGGTGTGACAACAGGGCAATGTCATCAGCAAAGTCCAAGTCTTCCAGCATTGTTGTTGCTGTCATAGTCATGGTCCATTTGATCCCTCTCCTCTCTCTATCGGTGGAATTCTTCATGATCCAGTACATGGCCAGGATGAAAAGGAACGGCGACAGAATGCAGCCCTGCTTTACCCCAGTGCTGACGTTGAAGGGGGCTGTGAGCTCCGTGTCGCAGACCACCTGAGATCTGAAATCGCTGTATAGCATTCCAACGACCTAGACAAGTTTCGCAGGGACTCCGTAATGCCTCAGGATCTTCCATAAGGACTCGCGGTGGATGCTGTCAAAAGCCTTCTCCAGGTCGATGAAGCTGATGTACAGCGGTGCGTTCCACTCATTGCTCTGCTCCAGAATCTGACGCAGAGTGAAAATGAGTTCAGAGCAGGATCGCCCAGGGCGAAATCCTGCTTGCTGAGGCCGGAGGTCTTTCTCAACGGTTGCTGTCAGTCTTGACAAAACAATCTTGCTGAAGACCTTGCTGGTGATGGGAAGAAGTGTTATACCCCTCCAGTTATTACAGTCTCCAAGATCTCCTTTCTTGGGTAACTTGAAGATGAGCCCTGTCTTCCACGCATCGGGGATCTGTCCTGATTCCCAAACTTGCCTGAGGATTTCAGTCAACATGGGAGCTCTCACATTCACGTCTGCTTTCAACACCTCTCCTGTTATTCCATCTGCCCCTGGTGCTTTGCCGCTTTTCATTGCCTTGATTGCTGCTGTCACTTCTTCCAGGCTTGGCGGGTCTGTGCAGATGTCAAGGTCTGTATCTGCTGGCTGGATGTCTGCAAGCTGAGGGGGTTCTGGCCTGTTCAGAACCGACTCAAAATGTTCCCTCCAGCGCTGTAGTTTTTCTGCCTCTCCCTAGACAACATTTCCGTTCATATCTTTCACTGGTACCTCACTGTTTTTGAACCTGTTGTTTAGCTGTTTATTGATTTTATACAGTGTCTTCATGTCATATTTTCGTGCTGCTTCTTCTGCTTCATCTGCCAGTTTCTCTACGTAGTCCCTTTTGTCGGTTTTAATCATCCTCTTTACCTCTTTGTTTACTTCTGTATATCTTTGTCTGTGTTGTTTCTTCAGACGTTCAGATCTGGTGTTGTTGATTTTATGCTTGGTTGACTTTCTCTCTTCTATCCTTTTCCATGTCTCTTCTCTGATCCACTGTTCTTTTTTTTTTGTTGGAAGCCCAGTATTTTCTCTCCTGTTTCCTGTAAGACTCGATTGAAGTCCTCTAAGGTCATCTCCTGTTGGTCCCCTAGTGCCTGGAACCTGTTCTTAACTTCCATTACAAAGGCCCGTTTGGTGGCTGGGTCCTTCAGTCTGCCGGAGTCCACTCTCTGCTGACGTGCCTGTTTTCCTCGCGATCGACGTAGCTTCAGAGAAACTGCAGCCACAGTGTGGTCACTGGCAACGTCTGCTCCTCTGTAGGCTCTTACATCTTGAAGTGAGCTCCTCCATCTTCGGTTGATGATTACATGGTCTATCTGGTTCTTTGTGATCCCGTCTGGTGATGTCCATGTTGCCTTGTGGATGTCTTTGTGTTGGAAGAGTGTGCCTCCAATCAGTAGATTGTTTTCTTCACAAAAGTCTGCCAGTCTCTCTCCGCTGTCATTGATGGTTCCAATTCCATGCTTGCCCATGATATGCTCCCTGCAGGTATTGTCACTTCCCACCTTGGCATTGAGATCTCCGGTGATGAGCAACATATCATGCGCTCGGAGGCTCTCCGTGGCTGCCTGGAGCTGATCGTAAAAAGCATCCTTGTCTTCTGCCTCGGAGTCTTCTGTTGGTGCATAGCAAACTAGCACTGTCAGCTTGGTGTACTTTGAATGGAATCTTGCTCTCAGAAGCCTGGGTCCATAAGGCTTCCATTCCACCAGTGTCTTTTCAGTTTTCCTATTGAGGAGTAGTGCTACTTCTTCAGAGTGTTGATTGTCTGATCTTCTTGAGAACAGGATAGTATGTCCTGATGCCAGTCTCCTTTTCCCCGTGCCGGTCCATCTGACCTCGCTGACTCCCAGGATGTCCAAGTTGTACTTGTCAAACTCCTTGACTAGTTGGGGCAACCTGCCAGTCTGATACAAGGTCTGGACGTTCCAGCACCCCACCCTCAACTTCTGCTTCGGCTTCAGTAAATCCACCATCGGGGCGCCAGCTCCCTCTCGGGTTTGACTGTCGTCCGTCATAAGTCCAGTTACCTGGTGTGTTTCATTACCTTCGCCATCCGTAATGAGTACTCTGGTTATGGTTTCTGTAACGGGTATTTTTTTTACATGGTGGGGTTGTTAACCCCACCACAACCTAATTTACCTCTAGGTGAGGTGTCCACCTTAGTCGCCTCTTACGACATTCCTGGCTGGACAGCAGGGACCCTATTCTTACAATGCTCGCTAAGCAAGCATACCCCGGGGTCCCACGGGGGCTTTAATACACAGCTAGAGCACAAAGAGAAAGTAGTCCAATTAAAGAGAGATAATTCAAATAATATTTTCTTTAATGCAGCCATCTCCTGTTGGAATCTATAGACACAAATATAATAGCCAATGGAAGATAGCTAAATTATTTCTTTTAAATTGTTACAACAGATGGAAATCCTCGCAGCCCAGGAACAAGATTTTTGGCAAAAGTGGGTTGAGGCCGCGTTCCCTGATCTGGACTCTAGCCCCTACTTCCTGCCTCCTGTACACGTCAACCGCGTGCCGATGACAAGAGAAACTGTTGCTGGTCAGGATGTTCTCGTCCTTCAGTCAGCACCTCCACAGGCCGGTCAGTCCAACCTCACGGCGATGAGTGGAGTTGAGGACAGTGATGTCAGATATGATGCAGCCCTACAGAGGCTCCTCGTCTGTCTGCAGACAATGTGTCAACACAACAAAGAAGTGTTGGTGGGACTGAGTCAGCTTCAGTTTATAGACTACCTGGGTGAACCTTGTTATGCTGCCGCGGCAAGGAAACTACCCGTCACTCTCCCTCCTGATCTCCCACATCAATGGAAACAGGGGGACTTTGATGTCCTTCTTATTCATCGACATTATGGTCTTGTCACCTGTGAGGTGAAAGCTTTTGGTGGCAACATAAATAGAAAGAACATACCGCAAGAAATAATAATTGAAAAAACTAACAAACAAATTAGAAAGAATCTTCTGAATGCCATCGCACAGCTGGACAGGGCGGAGGCCATGTTGTCTCACCTGGTGTCTGATGTCGCTCCCGGTCTACGTGTCACTAAGACGATCGCCCTCCCTAACTTGACGGTTAGTCAGGTACAACAGGCACTGGTAATTAACCCTGAGCTTACTCAGGTGAGGATCTTAATCATTGTTTACTGACAAAAATAGGGTCGTGTGTTTGAGACAATTGTGTGTGTCAGAGATCGATACCTGTAATATCAGTGACTTATTTTAGGCTTAGAATTCTTCACGTGAACGATGAGAGAAATAAACTCTAGATATAATAAACACTGTGTGCATCACGCGAGTAAAGGCAGAGATGCACTGTATACATAATAAACACTTTGTCTCCAGAGGATATAGGCATATAGGCAGTGTTGCGTGGTGGAGTGGTTGTTTCAGAGTGCGCCTTGTGGCCCACCACCTCCGACTTCAGCACTCATGGATCACTCTTTGTCTGGTCTCTACCCTTCGACCTGTCCGACATGGGTGACCCTGCTAGGAGCTGACGCTCCTGTCGGCATAGCTCTTAGGGTCATCGAGACACACAAGCCCCCCGACCGCGACAAGGTGGTGATCCATCGGGGGGTCTCCAGAGGATCATTTACACTCAAGTCAAAAGATGAAACAAATCTCACAACCTAGTTGCAGTATTTCAATGTGTGAACTATAAGTGGTTCACTGTTTCAAGTGTGTCTCGTACAAGGTATCGCATCATGCTCTCATGTTCACTGTTCTTTATCTTACTGTCACTTTTGAACACAGGAGCTGTGTCGATGTCTGGGAACAACAGAACCCGCCGACATCGCTCGTCTGTGTCTGTGCTCTGATCAGTTGTCTGACCCCAAGACCCCGTGTGACGTCAGTAGTCACGTGCTGAGGGAACTCGGACACTGGTGGCAGCGACGTGTGGCTGGGGCTGGACCTGACAGTCACATGACACCTGAGGTGTACAAGACACTGGTAGCCAGGTAAATAGTAAAATAATTTGTAGACAAAACCCTGTAAAAGTTAAGCGCTGTCATATGCGACAAGGTCTCAAGTTAAATGATTGATGATGATAATGTCGTTTGGCAACCTCACTGTTCTCGTTACGATCATCGTTCAGTAAAGTTTCAGCTAAACAGAGGGAAAACTAGTGCTAAAGGGGAGCAGACTGGTATTGTACCGGTATGACTGGCTTCTCACTGATATTGGCTTGTCACTGGTATTGTACTGGTATGACACTGGCTGGAGTGAACAGTGGTCTTGAGATCACATATCGTTTCAATGCACACTTAGTACTGCTACTCTCTATATTTGGAGCCTGTTTACACAGCTGCCAGACTGCCACTGAATCGCCTGCCACAATATTACCATAGTTACCATAGAGAGCGATAGTAATAAGTCCCTTTGACGATAATCTCCCGCTCAAACACAAAAGCATAGATGTTAAGTCTTATACAAAAGTGTTTTAGACACACACACAACGGACACACAACACATACACACACTCGCACACACAACACACCACTCACACACACAACATACACAACAAAATATCACACACACACACACCACACACACACACTTCACATACGACATACCTTCCACAAGACAACACACAGAGACCCCACAACACACATGTACCACATAAAACATACCACACACAGCATACCACGCACAACACACACAACAAAACACATCACACAATCCACGAACACACACACACACACTGTTCAAAACAATGGAAACGTCAGCTGTGTAGTCCATCACTGATGTGTGTCAAGAACACAAACAATTTTTCCCATAAAAGTCACAAATTTACTGAGACAATGAAGTCATCAGTGAACAACATCTTTATCACCTCCTGCTGTATGATCTTGTTGACTGTAGTTTTTATTAATTGTTCTTGTAAAATATCTGAAGTATGTATTCTTATTGTTTGTGCTAGATTTTGTGGTCCGGCGACAACAGTGAGTGTGCCATGTACAAGTCCTCCACGTGTGAGTGTCAAGACCCTGGGTCAGGCCGTGTGGTGTACAGGAGAGTGCTATACTGCTGTAATAACACTCTTCCCGGAGCAACTTCACCTGCTCAACACGGCGCCTCCCAGACTCTTTGTCACCGGACCGCCCGGCACAGGTAAAACCGTGGTGCTGCTGATGACGGGTATAAAATGGCTGCGATGTGGTCACAACGTCTACATTGTGAGTACTTGGTGGAGGAGTCGTGCAGCGTGCATCATGTTGTACCACCTGTTGCTGCAGACAGTAAACACACAACAGTCAGCAGGTGTATCACCCGGTCAGCCTCACCTCCTGCTGTGTGATCTTGATGACGATAGAGACGAGGAGAAGGTCGTCAACGACTTGTCACAGGAGGCGAGTGGAGGGTCGTTGTACGTCATCGCTGATGAAGTGAGGTGAGAAGTACATCGTGTGATGTGATGATAGACACACAGGTAGATGGCGCTCGCTTGTATCTCATAATCACCACAAGGTGTTTAACAAGTGATAATTCCTAAAAGGTTGAGAATATCATGTAGTAAACGTAGATCTGTTGTTACATCAGCTGTTACACAGATTATGTAGAAATAAGTGTCATTATTTTGATGTCATTTACATAACGTGTTTCTTGACGTCATTTATAGATGACGTAATACATGATAGACATACACGTGTATCTCAGCCTCTGTAACACTCATGTTTGTGACAGGTATAACTTCCAGACTGTGTGTGACAAGCTGCTGACACAAGTTCCTCGTCTCCATCTTTGGGCAGCAAGTTGTTACCATAGAGACGCACCCGCCGGGTGGCAAGAGGAATATTTAACCAGACCCCTCCGCTCTCCCCCGGCCGTCGTCAGGGAAGTCGAGATGGACGAACAGATCACTCGGGGTGTTGTCCATCCGTATAGTGAGCGTGGTGTGCCCGACCACACAGACGGCCCGCCAGTCAGACGACTGTATCACCGACGTCAAGGTCACTCAGGTGACAGGTCAAGTGACTGTGGCACGTGCGGTCGTGAGGTGGCCAGCTTCCTACACAGTCTCCGTGTTGGTGTTACGGGTAGGTGTGGGTATTGTGTAGTGTCACGTCTGTTGACAGATGAACAGTTAACGGTGTGATAATAACAAGCAGGTGAGAAACAGTCTTGTGAAGAAGACAGTGTGTTAGTCACGTGTGTGTCATTTTACGTGATCACCGTATCTGTCCATGTGTCTGTCAGTGTGTACGCTGTATCCGGCATATGACTAACAGAATAAACTCACTTTGAATGTTAACAGAGAATGACACGGCAACCTCAACCACTGTCACCTCCACCAGCGACAGTACAACATCACCCTGCCTGCAGTGGAGAGACGTCCTGGTCTTGGACTTGGGTGACGTTAGTAAGGACTCGGGTGACGTTAGTAAGGACTCGGGTATGCTGCTGGCGCTTAAAGAAGCGGATATTCCAGTGCGAGTGATGAAGGATGATGACATTGAGGACGTGGCCACGGCCCGCAGTGACGTGGTGTGGGTGACAGATGGACATCGTGTTCAGGGTCTGGAGAGAAACGTCGTCGTCTGTCTGTATGATGTTGATGTTACTGATGTCCGACTTCACTTCTTGTCTCGGTGTACGGCACAACTTGTGATTGTCTCATCTGACAAGTAGCCGGCTGATCATCACACCCCACATCTGTCACCTGTTGTCGTCTTGTGTCTGTCTCTCGTACATCAACGCCAGTCTTTACTTTTGTGAGTGTAGTTACCTCACAGATCTTGGAGAAATGTTGACAGCTGCTTTAGAAAGATAACGGTCTGAACGGCAGCCTCTACGCGCCATATTATGCCGCAGTCTGTGCGTGTGTGAATATATCTGAGAGTGACAGTGTTATCCGTATGCATGTGTACTAGTAAATGTTTGCACTCTTGTGTATGATTGTGTTGCGATCCTCGCCGCACTATGTTCCTAGAGACTTTTACCTGATACATTATAAGACGGGTGGATGCCACAGCTAGACATGTCTAATGTAATAGTCATTCGTATGTATTGTTCGCGCATGCCTTTAAGCCTAAATCGAAAAAAATAGTTCTTTAAGCGACTTTTGGAATGGGGAACAGGCCAGCAACCAATATAATATAATCCTTGGGTCTATGTCATCTTAGCAAACTAAAACTTCAAATCTGGGTTTGTTTTCATGGGCATCATCAATTTACCCCTTGAAAAAATTGTCTCACCTTGCGTAGGGAACTAGAAAAGTCCCTGTGTATGAGCCATTAAATAACACTAGTAACTGGCACCAAATAAATTCTCCAACAAAAGGGTGCCCCCAGGAACGCGCTATTTGGTCAGAGAAGTCCATAAACATAAGACTGTACCGAAAATACAGAAAAATATAACATCAGGCATCTGAAAAAGTTATCAGAAGTTGGCTTCTTTAACAAATTACTGGGTACTAAAACGATTTGGGTAATCCTACCTAGAGAACTAACTTTGTAAGCGGCTTGCTGAATAAACATACAGATGTCCACATAAGTGGGTGTTCGTGCGTGTGTTCCTGTGTGTGTGTGGCTTGGAGGAATTCGCGATCATCATCTTTACTCCCGCCAGATGTTTGTCATTAAGAATCTAGCCGCCTACGTGAGCTCAGCTTCTCTTGCAGTGGATGTCCACCTCGCCCTTCTCTATAGTTGATGGCAGCTGGCTGAACGTTCTTCATTCCATGACAGACAGACAGACAGACAGACAGACAGACACTGTAGCACATTGTACAGGTCGTGACCTTGTGTTGTTTACTTACCATAATGTTTGTGTGTGTGAGATCATCACATCTACCATTTCCTGATCACAGACATTCTCACTAAACAACAGCAGGAGGCGAAAAGCATTTCAGTGAAATAAAATAGTTTAATGGAAAAAATGCAGCTACGCTATTGTTTAACACTAAAAAGGAGAGACTGTTTAAAAATAGTTGTAGAGATTCTGTATCAAGAACTGAAAACTTCCAAACTCTTGATTTGGCCTGTAAGTTTTTAAAGAGCCTTAATCAGCCAGCCAGCGAAGAAACTATGATTAGTTCCCCAGATGTTGACTGGAATACGGTTGTAGACCGAGACTTTGTCTCCAGCCTGTAGGATCACCGGGTACACGTACTCGTTGCTGGTGTGAGTCTGAGTCACTGACTGCGCGCGCAGCACCATCTGCGCGTTGACAAGCACATCCCAGTTTGCGTTGCCTCCTCCATTGGTGAACGTTTGTACCAGGAAGACGTAGAGACCCTTATTAGTCGCCGTGAAGACCCCGGTGGTGTTGCTGTAAGCGTTGCCAATGTTCTCCTGCAATTTGTCAAACACCACCGGGCCCGCTCCAGCGGTTACTGCACCGGCTTGAAATGTTGCCTTGAAGTAGACTTGCTGGTCAAGATGAGCTGAAAATGGGGGTCATTGGTTTAAACAAGAACTCTATATACAAATTGATCTGGTTGTGAAAAGATTGTGTTGCTGTCCCATGTCCATAGCAGCGTTGGAGTGTATAAATCTATTATATTGTTTGTATATAATACAGATGTGCTGCCAAATCACAGTTAGTGAAGAGTTGAGGCATTAGAAACATCATTTAATATAAACATGCTTGTGCTCACAATATGTGTAAGCCAGTAAGTCATAATAATTGTGCTTCTTCTTACGAAACTGTCGAAGGAATATATATCAACATTTTATAGGTTTATCGTAAAAAAACGCCGAAAATTACAGTATCGCAGTCTATATGCTGACCTTTATCAACTAACTCGTTACGACATACCAGTCCAACAGTTACAAAACCCACTAAACTACATTTGAAGATATAAAAATCTTCATTATTATTATTATTGTCACTAGCCTCAAAAGAGAAATCACAATTAACTTAAGTAAACTATAACGATTCTGTATTTTAAAGCAAATGAATACTACTATTATTATTCTCCATTTGGTGTAGTGGAAATCGATCAAGTACTAAACTTACTAAGGTCTGGAGGGCCGAACAACGAAACATTAAAACTGTCAGTGTTGGCCACTACAGGAACACTGACGTATGTGCACAAACTAAATGTTGACAAATCCTGTTCCCCAACGCAACTCAAGCAAGCTAAAAACCTCCTGTTCTACAAATCAGGTGATAAAGGACAACTCTAAAATTATTGCTTAACATCAGTTATATCACCCTATCAAACCCCATTCACAGACATCTATAAGGATCAATAAGAATACATTGGAAATATTGTCACGTTTCGCGGCTCAAATCCCATTTTATTGTATTATTTGTTCAACGCATAGGTAGAACAGCGGCACGTTCTTGGGAAGCCACGTGACCGTGTGACGCAAACCATGCCATGACGTCATAGGGGAATTCCCGACTTATTTTCGCAAACAAGATTTAATCTGAATTTCCACATGGCGGGGGGTAATGTCGGCTGACACAGTCAGTCCAGGTGGGGATCTCTGCTGACTACACGGTAAAGAGAAATGGATGTAGTGGTCGGCATGGAATCTATAAAGTGATAGGGTTGCTAGGTGATCGCCTTAGTTACCAGGTAGCTTAGCATCTCATTGGTCTAAGCCGGGACAAGGCAGAATTAAGTTGGTCTGCTTAACGTTTCCCCGGCATTCAGTGGAGATGTCTCCGACAAGACTGACCTGTACACGTGGTCAGTGAAGGATTTGTAACGGGCGAGTCGTTTAGGAGAACTGAGTGACACGGAGTCTCAGAGATTTCCGTTCACGGTTTACAGAAGGAGAGCCAAATAAATGTAGCGAGCACATAAATCAAGTGGCTTAGAGATGAGTAACTGTTACATGGACAGTGTAGTGGATAGTAGGAGAGTGTAGTAGACAGTGGTAGAAGTAGTAGTCGAGTGTAAGAGAGTGTGGTAGATAGAGTAGTAGAGTGAGGTAGAGATTTAGTAACGATAGCACATAATTATGTGACTGTAAAGACCGTCAAAAGGTGACGCACTCATGCAAAATAATCCTGAAAAGAAGCAGAACAGGACTGATGAACAGTTTACACTAACATCGACGGAAATCATTGGTAACGGTAGAAAGAAGACGAAGGATAAAAGAGAGAGAGAGAAAGCATTAACCGTTAAGTCAGTTAGGCAAAGGGATTTTACTCTCAGTAATGACAATGATAGAAATTTTAATGTAGGAATGGTAGTCAAAGAGGAACAATATTAACATTTAACATTTTTTGTGAAGGTCAAGGAAGATATAGCTGCTATGGGTTTGTGTTATGTACAAAGTGCGATGTGTTGATGAGGACAAAGACTAACAGACTACAGGAGACTACTACACCAGAGAGAGTGTCTGAGTCCAGCTTATTTAAATTATAGTTAGTTTTAGTCTCTTACCCGTCTTGAATTTCAGTGCCTCGATCTCATTGAGAAGTTCACCGACGTCGGATTTTAAGTCACACGAGTCCACTTTAGGCACCAAGATGACCAACAGGACCAGCAGACCGATTGCCATCTTCAATTATCACCAACAGCTGAACACGTGGAGTCTCGACATTAGCAACTTAACCGAGCTTCTGTATGTGTATGTGTATCCAAGTATGCACATGTGTGTATGGTGTATGTGTGTGAGTATGTGTGTGTGTGGGGGTGTGTGTGTGTGTGTGCGTGCGTTCGTTCGTTCGTGTGTGTGTGTGTGCGTGCGATGCAGATCCTGGTCATTAGTTCAAAGAAATGCTAGTGTTGCCGAACTTTAGGTAAGTGGTAAATGTGATAACCAAAAAAAAGAATGTGAAATAATGAGATTCACTTATATTCCTGCAGTCGTCGAAGTTGCCCTGTTACTGACTGGTGAGAGTAGTGGTAGAGAAGACAGGAGATGGGACTCTATTTATACACCCCAGGATAATTAGCTGCTGACCTTTGCCGATCCCTCGTCTTTTATTAACGTGCATTCTTTTGAAATCAAGCAACAAAGCTAGGCATTAAATGAAACGTTTAGAAATAATAAAAGAAATCATTTCTAACCAACTTATTGATCACACATGGTAACATCCAACATCGTGTTTTTATTCCACCCAACCGTATCCTAGGTGTTTTGCGAGACTATTCATCCAAGTGCAAAGGTTATCAGAGGCTAGCAAACTTCTCATCATGTAGGTAAACATTTCTGCCCCCCGCCCATGCTTCCTGATGAATTTCAAACATTAATAAAAAACGAAAACCAAGCTTAAACAGGAATAGCCTGTGCAGAAACTTATAGATCATTCTAAAAATTGCAATTGGCTTGATATTGTACTGTTCCCTTTGTTTGATGGCTTATGCTCAGAAACAACTGATAAATGAAAGTAATATTACAAACATTACTATGGAAAGAGTAAAGATGTAATTAACTGAAAAACACTTTTTGGGACGAGATCAATACTGATAAGCAAATTTTTTCATGGGTGTCACAAACATTTCACAAAATAATTATTAGCACTTGTCACCTCAGTGTCGCTAGACAATTCAACCCTTCTCAGTAAAAGGTCTAATCATTATACAAAAAATCCTTATCTCTGACAATTTCACTAGAACTAATTACAGACAACGACTCATCTCTGCGCGAAGCCAGCCCCCCCCCCCTTAATTGTTAAAGGTCAATGCTCTTTTCCCGTTGATGATTTTTTTGCCTCTTTTTCCATGAAAGGATTCAAAGAGCTATTCAAGGGGATTGTTTACTGTGGAGAAAGCTTCTACAGGTCCACAGACATCTGCTACACACTGGCTGTGGCTTCCTGCTGACTGACACATTGTGAAAGAAAGACAGTAGTTGCTCCCAGCGAGCTCAGTCCAGTTGAAGAACTGTAGGTGAGGCTGCAAACGCTGCTGTCCACACCACAGTCCAGTAAACTATGATGAGGCTAATCTATCGCCTTGTTCTGGCCTGTCGGGCAAGGTAAAGGCCTTCACAGTAGGTGGTGTGAGGTTAACATAAGTTGAAATAACACACTAACGTAGGTTGTAGCAGACACCACACCTAAGGGTAGCAAGTACACACAGTACATACAGTACATAATCAGATTTATTATATAGGTACATACAGAATAAACAACATTCCGCAGTCCACACAGCAGACAAGCAGGAAAACACATCTATGGTAGACGTAGCTCCAGGCAGAATGTCCAACGGACAGTTCAAGTCAGACTGGAACAACGAACGAGCCCCAACACAAGCTAAAGTAAAATATATAAAAGATAGTAAACTCACTTATAATAACAACAAATTGAAATATTTGTAAAGCGCATACTCACACTAAGGGGCATGTTCTTAGGGCTGAAGATCAAGAACGAGATATGGGCAACATACAAGGCAGAGCAAAAAAAAAAACATATGAACTACAGAAGAATCAACAGTATTATATATATAAATTATTATATAATGTGAACTTATAACGCGCAGTATCACTGTCACAGATCTAGGTGAGGTCGAAGGCCTCATCCCACGTGGAAGAATGAAAGAGCGTGAATGACGTCAGTTTGTCTGAATGCGTATGGATGATGTCAAAAGATGTGTGACGTGAAAGAAGGAATCTTGGGAAAATGGAGAAGAGGCTGGAGGAGAATCGTTAGAGGAGTAAAATAAGAGAGGACTAGAGATAGAGAAACATTTAAGAGAAAGAGCTGTTGAAGAAGAAGAATCGTTTGAGGAGGAGAATCGTCAGAGGAGTAAAATAATAGTAGACTAGAGATAATCTTGAGAAAATAACGGAGACGGAAGAAGAATGGTTGGAGGGAAAGAAATGTTGGAGAGAAGAATCGTTTGAGGAGAAATGTTGGAGGAAAAAGGAATGAGAAAGGAAACAGTGTGAATAGTTGTTAGAGCAAAGTTCTCTTTTTATATCTGTGTTATATTTATTTATTTATTTTTTTACTAGTAAACGTAGGCAGAACTGCACAGGCAAGTCTTTTATTCTTTTGTGCGTAAGAACACGTATTTGTCTGACCCGTGCGTGTGATTGAAAGAGAGAGTGAGAGAGTCGCACGTCACGTGGTTGTGACAATCACGACAAAGATAGATCGCACTCACAGTACTGATGTTGAATAAAAACTAATACAAAAAACGCATAGAGAAACCAAATAACAAGGACTGTGAGTATCCCGACTTTGCAAAAGGAAGACAAGCAGGGAAGTAGTAATAAGCGGAGAAGGTGGGAAGGATGTGAAAACAGACGAACATTGTGTGGACTGTGCTAGGAGTCATGTTCAAGGAAGAGGTGTGTTTTCAGTGCACATTTAAAGGATTCAATTGTAGGAAGGTGGCGGATATGGAAAGGGAGAGAGTTCCATTGTTTTGCTGCACAGTAACTAAAAATCCTGTGACCATCTGATGTTGTTCTGGTGACAGGAACAGTCAGGAGACGGTCGTCAGACGAGGAGCGGAGTTGGTAGAAAACGAAGGAGACATGGTCCCGTTTCCCAGCTCTATGCACCACACGTGTAGTGGAGTTCTGTACTTTCTAGAGTTTGTGAAGAAGATATTCAAGGCAGACTGTAAGGAAGTAGTTGTAGTAATCAAGCCGAGAAAGAACAAACACACAGACACTAGAATGTGACGGATGGCGCGGACCTTATGACCTTATGTACCTCATAATAGACAGACTGACAGATCAATATACATGCTGCACCCTTTATGTGTGTGTGTGTGTGTGTGTGTGTGTGTGTGTGTGTGTGTGTGTGTGTGTGTGTGTGTGTGTTCCTTCAACAGGATGCCACAGACAGTGTGTAGCAGATGACTGTGGATCTGTAGCAGCTGAGAGCTTCGTTATGTTCGCCTGAATAGTTCGTTGGTTCATATTCCAGTAGACTGAATAATTAAGGGGGAAAGGGTCAATATCGGTGAACAGTCCGGCGGCAAGTGACATACAGAAAAAAAAGTTAAATTGTCTGTAAACAGTCGCATGGCAGGCGGTAATTTTGTGTATAATCATAATGTGGGTCTAACACTAAGAAGAGTCGAGTTGTCTCTGAATACTGAGATGACAGTTGGTGGTGAACATTAAAATCAAAATCCTCAGCATGGTACTAATTGTATTTAATGATTCCTCAACAGCTTGTGCGGCATCTCCATTGAGAAACAGAAAGTCCGACTCGACCATACGTCACGTGCAGATTGCAGTACTATTGGCTATTAATCCGCTGTATGTACGTGCATCTATTTTCATGTTGTGAGTGCTGTGTGTGTGGGCGCAAGGAAAGTTTTTTTTTTATTTTCTAATATACTCTATTTCATTTAGAAGCTTACATAGTCTACTGCGTGTTCATGTGTGATTGGTGTCTCTCGAGTAAGTAGCGGCCATCATCAGTACATAATCCCCGTGCAATAACACTTGGCAAAAAATGATCTCTTTTTCTAAATATGAATAAAATATGAATAAGCGGAACCATTTGTCTACTTGACAGATTGTTTCTGTTTTCAAGTAAATGTAAAAAGGCGTGTAAATGGCTTTAGCAGACTTGGATATCAGTCCCGTGTGCTGAAGTAGTAAGTATGGTATATTCAACTGTTAAACAAAGAGGACAGAACTCTTATAAATACAGGCAAAAATAGTTCATCAAAACCCGCTTAGAGATTCATTGATATGAAAACATGAGCTTAATTACAGAACACATATGGACAAATTAAAACTGTTTTGTAGAAAAAAAATTTGAAGTGGTTTTAACAAATTTTTTTAAACCGTTTTTAAACGCTGTAAGGACATTCTAGAACCGTTTTCAGAACGTTTATTGTTTTCACATTTAAAACAGATCGAAACTGTTCTTCATTTGTTAAAACAGTTTTTAAAAAGACGATCATGAAGGTCTAAGAATCAGATTCAAACAAGCAAACAGCACATCCCAAGAAGAAAAAAAACCGACGACTTATTGTCGATTATTCAGCGGTTTGGATTTCAACAAACGGGAGATGTGGATATGTCTCTACAGATGTCAACAAACTGATATCACCAAAAGCATTCGAGACCGAAAACACTTCCGACAACAGCACAGATCACAAGGCAACAAATATTGTTAGAGACGCTCTGAATGTTCACGAGCAACATAAATATTATATATTAAATTTCTCACTTGCAATCTAAATGTTAACCTGTCACTTACGACTCTATAGCCATGCACACTCAATTTAAACATAAGAAAACAATCAAGAATTGTATCTAATATCAGAATAAAATCAATAACCAAAAGGCCTAACTTAACTCTACAGGTAAACACATAACATTAATTTTTTGCCCCCTAATAAAAGTCTTTGTATAAAAGTTAACAAGTCCTCTTGTGAAACGTCCGCCGTTAGAAACACGATACACAGTCTGTTGCTGTTGCCGCTCCTCTTGAAGTTACACTCAGCGTCTGCCCACGGCGAACATAGGAAGAATGAAAAAGAAAAAACCTGGAAAGAAAAATGTAGTACTTACAAATGTGACAATCCTTTAAAGACCTATCATAATCTAATCCAAAACTTTACATAACAAAATTAATGAAAACCGAGGCAAACTCACCTCAACACGTTTTACATAAAATACTAACACCTGTTATTAGTCTGGTCAGGACTTGAAGACAGCGCCGATGGGCCCCTCAGTGGCACCGTTACATCCAAGAAAAAGCAGCCGTCACGAGAGACATACCCACACAAAACACTCGCCATCCACCCACGCTGTCCGTTCTTACTCAACAACATAAAAAATGGACAACAGGTTTGTGTCCTAACAGATATAGTACCTGTGTACAGTATACTCGTATTTTTTCAAAAGAATTTCTACGTCTAGGCAGTGGTCGAGTCGTCGTATCGCAGTGTTCGAGTAAATGAAGGCGCACGGTTCAAGTGGACCTGTGGAATCACGTGATCACACTCTGCGGCGTTGATATCTCACCTTCTCACTGTGCTCGCCACATCGGCCATACATGTAGCTGTACATTTCTGTAACCGGAAGATAATTATGTTTACATGGCGAGCTACACACTGGCCGGACCATCCGTTAGTCGCGGCTCCTAAAAGTCATAGCGCCAATTTATTAGTCCGTTTGTCTTTGTTGTTGCTCCAGGGAAGAAGACAGAACATCCCAAAGAAAATTTTACTAAAATTCTAGCTCTTAGTCGTCGGGTGGTCACCTATTCTTATACTTCTCTTATTTCTGAAGTATATCGATCAGCAGACATAAATGTTATTTGTTCACGTGGAAAACAGAATGCGGTAAAGAAGGAAATAAATCTGTAAATACTGTGACCAGTCTGTGAAAATAGAGGCATGTCATGTCTGGGGGAGACTCGTTATTAAAATGTTCACACATTTGTAAATGTCTTGCAAATCTGTACTTTGAGGTCCAGGTGTATATAGAGACGGTAACTGAGAGGCGCTGCGGCAGTTGTCAAGTTCTGGTCAAGGGGAAGTAACTGAGACTCTGATCTTTCAAATACCCTCCTCAGTAAACTCCCTTCTACGAGAACGATTCCCCCAAAGATCAGTTTTTTTTTTTTAATTAAAGTTTGCTTTAAAACTATTACGGGCAGAGAAGTGAGTAAAAGCCAATACGACAGTTTAGAGACAATCCTCAACAATTCAACTGATTGCTGACAAGTTTTCTATCTTCGTGTCGTTTGCATCTGAAACTAAATGATTGAAATAATAATAAAATTATAAATAGCCCATTTGTATAGTGCCTTTATCCAGCATCAGCCAAAGAAATGACTCCAGTAATGTGTGTGCGTGTGTGTGTGTGTGGGGGGGGGGCGAAGGTGGCGTACAGAGCAGTGGTACGGTTTAGTGGCAGGGAAATTGTCAGTCATGCTTGTACTGCGTATTTATTTTAAATTACCTTCCGGTCATCCAACTGCAACATGAGATTAAAGAGGAGACCAAGAGCCACTACTTAGGCGGCAAAGTAAAGCCGCGCTGATCCGGATGTGACTGCGACCTCGCCCCTCCTCCCCCCCCCACTTGTCACGAGTATCGGTGTTGACGCCAGGAGCTGGTGGTACATGGTGCACTGCACTGAGTTGTCTAAACTCTCGAACTAAAGGTTTCCCATTGTTCTCTTTTGAGGAAGAAGAAGCGATGGGAGTTAACAGCTTTTCACAAGATTTAACAAGTCGCGTTTATCTTTGGTTTTGCCACATACACTGCTGCTGAGTAGCTTCACTAGTCTTGTGTTGTCCTTTCCATAGATGTAAGAGGTGGGTGCAGAAGTGTACAGTTCTAACCATCTTTGATGTACCGAATCCACCGAAATAGAATATTTTTTGTCAGGATGGATAGAAAGAACTGAATCTGAAAGGCTGCACGCCTCAGAGAAACACCTACAGTTACCAGGTTTTTCAGCCCTTGGGGTAAAGTGTGCCTCTAGGGTTTTGTCGCACAGCGCTACAGCTGACATATCAACGATGGTAACTTTAGGAGTGGTATCAGAAGAGGCCTCTGAGACTGTTTTCTTTTTTGAACCCTCTGATCAACTGTTTAATGCATTTATAAGACTTCACAAGTTTAGCAGCCAAACGATGTGTGATGCCATCTGGGAAAAGTCATGGCTGTCGACACTTAAAAGCAATTCATCATGTATGATTGGATGGAAAATTGCTATACAAAGTCTGCTTCAACTCTGAGAGGATCTTCGCAAAACGATTGAAGTTAAATTTTTTTCTCAGTATCAGACTAAACCAAGACTGCGTAAAAAAAAAAAAAAATTCTGTAACACGAGGATAAGGACAAGGAGATAATCCAAGTCCCCAGCAATTTCGGTTCTTTCAGTTCCAGGTAATGGTGGATGGTCTCATCAAGCAGTGAAAGAAGCAACTGCATCGAAGACGGAGATGACTTTCTCTTGACCCTGAGCAACATCAGTACTCAGCGCATTTCAATGACTTCTGATGCAAGATATGAGCTAAACAAAAGATGTGAAATCTCCCAGTGCTTTTACCAAACATTGCTGGTTACATCGCCAAAAAGGTACAAAGGAATTTGTGTCGAGAATGTAAAGAAATTATTATTGGAAAACAAGAAGGAACTGTAAGAGAGACCTTGTTGTCAATTAAGCAGGTACCTCATGCTAACTATGGGCTAGTAGTCCCAACATCTCAGCTGGTAACATTGGTGGAGGAACTTAGAAAATCTGAACAGCTCCTCCTTCGTGTAAAAAAAAAAAATATCTGTCCAATTAGAGTTACTTGCAAAACCTTTGCTAATGTAGACTTGAAACGTTTCATTTTATTTTGATTTCTTGTTTTTCTTCTAAATTAGAGAAGTTGCACCTTTGAAATATTTTTTAATCCCTATTCCCGAAAAGTATGAAAGCGAGCGCGCGCGCGCGCGCGTGTGTGTTGCCAGTACACGATGGTCAGAACAAAGGCCCGAGGCTAGCGATCGATGTTTACTTCCCTAACTGGGGAAGTGGCTATACCTTTACTCCAGGAAGCAGAGAGAGCGAGAGAGAAGAAGTAGATGAAGAAATAAATGTACGTGCAGGAATGAGGGCTTGCATTAAGTATATTAAGTATATGCTTTGGTATGTTATTGTCCCTCAGTGACGTAACATGAATTATCTCCCCTCAGACCTCTTTCCGCATTTTCGCCTTAAAATTTGGAGGTGAAAGATATAAAAAAAACAACTCCTGTGTTGGAAAATTCCGTCTGGCTACAGCCATGCAGTGCAGGCCATGCCGTCCGAAAAATAAAACCACGTGCTCTCCATGCCAACATACTGTCGCTGTAAGGTCATATGCGGGCCGTGCGCAAAGCTGGGAGGACCTTACACCAGGAAAGTAAACCCCCCCTAATCCGGTGCAATGTAGGGCGAGAATAGCCTCTAAACCTACTGTCAGATGTTGTGTACGATAATGAGACAGCTGGGACTGTGCTACAAGGTGCTGCGTGCACACAGCGGGCCATTGACGCCCCGCGCCGCGCGCCTGAGTGCGCGTGCAGACCGCGTCTGGCAGCTGCTGCAACTGACTTCAAAGATCATTTCTGAAAAACCAGTCAGCGAGGATGACTCATGACGTCCGCCGTGCGGAACCCGCTGCTGGCATCAAACAACACAAACAAACCTCTTTTGCGCAGCTGTTACTGAACAGGCACAGTGACTGTCCGCCACAGTTCTGAGCTGCTGACACGGAGTAAAACACCCGAATATACAACGTCACCAACGTCACATAAGGTGAGTCGTTTGTTCTTTACATTCGATAACATTCGATATCGCCCTTGCATTCCGGCAACACTGTGTCTGCGTATGAACATTACAGAGGGCAGCAAGGTTGGGCAATTTTATTGAGACAATCACATTGTCAGGTTCTTAAGACATTGACACTGGTAATTGATACTGTGGCATCATTATCTTCTCACACACCTTTAGAATAGTATTACCTGCATGGCCATTAGTCACTTCCTGCGCACCGTTAGAATGCTAATAGATACAGTGGCGTGATTACCTTCTTACACACCATTAGAATGATATTAGACACCACTGACATTAGTACCCTGCACAACTTGAGTATGGTATCAGACTTAGTGCAGTCCTATTATAGGTGTCACCAAAGAGGACACCAAGAGCCTTCATTGTCATTTGAGTGCTTGAAATCAGGACCAGGACCACTTCCCCCTTTAGGGAAGTAAACATTACTACCTCGGGCGTGCCGTGTAACACACACACAATCAGGGGCACACGCTTTCATACTTTTGGAAAATAGAGCTTGAAAATATATTTCAAATGTGCAGCTTCTCGAATTTAGAAGAAAAACAAGAAAATAAAATAAAATGAAACGTTTCAAGTCTACATTAGCATAGGTTTTGCAAGTAACTAATTGGACAGATTTGTTTTCACACGAAGGCAATATAGTTGTTACATATCTAAAACCTCTTTACACCCAGTGCCTTTGCAAAAAATATAAAATATGTACACGTGTAGTTACAGATGTTGCAGTTTTAACATTTTTGTATTTTTCCTTCCGGGGGCTGCAGAGAAATGTCTCTTATATTCTTTCAGTGCAAAGTGTAGCTGTATATTTAAAACAATTGAGTAACAAGACTGGTTTGCATTTGCTGGAGGGACACATGAGCGAACTCCATGTCTGTTCCAAACATACCGGTGAGCACTGTTCACCAGGCTGGTCGCATGTTGGTGTGCTCCCATCGAAAGTAAAATATTTTGTAATATTTTAATATTCCAACAGTGGCCACAAGCTTAATACATCGAGGACAATATTATCCTTCGAAAATGCCATCGTGTGGATCTTCTTTTAGAGAAATTTGTGGTCTTTTTCATGCTGTCATGATCGCCTTTATGAGAAGACGCTCAGTGGTGAACGCAGCCATGTTTGTAAACACACAGAGTGAGTTCATGTAGTATGTCCCTGCTGCTGACGGTAGTCATCGCTACTCTTTTATGGAGTTCTGGGGACGTGGAGAGAAACCCAGGACCTGTACCACCAAATAACAATGCAAACAACAGTGCAAATGTTCAGGAGGAAGTGGAAAAAGCTACAACAACGACTGCACTACACGATCTTATTGACAACCTCAGGCAAATAATCCTTGAACAAGGTACCAAACTCCATGCTATTATTACATATAACCATGAATCGTTGTGCGAGCGGCTTACACAGCTTGATAGTTCTGTCATGAATATTTGTGCAAAAGTGGAAACAAACAGCACGGACATTCTACACCTACAAAAAGAACAGCAAGACATTCAGATAGACCTGTCACGGTTAGCGAAAGAACTGGAGAGTTTAGAGATGAGACGCAACAACCTCAAGATATTCGGATTACCAGAAGGAAACGGAAACCAGCACAGTTGTAAAATGCAAATGCTACGTTTTCTGAACAAATATGCTGGGTACAAAACATGGAGTGAATCTGATATTGAAAGAGCTCACCGTATTGGAAAGTTCGAGGCCTCGAAACCAAGACCAATGATTATAAAATTCTGCAGATGGTCTGATAAGATGGGATTACTACGAGACCACGGGACTAGAGAAACAATGCGCAACGATGGAGTCCGCCTGGCAGCCGATCTAACCAAGCAACAGATGTCACAACTTCGCCACCTTAAGCAAGAAGGCAAGACAGGCTACTTCCGGAACGGTCAGCTCCACATCAGCGATATTCCGCGACTCAACAGCCACTCTGGCCGTGATGATCTTGTCAAGGAAAGCCACCCACAGCAGCTCCACCACAACGACCGCATTGACCCCATCAAGTGGCAGATCGGTGATAGTCGGGGAAAGGAAGATGATTGTGACAATAATCATTTCCTCCTCCCCCCTCTCCCTGTACTTCTCAGCCCTTACTGTCAGTCAGTCCACCACCTGCTTCTAGCCCCCCCACCCCAGTCTGCTGTAGTGTGGGAAACGCCACCATCATAACCACAACAAATACAACACATGAAAATGCCCCTCTCTTTAGAGAGGAAGCTGACCCTTATCCCCCAGTCGAGGGTGGGCGCAACATTAACATCCTAAGGGAACCGCCCACCAGAATAGTAACCACGCAGAGCCCCGTCAACGCAACACAGTCAGGAGACACTTCAAACTACCCGATAATCAGAGACAGGAGTTCCCCTTGGCCACTCCATAACACCCCTTCCAGCAACTATAATCTTCCAATAAATAGGGAAGCAGGAGAGAACATTTCCGAAGTGACCAGCGGCCATATACCTACAGGCGGAAGGGGCCCAGCTATAAATAGAACAAGGCCTGGTGCAGGAAACAAAACCAAGAACAAGAACTGCAACGACCGACCGCCGAACAACGCTGGGGAACCCAACCGACCTGCAACCCGACTACGACAACTACAACTCCAAACAGCACCACTACCCAAGAAAAACCAGGCTGTGACGTCAGACAGTATGACAAATGTTCGACGACTATCAACAAACGGACGAACTAATAACGGAAAATTTCCTTTTTAAATAGGAAATCGGCCTCAGCCATGTCACTGACACACATTGCATGAACACATCAACTGTGAATTGTGACTCGGCTGTCAAGCAGGACCCAGTATGGAACAATACCTCCCACAGTCCAGTTCAATATTCTAAGACTACCTAGCATTGTAGAGTCGGTATTGTTCCATACGAGGTCCTGCTTGGCAGCTGAGTCACAGTTCATAATTTATTTCTATATCCTTTTGTGTGGGCACATGAACGCACGAACTGGTATGTCCAATAATTGTATATCCCCAAGATATATATTCTCGAAAGACGAGGAAGAAATAATTTTTGAAAGGACTTCAGATGACCCAGTAATCAACACCTTTGGCAGGAAATTACTTGACTCTTGTCAGTTGTATGAATGCTCTATTCTTAATGGCTGTAGCTTTTTCGATGCAGATAGTAGCAGGACTTTTATTTCACAGGCTGGGTCCAGAGGGGAGGTACAAAGAGAAAGTAGTGTGGGACAAGGAAAAGACAGATCTATTTTTAGCTGCACTGAGTACAGGGGAAGCCCAAGAGAAGCTAACACGTGCAAGTTGTGAAATAGAACAGGACCCGAACAATGCCATGGGGATTTTTGTGAACTGCCTTCAGTCGGCTGCGACATGCATGAAGAAAAGAATCTTTGTAGGAGATCGTAAAAATGATGCAGAATGGTTTGACCATGAGTGTGTAGAAGCCAAGAAACTCGCCAAGTGTTACCTACGCAAGTTGAGGCGAAATATATCGGACCAGTATCGAACACAGTACGTGGAAGCAAGACGTCAGTATCAGAGAATAATCAGGGAAAAAAAGAAAAATTTCAAAAAGACGAAAGCAGAGCGATTGTCACAACAAATAAATAATCCTAAGCTCTTCTGGGCAGAAGTTAACTCATGTCTTAACAAAAAAGTCAGGAAATCAGCTAGCGAAAAGATTTCCGCGAATGAGTGGATGAACCACTTTACTGAAGTTTTTAAATCAAATACTGTGAGCTCTCCCAGTTTAAACCTCTCTGATGCTGACCAATTGTCCGGAGTAGACGCATTAGATGAAACTATAAGGCTAAGCGAAGACGAGGTACGCTCAGCAGTCAGGGGCCTGAACTCTGGGAAGGCATGTGGTGTAGATAACATTTTGGCAGAAATGTTAAAAGTTGCCGAAGAACACGTATTGGGCTTTCTGACTAAATACTTTAATAATATGTTTGTAAACGGGAAATGTCCCGACCTATGGAAAGAAGCTATCATTGTACCAGTCTTCAAAAAAGGAGACCGAGAGTCCCCCAGTAACTATAGAGGAATCTCGCTACTGAGTGTGATTGGTAAATGTTATACTTCAATCCTCAACACTAGATTATCTCAGAATCACAAGCAGGATTTAGAAAGGGGTACTCTACAACTGACCACATGTTCTCGTTATATGCTATTGTCCAGGAATACCTTAGTAAACCAGCTAAACTTTACACATGATTTGTGGATTTAAAGATGGCCTACGACTCAGTCCCACACGAAACCCTATTGAGAGCATTAATTAAATGCGGAGTATCCGGATTTTTCACCAGAGCAGTAATGGCGATGTATGACTCCCTGAAGGCACGCATACGGACAAAAACTGAACTCACTGAGTCCTTTCACTGTCCCCGCGGCCTCCGACAGGGGTGTGTAGCTAGCCCAACCCTTTTTTCTATTATTATGAATGAAATAGCCGATGCGTTGTCTACCGAAGGTAAACACGGTATTCAGCTTTGCCCCGGTCTAGTTGAACTGTTCATTCAGATGTTTGCAGACGACTTGGTACTCTTATCAAGCACACCAGCTGGTCTTCAAAACCAGATAAACTGCCTCGCTAAGTCATGCCAGAAGCTAGGATAAAAGTTTTTATGCAGTCTTTGTTTAGACTGGTATTGAGAAAAAAAATTAACCTCATTCGTTTTGCGAAGATCATCCGAGAGTTGAAGCAGGCTTTGTATAGCAATTTTCCATCCAATCATACTGGATGACTTGCGTGTAAGTGTCGACAGCCATAACTTTTCCGAGATGGCATCACGCATCGTTTGGCTGCTAAACTTGCTGAGTCTTATGAACGCATTAAACAGTTGATTCAACAATGAAAGCAGTCACAGAGGCTTCTTCTGATACCACTCCTAAAGTTATCATCGTTGATATGTCAGCTGCAACACTGTGCTACAGAACCCTAGAGGCAAACTTTACCCCAAGGGCTGAAAAACCTGGCAACTGTAGGTGTTTCTCTGAGGCATGGAGACATTCAGATACAGTTCTTTCTATCCATCCTGAAAAAAATATTCTATTTCGGTGGATTCGGTACATCAAAGATGGTTGGAACTGCACACTTCTGCACCCACCTCTTACATCTATGGAAAGGACAACACAAGACTAGAGAAACTACTAAGCAGCAGTAGATGTGGCAAAACCAAAGATAAATGCGACTTGTTAAATCTTGTGAAAAGCTGTTAACTCACATCTCTTCATCTTTTAGAAAAGAGAACAATGGGAAACCTTTAGTTCGAGAGTTTAGACCACTCAGTGCAGCGCACCATGCACCACCAGCCTCCTCGCGCCATCACCGATCGTCGGTACGGGGGGGGGGGGCGTGGTCGGGGTTACATACGGTTTCCCGCCTAAGTGTTGGCTCTTGGTATGATATTTGGTGTTACATACCTCTACAATGGTAGGAAACACAATGGTATAACTATAATATGAATTAGTGATTTCTCACACGTTATGAGATACCATGGAATTATTAATTTTTTACGAGCTTGTGTGTTCGATGGTTTGCTTGTAGTAGTTTGCATATTTTCACAGTAGCAGTGCTGAATGGGATTTATTCTCCAGGTAAATGTTATGCACACGCGTTGTGTTATATTCACCTGTGATGTAGTTGTGTGTTATGTACATAGACATGTCAAACAGAATGATATGCTCGCTAGCACATTACGTTCGCGTGCATAAGAGTGCATTGTCAGGCTCATCGGTATTTGAGGTATTTTGGCGAGACATAGTAACACACAGTCATGTTGCTATGACGACAAGTAAATACAAGACTTCTTACCGCAGCTTCATCTAACAATAGGTCGTGTAATGAAATGACAGCTGCTACTGCTTTGGTAAAAAATGTTTTCTCTCTCTCTCTGCGCGCGTCTGTTTGTTAGATGTATGTGTGTGCGTGTTGCCGCGTGTGTGTGTGCGTGCGTGTGTTTGTGCGGGTCCTGCTCGTATTTGTGTGTGCGTCCGTCTGTATGAGTGTGTGGGGGGGACGCGGGGGAGATATATATTGGCGTCTTGCTTATGTTTGTGTGTGTGCCTCTATGTGTGTGTGTGTGTGTGTGTGTGTGTGTGTGTGTGAGTAAACATGTGCGTGTCTTGCTTTATGTTTGTGTGTGTGTGTGTCAGTAAACATGTGCAAGTCCTGCTTATGTTTTGTGTATGTATATATACACGTGCGTGTCTTGCTTATGTGTGTGTGTGTGCCTCTATGTGTGTGTGTGTGAGTAAACATGTGCGTGTCTTGCTTATGTTTGTGTGTGTGCCTCTATGTGTATGTGTGAGTAAACATGTGAGTGTCTTGCTTATGTTTGTGTGTGTGCCTCTATGTGTATGTGTGAGTAAACATGTGAGTGTCTTGCTTATGTTTGTGTGTGTGCCTCTGTGTGTGTGTGTGTGTGTGTGAGTAAACATGTGCGTGTCTTGCTTATGTTTGTGTCTGTGCCTGTGTGTGTGTGTGAGTAAACATGTGAGTGTCTTGCTTATGTTTGTGGGTGTGCCTCTATGTGTGTGTGTGCCTGTTTGTGTGTGAGTAAACATGTGCGTGTCTTGCTTATGTTTGTGTGTGTGCCTGTGTGTGTGTGTGTGTGTGTGTGTGTGTGTGTGTGTGTGAGAGTAAACATGTGCGTGTCCTGCTTATGTTTTGTGTATGTATATATATACACGTGCGTGTCTTGCTTATTTGTGTGTCTGAGTATATATGTGCGTGTATTGCTAATATTTGTGTGTGTGTGTGTGTGCCTGTGCGCGCGCATCTGCTACCGTTAATTCCTTTGCACGTCACAAGGAAATCAAAGTTGTGCCAGCTGTTGATTACCATCTGTGCTCCACACAGTTTACCTCGTCACAAAGAAGGACAGCACAGCTATGTTCAGTTTACAGTCAGGTTATGCTTGCAGCCATTACACGCCCATGTAATCTTGAATCCCTGGTAATGAAGTTACACTAACACCACTACACTGTTGATAATGTGGATACTGTGGGATTCAGTCTGGATATTTCTGACAGTCTTATACAGTAACACTCTTCAATCTTACAAAAATATGCTACTGTTGTTTTACATTTCTTCTTTAAATGGATTTAGTATATAAAAAGTCTCCTCTCTGTCCATAGAAGGACTCAGGGTACAGACTTGGCTCAAGGGAGAGAGACAGCCGTCAACAATGTCTGATCATCTGCCATCTCCTTCACAAGAGGTGAGGAAAGTAGGACGATAATATAAAACGACATTAAATATACATGTAAAGAAGTCACTCAAGAGATAACGGCTGCAGTTTTTTCTTAGTTGGTTCCCGGTCGTTTCGACTAGGGTCAGTTTGAACTGACCCTAGTCGAATCGACCGGCTACCTCTTAATTAAAGTTACGACTACACAAATTCTGTGAACATCGGTAGAGTAAAAATTAATAATGATTTAAGTTGTGTTGCCAGGTATACTATGACTGGAAGTGAACGAATGGGGTTAATACTAGAAGCACATGTACTAGTATCTAGATAATAATGTTTATAATGAGGGGACCCCTGTCGTCACAGGCCCAGACATTCTGGCTTCAGTGGATTGAGGACATGTTCCCTGATCTCAACAACAAAGCTTACTTCCTGCCTCCTGTCTACATCAACCGGGTGCCGATGACCAGACAGTCGATTGCTGACGAGGATGTTCTTGTTCTTCAGTCAGCACTTGGACAGGCCGGCCAGACTAGCAGTCCAAAAGCGGTTTCTTCCCCTGCTCCCCCATCAGCTATTCCTCAGCCAACCCACGTCCAGGACAGCGACGTCCGAAACGATGCAGCTCAGCAGCGGCTACTAGTCTGTCTTCAACAAATGTCTGAACAGAACAACGAAGTGTTGGTTGGACTGAGTCAGCTCAAGTTCGGACAGTACCTGGGGGAACCTGCTTACGCTGGAGCGGCCGCCCAGCTACCTCGACCCGGCAACATTTCTCCAGCTCTACCTCGGGAGTGGAAGAAGGGCGACTTTGACGTGCTTCTTATTCACCGAAAATATGGTCTTATAGTCTGCGAGGTAAAGGCTTCAGGTGACAACACACAGGCACTAAATATGTCACAGCAGGACATAGATCATAATATCAGAAACAAACTGAGAGAAGCTACTTTGCAGTTGGACAAGGCGGAGGCCATGTTGTCTCACCTGGTGTCCGACATCGCCCCCGGACTGCGCATCACTAAGACGATCGCGGTCCCTAACCTGACGGCTCATCAAGTGCAACGAGCTGTATCTGGCGACACCCAGCTCACTCAGGTAGAATCCTCTCACCTGCATGATACTACATCTATCCACAATCACACAAGGGGAAAGTACAGTTATTTCGTGCGTGTGAGTGAAGTGTTGAGGCTACACTACATTTGTCACATTTTCACAACAATCAGCAGCAGACTTTGACTATGACAGTGAGGTCTTAAAGGACGCCATTGTTTTTTTTTAACGGATGTAAAGCTGATATTCAATTCGGTAATTTTATGATTGAAATATACGAAACCACAATACAGATCACAACTGTTTCAAAGATAACAAGTAGAAATAATCAATCCAATCAAAGATAACAAGAAGACAGGATCAATACTATAAAAGTTACTGGAAACACCTGAAAGGGTTGCTAGCCGACTATCCAAATCTTACTTTTTTAAAAACATAAAAATATCTCTTCCTCTTAAACCCGTTATTAAGTTATTGATACTCTTAACATCATCTAAGTGAGTCTAATTTTGTTTCTAGTGGAACTGTATTGCAATCAGAGAGTCACTCATAATTAACTCTCATAATTTACTTCTAGACAGAGTCAATGTCTGTGTGTCCACAACGGATCCTATACAAAACATGTAATACACAACAAGGACAAGATCCTATGTTGTGACCGGTAATAATGACTATATACAAGGTGTCCGCCTACGTTCATAAATATTATCGAGGGATTGTACAAACACTCGTCCTGCCAAATTATCCATAATGGCAAACTCACTAAACATTTTGTAATGAAGACTGGTGTAAGACAGGGTTGCATATCATCGCTGACAATCTTTTTTGATGATCATACACTGGATTATGCGTAAGACAACACAAGACAATAACACCGGTATCCAGTGGACCTTCACCAAACAGCTAGAGGACCTGGACTTTGCAGACGACATTTGTCTCCTGTCTCATCGGCAGCAGCATGCACAAACCAAACTGAGTAAGCTATCAGAGAAAGCAGAGAAGACCGGCTTAAAGATCAACAGAAAGAAGACCGAAGTGATGAAAATCAGCAACAAGCAGGAACTCCCAATCGATCTTTAAAGAGAGAACATCCTAGAAACAGACCGCTTTACATATCTGGGGAGCATCGTCTACAAGGACGGTGGAGCGGACGACGACATCAGAAGTCGCATAAACAAGGCAAGGCATGCTTTTAACAGCCAACGCCCCATCTGGAACTGCCGAGCATTATCCCTCCACAGTAAGACCCGCATCTTCAACACCAATGTGAAGGCAGTCCTACTGTATGGCTCTGAAACCTGGAGAGTGACAAACACCATCAACAACAAGCTCCAGACCTTTACCAACCGATGTCTTCGCCATATTTTGGGAATAAGATGGCCTGAGAATATCTCCAATAACAGCCTGTGGGAAAGAACTAACCAGAATACCACTAGTCAAGATATCAAAGAGCGCAAGTGGGGCTGGATAGGACACACCCTGCGCAAACCAGCTGACACCATTGCCAGGCAGGCACTTGACTGGAACCCTCAAGGGAAGAGGAGAGTTGGGAGGCCAAAACAGACTTGGAAAAGACCAGTAGGGAGCGAGGCAAAGGATGCCGGAACCACATAGGCCCAACTGATGGGGTGGGGTGGGGGGGCTGCCCAAAACCGGGTCCGCGGCCCTATGCTCCTCGAGGAGTAACAAGGAATAAACAAACAGTAAACACAAGGTGTTCACGCCTGCATGTCGCCATTTAATAATTCTTCGTGTATCTTTCAATAATAAACATGACTTCTGTCAGTACAGCACAATGTTATATCATTTGAAACTTTACTGCCGAGTCAAGATCTGTCAACTTACACACTGGATTTTCATGCCTTTCTCTACCTGAAATGATTGATTTACAGGACCTGTGTCGGTGTCTGGGAACAACAGATGCCGCCGACATCGCTGGTGTGTGTCTGTGCTCTGATCAGTTGTCTGACCCCGAGACCCCGTGTGACGTCAGTAGTCACGTGCTGAGTGAACTCGGACACTGGTGGCAGCGACGTGTGGCGGGGGCTGGACCTGACAGTTGCATGACCGATGTGGTCTACAAAACCCTGGCAGCCAGGTGAGCAAAACAAACTGTGGTGCGCAAAAATGAATTGTCAAAACTAATTGTTGTTTGTGAATTTTACAGTTATGGGTGACGTTCAAGGTGTCGTGTCGTTAGAAAGAAAGTGTGTGTGTGTGTGTGTGTTGGTCAGTTATAACACAACTTTTTAAAACTGTGTCGCAGACTACTTAGTGAGGTACCTATAAACCTTGGTTCCCATGTCTTCTTGTTCAATGCAATTTCTTTCCGGATATATCGTCTGTTTACTGTTTTTACTTCTTCTGTCTACAGTGCACAATGTAAACATTAAGTTAGAGAGAGCAATAGTCCAGGTGAAGGCTATTGGCTGTTCAATCAACTGAAGCGACCCTGGTATCATTCTGTCTTTCCTAAAGATACACATTCATCTTGTTATAGTCTAGTCTTAAGTAGCAGCCTCGAGTTATTTTTGTCCATCATTTTTTTTTTGTCCAAACAACCTACAAAACATAAATCACTTAGGTGAGTATTTTACAAAAGCGTGTGCCAACAAACCTCAACACAAGACAGGACAGCACTAGGAGATCACAGCGACCAAGCTATCATTTGTTTTCGTGATGTTTTTTCATTGTTGTTTACAGAGGAATGACTTTATATGTAATTACTTTAATCATGATGATAGGTTCTGTGGTCCGGCGACAACAGTGAGTGTGCCATGCATATCTACACCACGTCTGAGTGTCAAGACCCTGGGTCAGGCCGTGTCCTGTACAGGAGAGTGCTATACTGCTGGAATAACTTTGTTCCCAGAGCAAGTTGACTTGCTCAACATGGCGCCTTCCATATGCTACCTCACTGGGCCACCCGGCACAGGCAAGACCGTGGTGCTGCTGCTGATGGGGGAGCTATGGCTACAGTCAGGTGAAGATGTCTACATTGTGAGTACCTGTACTGAGAGTCGTTCAGTGTGCACAATGCTGTACCACCTGCTTCTACAGAAAATACAGATGCGCGCAACGGGAATTACACCTAAGAATATTCACTTCCTGCATCATCCTTTTGATAAAAGTGACGACGTGGACAAAGACGTGGACAAGGCTGTGGACGACTTGTCACAGGAGGCTAAAGGAGACTCGTTGTACGTCATCGCAGATGAAGCAGCGAGGTATGTTGACAAATGTAAACACACACACACACACACGTGAATGACAGCAGACGGTAGAACATGTGCAAGTGACAGTAAACAGTGTAAGACATGTCAATGACAGTAAGCAGTATTTCTTTCACATCTAACAAATATGTCTTTGACAGGCCATACTTCTTTCAACGTTTTTGTGACAAGCTGGGGAACCGATTTCCTCGTCTCCATCTTTGGGCGTCGAGTTGTTTCCATGAATACGCACCCGCCGGGTGGCAAGTGGAATATTTAACCAGACCCCTCCGCTCTCCACCAGTCGTCGTCAGGGAAGTGGAGCGGGACAAGCGGATGGTTGCAGCCAACCCTCGTGTCAAGCCGTACAGTAGGCGTGGTGTGCCCGACCAGACGGACGGCCCGCCAGTCAGACAAATGTATCACCGAGGACGGGACGGTCACTCAGATCGCCGCCCAGAGAACTGTGTCACGTGTGGTCGTCAGGTGGCCAAATTCCTACACAGTCTTCGTGTTGGTGTTCCAGGTGGGTGTGACTATTATGTAGTGTAACAGCTGTCGATAGTAGTTACCTGTGCAATAAATAATAATCGGTTCTATAACAGGTATATAAAGTAGACTGTGTTAGTGCCGTATGCTTACAATCTGAAGTCATGTGTATCTGTCATTATCGTTAATATTCTTCAACATCTGAGTGTGAAGACTGTATCTTCATAGTCTGACGATTAAGAAACTAAATGTAAATGTTAACAGAAAATGTCACGACTACCACATCCACCACCAGCGCGAGTCCACCCGACCTGCAGTGGAGAGACGTGCTGGTGTTGGTGTGGCTTGGCGACCTCAATGAGAACCTGGGTGTTGTGACGGGGCTGAGAGAAGAGAATATTCCAGTGCAGGTGATGAAGGATGAGGACATCGAGGACTTGGCTACGGCCCGCAGTGACGTGGTGTGGGTGACACGTGAAAACCACGTGCGGGGCTTGGAAAGAAAAGTCGTCGTCTGTCTGGAGAGTGTCACGGACTGCTCTTCTCGACTTCACCCCATGTCCCGCTGTACGTCACAACTGGTGATTGTCTCCCCTGAAGACTCGCCACCTGAACAGGAATCACTCCCACACCTGTTATAATCTGTGTGTGTGTGCTTATAATCTGCACTCTGTTCAACTATGACGATGACCCACGGACTCTGTGTGTATGTGTTCATTTAAGGGTGCGTGATGTTGTCAGTGCGATTGCCAATGCATGTGTCTGTGTGTATTGGGCGTGTGTAAATAAACGAGTCATGCAAAGACACACTTGAGACTGATCTGCTTATGGACAAACTAAAACTAGTAATAACTATCTCAACACTAAAATATCTGAGAGCGAGGCTTCCAATCTCCTAAAAAAAAAAAAAAAGCAACAAAAAAACTTACAGTAAGCAAAACTTGTGAAAAGGATATATAGTAAATGAATTTATCAAATTCTCGCAGCCAAAGACTGACTATTCACAGCCCTCTTTAACCTCATACTAGCAACAGGTCATGCCCCCACAGATTGGGCAGCAGGTATTATTAACACCAGTTTAAAAACAAAGTGATCCAAATAACTACCATGACATCACTATTCTTAGCTCCTGCTTTGGTAAACTATTCACGTGTCCTCAATGAATGCTTAAAACACTATTTGGAGGAAAATTATATCCTTGGGCAGGAACAAGCAGGTTTTTTTGCAGGACTTATCTACTCTTGACCACCTATTCACCCTGCAAAGCATTCTTGAAATCTTACTAAGTAGAAAGAAGGAAGCAAGTCTTCTATGTGTTTGTAGACTATTAAAATGCCTTCGACAAAATAGACAGAACGTATCTCTGGAAAAAATTGTTAGATTATGGGGTTAATGGAAGATTCATAAATTAAATCTTGTGCTACCAGATATGTGTTATTACAATTCAGTTTCATGCCAAGATAGAAAAAATAATTAGTTTCAAATTTCTCACCATTATATATGAATGTTGGTTTCTTTCTTAATTTACCTTAAAAAAAAACTTTTAGTTTTGCCTGGGTTAATTGTCAGGTTCCACTTCACAATATTTTGTCATGCTGTCTAAACTCTAAAGCATTCTTTAGGTTTTCTGATGTTTCAGAACAAATGACAGTATCATCTGCATACATTAATATGAATAATTTAAGGAGCACTTCAGTTTCTTGAGGAGTAAGGTTATTTGTCACCATTCTGGCTAATTCTAGGAGATTACTTGCAGAGTCTGCTAAGAGATGTTTTCAAGTCGTTGAGATAAATTTTGAACAGTGAAGAGGATAGATTCTCCCCTTGCTTGACACTGTGGCTACTCTTAAAAATTTCTGACTGGTTTCCATTTATCCTAACACAGGATTTTGCATAGATATATATCCATTATATTATATGACAGAACTTCAAAAGCCATGTTTGCTCTACTAAAAAAATGGAATCAATCAAAATTACCACCAGAAATACAACTTGATATGTTTGACAGAATTGTTATTCCAATACTTACCTATGGTTGTGAAGTATGGGCATCAGGAATTAGTGATATTTGTGCAGAACTTCAGCGTATACTTTACAAAATGATTCTCAAAGTTTCATCTTATATAGTGCTTGGAGAGCATGGTCGCTTCCCTGTTAGTCTTCTTATAAAAAGTACGATGCTCAGCTTTTGGTTTAAATTTATAAATACAAATAATAGTAATAATCAAGCATTATAAATAGAATGCTCTTAAGCTTACATGACACAAATATCCTTAAGTCTAGTTATATCAATACTGTCCTGACAACACTGTAAGATTTCGGTCTAGAGTGAAATATGGATAAACTAGGAAAACATAAATATATTAGGTAACTGGTTCAAGAAAAAAGTTCTTTCAGGACCAGTATATTTGTAATTTGATAGAACTAGACTCCAAAGAAATATATTCAAATTATAGAATGTTTAAAAGTACTTTTTTTTTTAACTACATTCCTTAAAAATATTTTCCCTTGATTATCTCCCTTTAATAAAATTTGGGATCATTGAATAACCATTTTCCAGTGAATAAATGTAGAAAACAGATATCCCTAGAAATTATAAAGATGCTGCAGCACTCAGGACGTAGGGGATGAATTCCATTATCTAACTCTAAAAAAATTTGATGACCAGCATAAAAATTATTTACTACTTTACTGTATTCACAACCTAAATGCTTCTAAATTCTAGTCATTATAAACTTGAAAAAATAAAAAACAGCAAATTAAATAGTAAAGAATACAGAACGTATGTGAAAGAGAGAAAAAGAGTGTGTTTATCCACATTTTAATTTACTTGACTACATATGCAGGTATACACACAAAGGCTGGGAGAAGGAAAAAAAATGAGTTATACAAAGAATTTTTGTTGTTGATGCTCCTTGTTTTTTTTGGGGAAGGTGTTCTTTAAACTGTGATAAACCAACCAGTGTGTGTGTATGCCAGTGAGAGATACTGTATATAAAGATAGGAATGTGTGAATATTTATTGGTATATTTTTAATTTTTCAAAACCGCTTAGAGGATGACTGAATATAGAATCTTAAATCTTGTGAATATTTTTCAAGCATCAACTATACATTTCTAAAAGTATTCCACAAACTATACTTGTTCTTATTGGGCATTGGCTACTTATTTCAGGAACCAGGGCTAGCGCCTTGGTTGTATACACATGGATGTATTAGAGTATGAAATTGAGTGCAAAATGACATCAAAGATAGCCAACAGAAAGATCATCCCAACATTATCGGCACTAATGGCAGACATGAGAGCCTCAAAGAGGGTGCAAGGACGAGTCCACGAGTAGTGAACTACAGGAATTCTTGCTACATATGTAGGAGCATCTTTTCTTTCTGAAGTACCTGGATTTATATACTTCACCTACATTTGAATTGCATGAAGTGGATCTGAATGAGATGTTGGCAAATATTTGTCTGTTACACATAGGTTCGTAGTGATTGTTTACATTTGTGAAGAAATGTGCACTTTTGTGATCGACTTGCTAGTGTACTTGCATTGTAGATGCATGTTATTAGTATATTGTTCTTTTGAGAGGTTAGTTGATACATAATCTTGAAAATCCTTAGGAAATTCGGTTTCCATCCTTTGTCTTGTCGATCACTACAGTTGTGCCATTTTCTGATGAACAATAAAAATTTTTAAGAGGGAAGGAGAACAAATGGATGGTGGTTGAGGGAGGTGTTCATATAGATGGTCAAGTGACAACAGTTGTTTCACAGTTCACCATGCTTGATTGTGTTTTGTTTGAGTGTAAAGGTTTTGTCATTTCCTTTCTTGGCTAGCTGGTGTACTGGTTCATACCAGTCTTAAAGAGTTGGAGAAAACATTCACAGACAGCATGGAACACATTCTGCACAAGGACAAAGATTAATACAGATCGACGGCAAGATGAGTCATTTACCTCCTCATATGACAGACCTTGCTCATTGTGAGATGCCTGTTCCACATCTTGCATATGAACTTGAGAGAAAACAAGAAATTTTGCAAATCAGCAAGCACATTAGAACAGGCAATTGATGAACCATCCATAAGCTATCTTGACTTAAAACCATTCGTTACTGACAGCAAATAAACCATCATTGCCGTCTGGATTTTTAATGACCATGTGTGCTGCTGTCAACAAATGACAAAAGGAATGGGACAGAGAAAGTCTGCTTTTGCAAGCAAGTGTAAAAGACTCCATAAGAAATTATTTGGCTGGGATTAAAAATTCTGCTTGCCAAGTATGCATTTAACATAAAAGGATTTGTGTAAAGTGTCCTTTACTGTATTTTTTACTTTTATTGCCCCAGAAAATGACATCCACAAAATCAGAGACTGGCAGACAGCGCCAACTGGATAGTCAAATTCAATCCAACATGTGCGGGTGGTAAAGGCATCCCCCTAAAACATCACCTAGGCTGCCATATATCCTTAGCAATTGCACACTGAACAGCCATAGGCAATGCAATGGGGGGAGGGGGGAACCATCTGATGTCTGCTTCATGCCCACCATCCACAGAAAAGGGACCTGCAACACCCATAAAGAAAGCAACTTGATTATACTTCTTCCCACAAGTTGGGTATCTAACGTAACCTAAAGAAAAAATGAGGTAACAGTTAAATTGTCATAAAGTCGAGTACTTTCTCCAAAGCAACTGCATATTGTTTCTTGCACATTGTGCTTTACAAGTGGGGAAGTGTACTAAATAAATCAAAATAGTTACCTTTCAAAATTTGTCTTAGACTGATTCTTTATCCTCTTGTTATCATTCAGTTGCACCTGACTGGTATTTATGCATGGTAAGGTATGTAAGGGTGGTTTTCCACTCTTGTGGCATCCATCATTTATTACTGTTTATGCTGAAACCAACACTTGAGAACTGCTACAGTGATAAGTTGCTAACAGATTATGTTTTGTGGTTCTACAATCTATAGTCTCCAGACATCACCTCACAGAGGAAATGACCATTGAAAGCTGTAATAAACTGTGACCCTAAGGGCATGCACAGACCACAACAAGACAGTCATTCAGTACAAGACATCGGGGCATACTACAAGGGAATATTCCCCGGGATGCATGAATATTCCTCTTTTTCAAAAAAAATATAATGAACTAATAAAAAGAGAGAGAGAGTAGAACAATTAAAATTGGTAATAAGACATTAAAATGTGTAGACAAAAATATTTTAATGTGATTCCTGCATGAGCACTCACTTTTTCTGGTAATACAAAGAGAACCAGGTATATGAAATCGAATTTTGAAAAAAAAAAAATTTCAGAGTATTAACCAGGTTATATCATCCAAGGACAACTTAGATCTTCAGAAAGCAGTTTGTTGTTTGCAAATCAAGTAGAAATGAAACATTGTTCTTGTTCATAGAAATTCAAAAAAGTGCATTAGTCTTCAGAATTATTAAAAACTGTGGCAGCAGAATTCTTTGTCATGATGTGGATACTATCACGATTAGGCTCTTGTAATCACAAAAACTGAACAAAAGAAGATTGTGTAACAATCAGGATTATAAATGCAAATGACTAAATATATTTATTATTATATGACTATTACTTTCAAGATCTGAAGATGTGAATACCTGAATACTTGGTCACATTGTTTACCCTACACTACTTTTACGGTTTTGATAACTATGTGACAACACTTGATGAAAAGCAACTTGAAATAAAATTACTGAAGCTATTTACATTGGGGATGTCTGACATTTTTAGCTGGGTAGTTTACTTTAGTGTAGTCCTGCATACTATGGTATGCCTTCATGCATGGATATACACAGAGGGCCTTCTTACACATTTCACACTCAAGTTTAGAGCGAGGAGTCCTTCTCTTACGGAAGTCAGCATCTTTACCTTCTGCCTTTAGCCTCTGAGAACAAACATAACAATCCCTTCTACGTTTAAGAGGAACAAGATAATGCTTTCCCTCAAAGCGAAGCATTTCTGGCAGTACTTGTTGTACTACTGCGGATCCTGTTGGTTGGTCCTCATCATTTGCTGGCCGGGTCACCAAATCTTCACCTACAGAAATAACAAAATCCTCCAGCGACATACCTGGCTTACCAACCATTTTTCTGACCTTTAGGTATAAACAGTGGGCTTGCACCATAGTGAGAGAAAGCAGATGGAAGGCAAGCTTCTTCCACCATTTCACAGTCTTCCTGTGAAAAGGGTTGTAGGCAATCATTTGATCACTGTGGTCGACCCCTCCCATGTATTTGTTGTACTCCACAATAGCTGTGGGCTTCTTCTTTTCAGTGAAGCGTGTCTTAACAGCGACCATCTGAGGCCTGTGAATGGTGGACAGAACTGCCACATCCCTTTTGTCCATCCACCGTAGCACCACAGTGTTTTTGCAGCGTCTAAAGTCAGCACCACCACGATCAATCTTCATGTCCATGAAGTCTTTTGGCAGACCCGGTTTGTTGCTCGTAACAGTTCCGACGAAGCCTGTGTTGCTGGAGGCCAAGTCCTCAGCAAGAGCTGGACTGGTGTAGTACCTGTCTGTGTACAGGCAGTAGCCAAGGGACTTCAGAGGCTCCATGAGACGCTGAACAACATCATACGGCTTATTGCTAAGTCCAGGCATGCCACACAATACCTCAAATCGCCAGACATACCCAGACTTGCTTTCACAGAGCTCATATAATTTTATTCCCCACTTGATGGGCTTGTCCTTCATGTACACCTTGAAGCTTAGTCGTCCCCTCCATGGACACAAGGCCTCGTCAATGCTGATATGTTGTTCTGGGATGTATGTAGTCTGGAATGCCTAGAACATGATAAACAAGAGTTATATGGTTATTGATATACTTTTAATTGATATACTATATACTTCCCTCTCGGTTACTTTTGAGTAGTTGTAAACTGATTATTGCAACATTTCATTGCTATTTCATGACTAGTGATGCAAAAGGGGGTGTTGTGTGGTATTATATTCTAAAGTTAGGCAATTATATAAATCAGTTTTATTCATAAAGTAGTACTTTTGAGTGATAATTATGTATTGTGTAAAGTTGTATGCAACGATTTAGTATGCAGTAAAAAAATAATTACACTGACAGGGACAACCTGTGGGTGTGGTATTTGGTTATCAACAATATGGTACTGCTTTTAAAAATAAAAAATGATAAATGTCTTTGATATATATTTATAAAAGTAAGTAAAATCTAACAGATAAAAATTAAAAGAAATATTTAATGACAACTACTTACATTGTTCAAATGGTTTACTAGAGGTCTCACTTTGTGAATTGGATCATGACCATGTTGTCCCTTTGGCACTGCTTGAGAATTATCGTTTAAATGAAACATTGCAAGAATACTGAAAAATCTATTTCGTTTCATTATCTGGGATGCGAATGTTGATTGCAGAAATGCACGTTTTACCCAGTAATCACTGAGTTTGGGCTTGATCACAACACTCATGTGTGCAATGATGGCCAGAAAATTTTTTATTTCGTGCAGCTTAACAGGCTTCCATGTATTTACATTAGACGTACTTGAAAGACGCGTATTAGATCTCTTTACTTTATCTATTACTTGCCTAGCATAAAGATTTGTCTGGCTCTTCATTTCTTTAATTTGTTTATCACCGATGAAGAGCTTGTATAAATCAATAGGTTTACAATCTTCCAATGGTGGAAGATCCTGTGTGTTTTTCAAACCTGGTGTGGCCCTAAATTCCGGCAGCAGAGGAAAACCACGAAGGTTTTTACACCATTCGTGGTCAAAATCCCCTTCTTCCGTAGCAGGAATGTCCTCTGGCACGTTAATTTCGACGAGACTGGTTGTTTCAGATGCACGATGTTCATGATCATAGTCGAGTTCAACATCATCATCATCATCATTCTCGTCGCGCGCATCGGTGATGTGCTGGTCTGCTAGCAGAGTTTCATCGATAAATTCCTCTTCATCTCCCTCTACAAATATGCTCTCCTCTAAATATAAGCTTTCGTCTTCGTCATCTTCTTCACCAACCACGTCCAACTCCATCTCGTCGTCGGAATCACTCAGCGACAAATCGCAGACCGCTCGAGCTGTGAAGGGTCCCGCCATTTTTCCAAAAGAAAAGACAACGAGGGAGAGCACTAAGACTTCCTGTCAAACGGCCTTCGTCATGTAAGGGACACAACTGTGTTCAGAACTGTTTGAATTAGCTTAATTATTAATTGATTTCTACTAAGGATCGCATTTTATTAAACTTTAAAAAATACAACAATATTTCGCATGGATTTTTGATGACAAGATAAGCCTGATATTTCCACTGCCAGGAGGGAAGCATTCAAGAAGAGTTTACATATTAAAAACGGACAGAAAACTGAACAATTGCTGGAACATGAAGCGTGACCCAAAATGAGGGGCATTGATTCAACATCAAATCGAACGCAAAATCGGACCGCGATAAATTAATAACAAGGAGCCTGTCCTAAAAAACATGGCGTTTGGAGACGACTTTACTGTCAGTGAGACGAGCAACTACTCGCAATCAACTGTGAGTGACCAACAAAATCTCGAAAACGACTTTAAAACAGACTCGGTCGATGACTTCCAAGTCGTAGTCAGTAAAAGTCGGAGAAGGAAACTTCTCCCTAAAAAATCTCCCAAAGAAGGACAAGGGAACGTGCCTGAGCTACGGTTTCCCATAATAATTACCCCTGTACAAAAGGAAAACAGAGCGATTGTAACAGCTGGCCCTGTAAAACTAACCACAGAAATTAAAAGAAAAATAGGTGAGGTCGTAGAGATACGGCCAAATCCCAGGACCAACAAACTAATCATTGGCTGCTCAAACAAAAATCAACAGCAAGAAGCAGCAAATCTCAAATCCTTCCTAGGTCTAGCAGTAACATGCTATCAACCAGGGCAGAACATATCTGTAAAGACAGACCAAAAAAAAAAAAAAAAGGATTTGGAGTAGTTAAGAATATCCCACTAGAAGAAAGCCTGGACGAAATAAAGCAGTTGTTAGCACCTAACAAAGGCCCCAAAGTTAGAGCGCTGAAAAGATTTAGTTTCAGAACAAAAGACAATAAAACTGCCCCAAGTAAGGCGATCCTCCTCGAGTTCCAAAATAGCGAGACGCCTACATCAGTCAAAATAGGGTACCAGACATACAGAGTAGAACAGTTTAATCAAACTGAACAACAATGTTACAACTGTAACGGGTTTGGACATGTTGCAACCAACTGTAAACTCAAGGCGGTCTGTGGGCGAAGGGCATGACACCGGAGCATGCACAATCCAAAACAACAAGGATTTTGCCTGCATAAATTGTGGCACCACTGGCCACAGCGCTCCCTATGGAGGCTGCCCCTGCAGGGTTATCCATAGACAAGCCAGCCAGATCAGCGCAACTGGCCAAATGTCGGATAGGGAAGCGCTGAACACATCAAAAGAAAGGTACTGGTCCAGAAAAGCCACAGCACCCACTAAGGAACCTTCCAAGGAACAACAAACCTTGCCTCCACCGGCCCCTCAGACAGCTTCCCGGTCAGAAGAACCTGTCCCAGCCTCACAGCCCATAGAAGAAGCCGCGTCAGAGCCAGTAAATGACCACAACATAGAAAACCAGACAATAACAGAAAAAACAACGAACACCGACCAAGACAGTCACCCACCAAAGACAACAGACCCGACAAAAAACACAGAGACCTGTGACAATCTTTCCGCGGTTGTCATGTCATTAATGGGGAAAATAAATGAATATAACAATAAGATTACGAGAAATAAAAACCTAAAAGAAAAAGAAATGCCAGTGCTAATAACTATGCTTCAAACCCTGTCAGGACTGATGAACTTACTACTAAATTAAAATGGATAACAAACAGGTGAAGTTTATGCAGTGGAACTGCAGGGCACTAAATAGCAATCAACATGAGCTGTTAAACTTCATTAAAAATAGTCTGCAAGACGTAATAGCCCTACAGGAAGTAAACTTCGCCCGAAAGCCAATACCAATTCCAGGCTATAAATTCCCACCTATATACAAGACAAGACCTAAACCGCTCAAAGGAGGAGGAGTAGCTATCTATGTTAAAGTCGAACTAACAGTCACAGAAGTAAACCACCAACTAAACCCAGAACTAGAGATAACCATAGCTGAAATCACTTTAACATCAGGTAAAAAAACTTAAAATAGCCAACATATACATCCCTAACATGTACAAATACAGCAAAATAACAGTAGATGATCTACCAAATGTTTTCCTATCAGCCAATATAATCCTAGGGGACTTTAATGCTAAAAACCCACTCTGGGATAGGGACAAACCAAAAGCAGACAAAGGAGGCAAAATGTTAGAAGAAGCAATGGAAAATTCTAATATGTGTTTATTAAATAATGGTCAGCCCGCTCCCGTTTATTGCCAGGGCGATACAGACTCAACCTCAGCCATAGACCTATCAGTATGTACCCCAGAACTGGCAAATATCTTGAAATGGGAAGTTTATGAAGAAGACACCCTAGGGAGTGACCACTTCCCAATCATGATTTCCATGCCAGAAACCAAACTAAATCACCCAAACCCCCAAACCTTCAGAATTAATACTAAAAAAACAAACTGGAACCTGTACCAGTCACTAACATTACTGAGTGATGTATGGCTCCCTGATGATGACATAGATACGAAGACAGACAAACTGACAAACAGTATCATCGAAGCTATCAAATCAGCAACACCAAACGGCAACGGTAGGAAGTATAAATATGCTGGCCTAGCCTGGTGGAATAAAGACTGTGAAAAGGCAATTAGAAATAGAAAACATAAACTAAAGATATGGAAGAAAAATAAAACTATCGAAAATAGACTAGAATACAGAAAGTCACGGTCCTTAGCAAAAAACACTATCCTACAAGCCAAAAATGATGATTGGCATAGGTTTACAGAATCTCTAGATTTAAATGCAAACCTAAATGACAGGTAGAAAAAGGTAAAATGTCTTAACCAGGGCCCCAGGTCCACCATGCCAACCTTGTTGAAAGATGGTTTAAAGTACGAAACAAACCAAGAAAAAGCTAACCTCTTAGCGAAACAATTCCAAGATGCTAGCGCAGACTATAATCTAGACCCAGACTTCAAATTACATAGGGAACAGGCAGAACGAGACTTTCTACCCCCTATAAACCAACGGGACCCTTTTAAATTAACAGAAAATATAACTATGGAAGAGCTCGAGCAGGCCCTAATAGCTAAAAGGCTGGGATCGGCTCCAGGCCCAGACCTCATCACCTACGAAATGCTGCAAAAATGTCATCATAAAACTAAGCTTCACATTTTAGAGCTTTTTAATGAAATTCTTGATAAAAGCTCACTCCCCAGCATGTGGAAAATGGCTACAGTAGTCCCAATCCCCAAACCAGGTAAAGAAAAAACAGCCCCAGCTAGCTACAGACCGATAGCACTCACCTCGCAGTTAGGCAAGACGTTCGAAACAATAATCAAATGCAGACTAAACTACTACTGTGAAGTAAACAACATTCTACCCCCAGAACAGAGTGGGTTTAGGAACAAACGTAGTACGATGGATCATATAACAGCCTTACAGCAAGAAATAATCAACGCTCATACAGAAAAAAGAGTGAACCTGTGTGGAGTGTTCTTGGACATCAAGAAGGCCTACGACATGCTCTGGCATGAAGGTCTGCTCCAGAAACTCTACCGCATAGGCACTCCAAACAAAATCGTCCAATTAATTCGATCCTTCCTGTCAAACAGGAAGATAGCAGTAAGAGTGGAAAACCAGACGTCTAAAGAGGTGTTGCTTGATAATGGAGTGCCCCAGGGGAGCGTCCTCAGTCCATTACTGTTTAACATAATGATCGCAGACCTCCCCAAATGTGTAAAGCACGTAAAAGTCAAACAGTTTGCAGACGACACCTCCCTCCTAGGAAAAGTAGAAATACGTAAAACAAACAACTCTAAGATACCTAAAATCATAGGAATTGATCAGATCCAAGAGGACCTCCATGAAGTAGCAAACTGGTTAAAATATAATGGCTTTAAATTATCAGCCCCCAAAACCCAGGCGATAATATTTAAAAAACCAAACCAGAAGACGGAATATCCCAAACTAAAACTAAACCAAACAACCATTAACTATAGCTCCCAGGTACAATTCTTAGGAGTAATTTTCTCGGATAAAACAAACTGGTCCCCTTATGTAGATAAAATAATGAAATCCGCCAAAAAGGGAATAAACCTAATGACAGTAGTAAGTGGTAACAACTGGGGCACCCACCCAAAATCCCTTCTTAATCTATACCAAGCCATTGTAATGTCAAAGCTGCTTTATGCAGCCCCACTCCTAGTTCACCTGAGGTCACACCACATAGCTAAACTTCAATCAGTCCAGGCCGGAGCATTAAAAGTAGTGTTGGGTGTACCTTCGCACACACCAAACCTGTCGGTGCTGGCAGAGACGGGACAAAAACCAATAGACCTGATTATCAAGGAGAGGACAGCCAACTACTACTATAAGACACAGTGTCTCCCTACCGAACACCCAGTCCGACAGATCCACATACAACCCCACAGACACAGAACAGGCCGCCCCACCCCACAACCCACTATTCAACAACACACTCAACATATAGAAAACACAAAAGGAACAGAAACGGTGATTACAGCACCCTACCCACACATCAACATGCAAACTCCACCTTGGACACTTCCGCGACCACAAATAGACACTGATCTCACCAAATACAACAAAGAGAGCCACCAATACCAAATCACCTCAGAGATCAAACTCAAACTGAGCACCACCTACAAGGACTATACACAAATATATACTGATGGCTCCCACGACCCTGAAGCGCAAGCAACCGGGCTGGGAATCTATTCTCCTGACAACATGACCCTTTCAATCAAACTCCCAAACCACACGTCTATTTTCACAGCCGAGATGACTGCTATACAGACAGCTCTTGAGACCACACAACTCAAACTGAGAGACACTGCCCAACGACAATTCCTTGTACTATCGGACTCCCTGTCAGCACTCCAGGCACTCAAAAACCAATCATCCAACAGAACAGACATTGTATATGAGATACTGTCCCTCATAAATAAAATTAACAAGGAAAACGGAGACGTCAGGTTCCTTTGGGTCCCCTCCCATATTGGGATTAAAGGAAACGAGGAAGCTGACAAACTAGCGAAACTGGCTGTAAAGCAAAGTAGCAGTCCTAAAGTCACCACCCTAAACATCTCTATTTCACCAACTGAGAGAAGAATAGCCATAAACCCAGCAATAAAAATAAGATAGCAGGAGAAATATAAAACTGAAGGTAAAGGAACTAGGAGACTGGTAGATGACCAACCCAGTAATACGCTACTTTTTTTAAATTCAAGTAGGCCCCACCAATCTAAGATAGCTAGAATGAGGCTAAGTGGAGGATATTTAATTAAATACAAAGACCCTCTAACATGCATATGTGGGGACAGGCTTAGCACCCCACATGTGCTTTTGGTTTGTCATGAAAACAAAGAAGAAAGAGAAGAATTAAGGCAGGTCCTAAATAAACATAGGCTGGCACTGAACATTAACAACTGTCTTAACCCACCAAAAGAACAGTGGCATGCTATACTGTCATTAGTAATAACAATGGTGACAAGCCACCCTCATGCTAAGCTCATATAAATAGATAAACGGTATGACTAAATAGCTCCTCCCCCAGAAAAACACTGATGACTGAAACAAAACCCTATAGGTTTGGATATAACTGAACAAATGAGCCTGCTAGCATGACATTATTCTTCAAATCAGTATAAAAACAACTTAAAACAAAGGTCTCTCATAACCAGAGCTGCAATGTGATTTCAAAGAATTAAAACCAAAAGAGAGTAATCTTTAACTCAAAACATAAACCCGGTTATTTAAAAACACAAAACAAAACAAAACCCAAAAAAAACAACAACAACAAAACAAACAAACAAACAAACAAAAAAAAGGGCCCAAGCGAGAAACAGCATCAATCTAAATAAGTCCCCAAACTAAGTCTAGGATATAGAAATAGGGCAACCAAAGAGATCTGGCAACCTGGACAGTACACCACCTCTGCGGACTTGGCAGGCCTCCAGGACATAAGAGTACAGCACTACAGATGGTAGACGGCACCAGCACCAGTAAACAACACCTGCGGCGCAAAAGAACAACAACCTTTCTCCCGGTCCCTTCCCCTCCTTACCACCTCCCACGGGACAGACTAAACAACTAACATCACCTAATGACCACAGACAGAAAATAGAGCAACAACAATTCAGACCTCCTACAAACCACTGGTGACAAGACAACCCCACCAGACAACCTGCAACTGCTGACAAAAGAAGTCATGACCCTCATAACAAAAATAAATGACTACATCGAGAAAGTATGACATATCAAAGACTTTCGGACGTTTGAAACACCAAGCCTGATAAAAATGCTATGCATGCTATGAAGTCTACTATCATCACCAATCATGATTTATGCAGTGGAACTGCAGGGCACTAAACAGAAATAAAAATGAATTACTCAACTTTATTAAAAATAGTAGGCCAGAAGTAATCGCCCTGCAGGAAATAAATTTCACAAAAGAACCAATCCAAATTCCAAATTATAAATATCCAACAATATTTAAATCAAGGCCTAAACCACATAAAGTAGGGGGGTTGTAGCAATCTTATATCAAAAGTGAAATAACAGCTACAGAAATAGACCATAACCTAAATCCTGTAATTGAGGCAGTAGGTGTAGAAATCCCCCTCCCATCAGGCAAAAAGGTAAAAATAACAAATGCGTACATATCGAGCCTAACCAAATATAATTCACTAACAGTAGAAGACTTAACAAGATTACTTCAGTCAAGGAACCTGATACTGGGAGACTTTAATGCTAAGACCCCACTCTGGGATAGGGAAAAACCAAAAGCAGACAAAGGAGGAAAAATGGTAGAAGAAGCCATGGAAGATGCATGTGTTCTGTCAGGGCTCCATAGACTCAACTTCAACCGTAGACCTATCTCTCTGTACCCCAGAACTAGCAAATGTTTTAGAATGGGAAGTTTACGAAGAGGACACGTTAGGGAGTGATCCCTTTCCAATTATAATCTCCATGCCAGATACTAAAATAATCCAACCAAGCCCCCTAATCTCTAGAATAAACACTAAAAGAACACACTGGAACCTGTACGAGTCACTAACAGAAGTGAATGAGGTATGGCTCCCTGATGATGACATAGAAACCAAGACTGACAAACTGACAGATAGCATCATCAAAGCAATCAAATCAGCAACACCAAATGGAAATGGTAAGGAGTACAGGTATGCTGGGCAAGCCAGGTGGAGCAAGGAATGTGAACAATCAATTACGAACAGGAAACATAAACTAAAGATATGGAAAAGCCACAAAACCATAGAAAACAGATTAGAATACAAAAAGGCCAAAGCTGCAGCAAAAAGCACTATCCTCCAAGTCCAAAAAAGAGGAATGGCATAGGTTCACAGAATCTCTAGACCTAAATGCTAACCTAAGTGACAGCTGGAGAAAGATCAAAAGATTAAATCAAGGGCCAAGATCCACCATGCCCACCTTGCTAAAAGAAGGTACCAAATATGAGACAAACCTAGAAAAAGCAAACCTACTGGCCGAACAATTTCAAGAAGTCAGCTCAGACTCTTAACTTAGACCCAGACTTTAAGATATACAGAGAACAGGCAGAAAATAACTTCCTTCCCCCTCTAAACCAAGAAGATCCTTTCAAACTAACAAACAGAATAACTATGGAAGAGCTTGAGCAAGCCCTATCAACCAAAAAGTTAGGGTCGACCCCAGGCCCAGATCTTATCACTTACCAAATGCTAAAAAACTGCCACGTAAAACCAAACACCTTATCTTAGAGCTCCTCAATGATATTCTTGAGAAAATTTGTTTAACTAACATATGGATATTACTAAGGATGATGAACTAGATGAATTGATAAAATGTGTCTGTGTGAGATACTGTATATTACAATGGATGGGAGGGTGTTAATATGTACAGTACCCCTTGGAGGGTAAACAATACAGAATGAATGTGAAGGAGAGTGAGAGAACAAAAGTGTGTTTATCCTTTGTTTATATGTGTTTTAATTTACTTGACTACATATGCAGATATACATGAAGAGGATGGAAGAAGGAAAAAATGAGTCATACAATGTTTTTTTGTTGATGCTCCTTGGTTTTTTTTGGGGGGAGGTTCTTTATACTAGCTGTGAAAAGTCAACCAGTTTGTGTGTGTGTGTGTGTGTGGAGGTGGTGGGTGAAAAAGAAACAACCTTACTGTCAAGATAAACTACAGCATGTGCACATCTAGCATTAAGACTCTGTGGTGTCGTGCATAAACTTTAAGTATGTTTCTATACTGTGCTCATTACCCATGTAATCAATCTGCATAAGTTCCAGTGATTCTGTGACCTTGATTGATGCCACTGCAGGATTCGGTGTCTTTATAAAGTTTATGTTTCTGGCAGACATGACACCTGTTTATCTGAAATGCCGGATTGGTTTCAATTACATTTTTACATTGAGAAAAAATAGCATCAGCTATTACTAAATTTCCAATGTGTGACTCCATATGAATCCCAATAGTGACCATAATTTCTCAAGCAGTAAAAAATTGCAAGGGATGCCACCTGTACTTTATTTAGAGAAAAAAAAGTTAAAAAAAAAAGTTAGTGGTTGACGACTAGGCTTCTATTTGTTCATTAATGCCAAAACAACTTACATAATGTACAACATTAGCTTTCACCGCTCCCCAATGGTATACGCTGGTAATTTTTTGCACTGTTGCATCTATACCACAGTGACCTCCTCCTCTAGAGGCGTGACATTTTTCTGAAATTTCAGCCACTCTCTCAAGGCTTGTGATGTGACGAACTCAGTCTGCTCCCCAGTAATGAAAGCACAAGTGAGGACCCCATCTTTAAAAAAGATAACAGTTTTTAATAGGCTTAGATGTGATGCTCGCTTACGCACAAAAATGGTGCACTTTACAAGCTTCACACCACTCACACATTGTTTCTTGCACATTGTGCTTTACAAGTGGGGAAGTGTACTAAATAAATCAAAATAGTTACCTTTCAAAATGTGTCTTAGACTGATTCTTTATTCTCTTGTTATCCTTTAGTTGCACCCGACCGGTATTTATGCATGGTAAGGTATGTAAGGTAGATGTTCTGTGGTTTTCCACTGTTGTGGCATCCATCATTTATTACTGCTTATGCTGAAACCAACACTTGAGAACTGCCACGGTGATAAGTTGCAAACAGATTATGTTTTGTGGTTCTACAATATACAATCTCCGGACATCACTGCACAGAGGAAATGACCTTTGAAAGGTGTAATGAACTGTGACCTTAAGGGCATGCACAGACCACAATAAGATGGTCATTCAGGAAAAAGGCATCAGGGAACGCTACAAGGGAACATTCCCCAGGCACGCTTGAATATTCCTCTTTTTCCAAAAGATATAATCAACTAATGAAAAGAGACAACGATAATGCCAATGATAAACTTTATTTGTCCCAGTGGGCAATTTGAATATGGGAATGTGCTCTAGTTCAACAACGAGAAAAAAAAAAAGAAAAGAAGTAGGCAAGTAACATATATATATATATAGATAGATAAACAAAAGTTACAACAAGGAAATCAAGTATGCACCTACACACACACATCATTTACAGCTCATCTAAGATTGAGCAACTGGACCGCAGATGGCACAAATGATATCAGGTGTCTGTTACTCTTACATATAGGCATGGCATAGCGTTTACCTTAGCATAATAATACAAATTCTTTTGTTAGCACATGTTCAGGTAATCATAAAATACATGAAGCTTTCCGTACTATTTGCTGATCACAAAAAAGCTAAATCCCTCTGTTTGATACCAATTATCTTAGAACAGATGTTCAAAACACTGTTCAGACTATTCCTATCATGGACAGAGAGATTGCATACCCATCATACAAATGATTATATCATCCAAGGACAATTTAGACCTCCAGAAAGCAGTTTTGTTGTTTGCAAATCAAGTAGAAATGAACAAACATTGTTCTTGTTGATAGAAATTCAAAATAAAGCATTAGCCTTCAGAATTATTAAATGCCGTGGCAGTAGAATTCTTTGTCAGGATGTGGATACTATCATGATTAGGCTCTGCAAAATCTTGTAATCATAAAAAACTGAACAAAAGAAGATTGTGTAATGATCGGGATTATAAATGCAAACGATTGAATATATTTATTATTATATGAATATTACTTTCAAGATCTGAAGACGCGAATACCTGAATACTTGGTCACATTGCTTACCGTACACTACTTTTACGGTTTTGATAACTAAGCAAACAACACTTGATGAAAAGCAACATGATATTACTGAAACTATTTACACTGGGTATGTCTGAAAATTTTTATTTTATTTTTATTTAGCTGGGTAGTTTACTTTAGTGTAGTTCTGCATACTATGGTATGCCTCCATGCATGGATGTATACAGAGGGCCTTCTTACATGTTTTGCACTCATATCTAGAGCGAGGAGTCCTTCTCCTACGGTAGTCAGTGTCTTTACCTTCTGCCTTTAGCCTATGATAACAAACATTACAATACCTTTTACTTTTAAGAGGAACAAGATAATGCTTTCCCTCAAAGCGAAGCATTTCTGGCAGTACTTGTTGTACTACTGCGGATCCTGTTGGTTGGTCCTCATCATTTGCTGGCCGGGTCACCAAACCTTCACCTACAGAAATAACAAAATCCTCCAGCGACATACCTGGCTTACCAACCATTTTTCTGACCTTTAGGTATAAACAGTGGGCTTGCACCATGGTGAGAGAAAGCAGATGGAAGGCAAGCTTCTTCCACCATTTCATGGTCTTCCTGTGAAAAGGGTTGTAGGCAATCATTTGATCACTGTGGTCGACCCCTCCCATGTATTTGTTGTACTCCACAATAGCTGTGGGCTTCTTCTTTTCATTGAAGCGTGTCTTAACAGCGACCATCTGAGGCCTGTGAATGGTGGACAGAACTGCCACATCATTTTTGTCCATCCACCGTAGCACCACAGTGTTTTTGAAGCGTCTAAAGTCAGCACCACCACGGTCAATCTTCATGTCCATGAAGTCTTTTGGCAGACCCGGTTTGTTGCTCATAACAGTTCCGACGAAGCCTGTGTTGCTGGAGGCCAAGTCCTCAGCAAGAGCTGGACTGGTGTAGTACCTGTCTGTGTACAGGCAGTAGCCGAGAGACTTCAGAGGCTCCATGAGACGCTGAACAACATCATACGGCTTATTGCTAAGTCCAGGCATGCCACACAATACCTCAAACCGCCAGACATACCCAGACTTGCTTTCACAGAGCTCATATAATTTTATTCCCCACTTGATGGGCTTGTCCTTCATGTACACTCTGAAGCTTAGTCGTCCCCTCCATGGACACAAGGCCTCGTCAATGCTGATATGTTGTTCTGGGATGTATGTAGTCTGGAATGCCTATAGAACATGATGAGCAAGAGTTATATGGTTATTTATATATATTTCATTTTTATACTTCCCTGTAGGTTACTTTTGGGAAGTTGCAAGCTGATTATTGCAACATTTCATTGCTATTTCATGACTAGTGATGCAAAAGGGTGTGTGGTACTCTTGTATTGTTAATGTAGACAAATATATAAATCAATTTTATTCATAAAGTAGTACTTTTGAGAGATAATTATGTATTGTGTAAAGCTGCATGCAATTTAGTATGCAGTAAAAATAATTACACTGACAGGGACAACCGGTGGGTGCATGCGGTTATCAACAATATGGTAGTGGTTTAAAAAAATTAATAAAGATAAATGTATTTGATATATAGCCTATAAAAAAAAATTATATTATAAAAGTATGTAAAATCTAGCAGATAAAAGTTAAATGAAATATATAATGAAAAAATACTTACATTGTTCAAATGGTTTACTAGAGGTCTCACTTTGTGAATTGGATCATGACCATGTTGTCCCTTTGGCACTGCTTGAGAATTATCGTTTAAATGAAACATTGCAAGAATGCTGAAAAACCTATCACGTTTCATTATCCGGGAAGCAAATGTTGATTGCAGAAATGCACGTTTTACCCAGTAATCACTGAGTTTGGGCTTGATCACAACACTCATGTGTGCAATGATGGCCAGAAAATTTTTTATTTCGTGCAGCTTAACAGGCTTCCATGTATTTACATTAGACGTACTTGAAAGACGCGTATTAGATCTCTTTACTTTATCTATTACTTGCCTAGCATAAAGATTTGTCTGGCTCTTCATTTCTTTAATTTGTTTATCACCGATGAAGAGCTTGTATAAATCAATAGGTTTACAATCTTCCAATGGTGGAAGATCCTGTGTGTTTTTCAAACCTGGTGTGGCCCTAAATTCCGGCAGCAGAGGAAAACCACGAAGGTTTTTACACCATTCGTGGTCAAAATCCCCTTCTTCCGTAGCAGGAATGTCCTCTGGCACGTTAATTTCGACGAGACTGGTTGTTTCAGATGCACGATGTTCATGATCATAGTCGAGTTCAACATCATCATCATCATCATTCTCGTCGCGCCCATCGGTGATGTGCTGGTCTGCTAGCAGAGTTTCATCGATAAATTCCTCTTCATCTCCCTCTACAAATATGCTCTCCTCTAAATATAAACTTTTGTCTTCGTCATATTCTTCAACTACCATGTCCAACTCCATCTCGTCGTCGGAATCACTCAGCGACAAATCGCAGACCTCTCGAGCTGTTAAGGGTCCCGCCATTTTTCCAAAGGAAAAGACAACGAGGGAGAGCACTAAGACTTCCTGTCAAACGGCCTTCGTCATGTAAGGGACACAACTGTGTTCAGAATTGTTTGAATTAGCTTAATTATTAATTAATTTCTACTAAAAACGCACTGTATTACTCCTTAAAAATACAACAATATTTCGCATGGATTGTTAATGGCAAGATAAGCCTAATATTTCCACTTTGGCGAGGGAAGTACTCAGGAAGAGTTTACATATTAAAAACGGACAGGACACTGAACAATTGAACACAAAGACACTTCTGTGTTTCACATTTATGATAAGAAATGTAGCGTGCAGTAGCAACAAATTTTTCGAGTAGGAGTGTTGTTACCGTTTTATTGTAAACATGTGAATATTACCTTGGATGCTTGATAATATTATATGCGGAGAATTCTATGATCAGGTGCATTTAGAGCGAAGCTCATCATACTACAGTAGTTCAGCATAATCCTTGTCGTCAGACAAACCCCGAACAAAAGAAAAGGTTAAAATGTTTTACATAAACCACATTATTATGATTGTTACTTTGTAATCATGCTGTTTATTGTAAACCGTCCCAGACTCTAAAGACTGGTCTGGGCGATCGAGGTGAGAAATGAACTCTGGCGCTAGATCTCTACGTCTCGTAATTTCTCCATGTTGAGATAATAAAGTTGAATTGAATTGAATCAATGTAGTCTAGACTCTAGACTTTGTCTTAGACATGTGGGGGTCGCGGGTAGCCAGCCACCCGATTGCATAAGGACCAAAAAAAAAAAAAAAAAAACTTTCTCGCCGCCACAAACACGGGGTCTAGATTATTCTTCTGTCACTTTATGCTGGAGACCCTGCTTCTTCACATTCATGGGAGAAATTGCCAGGAGGACAATCATAGCTTTTTATTGACTCTGACATCTGTGACTAATGACAAACAACAGGACATGATTATAATGATGATAATGACTATGACCATGGCAGTGATAAATGACAAGACAGAGTAAATAACAATGTCAGTTCCAAAAAGTCTGTTGAGGATAACTATACAGTGGCGTAGGAACAGGGGGGGGGGTAAGGGGGGCAGCCGCCCCCAAAAAAAGATGCTGGGAAGGCAAGAATGTGAACGTTATTCATTGTCAGCATGGAGCTGGCACCCCCCCCCCAAAAAAAAAAGCCGAGCATCTTCCTATTATATAAATCGTTTTAATCCACCCATGAAATAATGTACTTGTCCTGGAAATTGTTCTTCCGTTAATGATTATAACTTCCCTTTCTTCATGCCAATGTTTATTTATTCAAATTCACTTGTCCGTTCTTGTAAATTTCCGGGGAAAAATCCAACGGGAACGCTGCAGCATTCTGCCAGCCCGACTGATCATCTCGTTTCTGTAGTATCTGTTTTATGACAAAAATAAAGAAGTGAAAATGATAGCAACATCTGATTAGCTGATTACCTCGTCCATTGTAGATACCTTTACATGTTTCGGATGATTATTAGTAGTTGGAGTAGCGCTGGAGAGGGTGATTCCCCAAAGAAATGAAACAGAGTGACGGCGACGTTCACGAAAGTGTGTGTGTGTGTGTGCGTGTGTGTCATCGGAGGTATAAAAGGAACGGCTACTATCACACGAAGCCATCCCCTTTTTTTCTGGAATACTGTTCATAATGTGAATATATGTTTTTATTTATGTTCATCACGTGAAAGAGCAAACGCTTAAGGTCCTTCTCAGGCCACCCTCTCATTGTCCCTTCCATTACCGTTCACAAGTAGTAAAATATTTTCTTTCTTTGAATTTAATTTCGTATGACACCGTATAGGCCGAACAAAGGGAGATAGACTGCTCTAGGATTAGTAAAGTGGATTTATTTCCCCTGATTTAGCATATTACACGAAAAATAAAATTCGTGAAGATGTGGCCAGCAGAACCGTGCGTGTCACATCAGCAAAAAACCCCGATATACCCTGGCAGGTAGAAAGCGTCTAGAATTCCGTGCCTCACTCACATATCCCGATCATTAATTACCAACCGTCACTATGGTAACAATTGACCCTCTGGTGAAAAAGGAAACACGATGGGTGTAACCTCAATACCAAGAAAACTAGTGATACGATGTAGGTAGTGTGTAGGTAGAGTGGCACAGACATGAGGAGAAATAATCGTCAGAGACTGAAACCAAGAAACATTTGGGACTGGAAGAAAGTAAAAGTCGACAACAAAACTACAAAAAAGAATAAAAAAAGAAAAATGAAAAAGACTAAAACAGTAAAAACATGCATTTGTTAAAATCACTATTTTTAACTTACTAAAGGAGTAAAATAATTGTTTCTATTGATCTGGGGATTCTCTTTAATAATATGTAACTTGACATATATATATATATATATGTAAGTATGAGCGGCACTCTTGGAACTTGGAACACACGGGGTTGCATCAAATGTTTATTTTTTCATTACTTTGTCTTTGTTTTTCAGATATATGCTTATCTTTCTGTTGATCATATGTTATGTGCAGGGAACCTATTGCTCAGTTCAAAATCTGTTATTAATTATAGACGATGACAATCGACTTGTAAGCTTTTGGCGAAAACTAATTTCAAGACAATTAAACGCCAGGGGCCTGAACCAGTTCTTTCACTCGTCTGCCCCGGGGATAAGCTGGGTCTCGGCTGGTGTGTGTAGAACACCCGGATTCGTATGGGTACGTGCACCACTCATAACACACAAACAACACTCAATGCCTTTCTTACATGTTTTAGTCACTCTTTTTAAAGTTTGTTTTATTTCAGTTGCAGAAAGAAAAAGTTCATCTAAAGTAAAAAAAAAAAAAAAAGCTAGCAAACTGACGTTTGTCTCCCCTTCCCCTAGCGAGGGCTAATCATTAATTAAGCTTGTTAATCTGATTAGATAGGCAAAACGATTGGTAAAGTAGGGCAATAGAGACTTAGAGTCTACCAGTTGAGATATACAACTTTGGAAGATTTCTTCTGGTGAAGTTTTCCAAAGAGGAGATTCCCTACCCAGCTCTCAGAAGCCACCCTGCAAAAAAGCTATGGTTTTCTCCATAAATATTTAGATCCCGGCGATTTTGGACTGAGACTTTATCTCCAGCACGTAAGATAGCGAGGTAGGAGTAATCGTTACTTGTGTCATCCGCACTTAGATAAGTAGACCGTAGGGCGATGTCTTCATTGATGCATAAATCCCATTGTGCTTCGACTCCTCCTCGCTGAAAGGACTGAACCGCGAAGACGTAGACCCCCGGGAGAGTCGCCGTGAAAATCCCGGTGTTAGGGTTGTATCCCCCGCCTGTGTTGTTCAGCTCCTTGTTAAACACCATCGTCCCAGTACGAATAGTTACTTCAATTTGCTGAAAAGTGGCCTTGAAGTAAATGTTTGCATTAAGCACAGCTGCAAATAGGGAAAACTCCCATTAAAATGTAATTCACCAAGTGGAGATATTTTGTGCATGAAAACAAGTGTATATGTTAGGGTATCAGTTCTCACTCATTTGAAAAAAAGCCCTTACGAGTTATAAAAAATGAAGGTGATCTTTATTGGTGATATCGAAAGTCAAGAAAAAAGTCTGAACCTAAATATATATCTTGAAGCAGACGGGAAAGGCTTGTTTACTTTGGATATAGTTTCCCCCGTGAACATATTAGCATCACAATCAATCATAAAAGCACAAGTATATAAGCATTCTCACACTGCACACTCATTACCTACACACTCTACATACACACTCTATCTATACACTACCTACTCATTTACTACCTACACTCACTACCTACACACTCACTACCTACACAGTTACCACCGACACACTACCAACCTAAACTCTCTACCCACACATCTACTACCTACACATCTACTACCTACACTACCTACACAGTTACCACCGACACACTACCTATCTACACACTCTACCCACACACTCACTACCTACACACTCTGCTTACAAACTACATACACATTGACTACCTACATATCTATTACCTACACACTCACTACCTACACACTTACCATCTACACACTTAATACCTACCTGCACACTTAGTACCGACACATCTACTACCTACATACTTATTACCGACACACTCTACCTACACACTACCTACATATTTACTACCTACACACCTACCACCTACACATCTACTACCCTACACACTCACTACTTACACACTTACCACCCACACACTCACTATAAGGTGACCAGACGTTTCGGGAGCGAAAGCGGGACGCATGCTGATGATGGTGTCGTCACCGACAAAGAGCGCCGAAAAAAGAGTGGTGGTGGGGGGGGGGAGCCTTGTGAATCGAGAGGATGGGCGCCCGCCGCTGGCACTGCAACCTCTAGGCCCTAAGCGAGAGGTGTCAAAGGTGCTTGTTTTTGTAGTTATTTGACGACACAGTGAATCTTTCTCTTCCCGTTTCTCCATCACCAAACAACCTACATTAGTTTACACACACACTTTACGCCAGGGGTGGGCAAAGTACGGCCCGTGGATGTCTTTGGATCGGCCCGTCTGCCAAAATGTGAAATGCACTTGTTTTCATTTTTTAAAAATTCAGCGTAGGTTAATTTGTTTAAAATTTATTTTATCAAGTACAACAGATTTAGAAATCGTCAGTCCGTAACATTCTAACACAGACAAAGTACAAAGATAACAAATAACACTATGGCTGACATGTCTGATGGAGTCGTTAGAGACCGTTGGGGACTATCAAAGGAAAAGCTGGCTTTAAAGTTTTATTGTGAGCGAATTCAAACAGCTTCACTTTACACAACAAATTCGGTCAGTGAACGCCATTATGTACTCATTTATTGTCCATTCCATTATCACTATATTTGTTGTGTAGTCAACTAGTCTGGGGATTTTGCAGATTTTGGTATTTTACCAGCCCGCGGCATTGGTAAGAATTTTGAGACCGCTCTGCGAAAAGAAAACTTTGGCCGCTGGTCTACACTGTAGATCCTCGATACCATATTATTGCGTGTAATACTATCGCAGCCAGCAAAAATAGCAAAATAAAACACATTATTGCAAAACTATTTAACTGCTGTCCCGAAAATAGTTTGGCTTATAAATTGATCACGGTGGTGTCACGGGAAGTTTGGAGCGGGAGGAGGATGAAAAAGAGGAGGTTAGCACGAGAAAGATAATTTAAGCACGAACTTGTATTACTGGACAGCTTGCAGACGATTTGCTTTCAGTTAACTACTAGAACGAGGCTTTTGACGAAATTGCTCCTGGTTTATTCACATTCATTGTTTAAGGTCGTTGAGACTAATAGCGGGGAACTTCGCAGGAGGCTGACCGCGCGGTGGGTGGATAGGCGGGTAGGGAGGAAAGTTAATGCCACTGGGAAGTAGGGGGAACTCCGACAACTGTAACCAAAGAAGCTGACACCGGAGGGACGATCAGACGACCACCAGCATCGCCGTGCAATAAGATATCGGCCGTCAGGTCATTATCTTTCTGGTCACGCGTCAAACACCGGAACCTGCGGAGCAACGAACATTAAATAGGGATCGACAAAAAGGCAGTAAACTAATTGACAAATTTGAAATTATTAGTCAAACGGGGATAGGCAAAAGTCAAAACCAAAGGCATAGATGCGATTCAATGTACGGTGATCAGATATTTTAAATACAAACGGGACATTGATCGACTTTTTAGATGAAAGCCAGAGAGCGGGACATTGGGCGTCCCGCCTGGACATTCTATGAGCAGACGGGACACGTGGTCAAAGACGGGACTGTCCCGCTTAAATCGGGACGTCTGGTCACCTTAGTAATTTACTACTTACTTACTAACTACCTACACACTCAGTACCTACACATTTACAAGAAACCATGCAGAAAGGCACACAGCGCAAACGTTAGCCGTCCTGCTGGTCTGTTTAATTTCTTCTTACCAATCTTATTCTCAATGCCGAGATGTTTCAGTTGCAGTTGTTCGACCATCCATGTTATCGATGAAATATAGAGGTTGATATCGTCCGCCCCTGAAAGATAGGTCATATGCATTTACTTAAAAAAATTCAGCTTTATTTACTTGTGTTAATGTCTCACCAATAAAATGTCTATTTTTGCATCGCCTCCTGTATAAATGTATAAATAATTACAAGCAAGTGAACAGATTTGTCATTCTACAGTGTGTTTGCCATTCTTACTATTTGGTGGAGCCAATGCCAAGATCATCACCAGGGCCAGAAGTGCTGTGGCCATTGCGGACTCTCTGAAACGTGAAATGTTAGCCTGTTACACTCACTTGTCATGCTAGAGATTAGCGTGGTTTTGTTGACATGTGGATTTATTAACAAATCGTGAATTGGATGTCAGGTGTCTATTTTGAAGGCTATTCAGACTGTGGTGGACATGTCAGAGAGTATTGCGCACTCTCGGCTATCAGGAACCCGAAGTAAAAACAAAAATGTTTTATCATAGTTTGATGATGATGATGATGATGATGATGATGTCCATTTGTAATGCGCAGGTATTCATTCAGAAGAATGCTCATTGAACAGTAAATAAATAGATAAAACACCAAGAAAGTAAAAAATAAAGACAGAAGTGTTGCTTGGTTGTTAAAGTTTTAGTCCGTCTTAAATAAACAGATGGGTCTTCAGTCTTTTTCGAAACGTGGTTGGTGAGGTGATGGTGGACAGTGACGACAAAGAAGTGATTAACCTTTTACAGCTTATTATGCAATGATTACATTAGAACATTGCATGATTACATTAAATTCGAATCGTGAAATAACGAATGGAAAGCAGTCCATCGATTACAGAAAAAATACTTGAAAACACACTTCAACAGTTAGTTGATTACATTCGTATTTGATGTTACTGCACTGGGAATATGTCTTGATGATGGCCACAACTTACTCGACACACACCATTTACACACATACACGCAGTAGTATATATAAATTTAAAACCTAAATTCATGAAAAAAACTCCTCTCTTTGCACCTACTTATCCACACACTTTCACACGCATGTGCATAAAACATGCACCTATAGTGCATGCACAGACATACCTAAGTGCGATACTAACATGCAGACACACACACACACACACACACACACACACACACACACACACACACACACACACACACACGAACACAGCTGGTCATAGACGACATAGAGTGTGTCTACAGAAAGTAGATCATAAGGTGCTTAGAGACGGTAGATCATAGAATGTCTACAGAAGGTAGGACATACAGTGTCTACAGAAGGTCAGAGAGTCTGTCTACACAAGGTTACAGGCAATAGTTCTGCAGCCTGCACACGACAAATGGTCGAGTATTTGTTTCTCAATAGAGTTACCGAACTAGATGGCTATGAATTATTAAATAAAAGTAATACTGTACCAAGAATTAGGATACTCGTCATCAGTTAAACTCTTATTGTAAATAGCACCATACGATTCCCAAGGAAACAGATTAAAACTGCGATGACTATACACTGAGGCCCTTTAAATATTTCTGTTGTTAAACCTGATTGATTTCTGAGTTACCTGCACCACAAACATGAATGCCAGGTAGACAGTAGACCAGCACCATAAACATGTTGCCTTCCTCGTACATAGCATACCGAATAAACTGCATCTGAAGGAGGAACTGGGTACAAAGCGCCGTATCAAACATCTTTCACAGAAAGGGAAAGCAGACCAACTCATACCAAACCATGTCCACTAATACCAAGACTAATAGAATTCATGTAGAAAACGTTTAAGTGTACGAGGAAATAGACAGCCATGATAATAGACCTCGTGGTACTAGACGTTTCTCCTTCCTCTACTGAGGACACCTGCCTTTTCCCGGTAAATTAACGATGTAGCACTATCACCAAGAGTAACAGTCCAATGTCCCGGGCTCTATTATCTTACCTTACGCTGGTCTTGCAAGAAGTGTAAATTCTGAAAAGACTCTCAGACTCTTGAGGACACGAGTTCGGTGGAGAACGGTTGAAGGTATTTATCACTTTGAAAGTCGTCACGTGTTTGTTTCTTGTCGTTTACTCAGTCAGAGACAAAAATTATCCATAAAATAAAAAACGTCTCTTGATAGAAATAGAAGGTAACTGTGATAAAAAAGGGGAGATAACGTCACACTAAAACGTTGTTTGGTTTGGGTAACCAACTGTTGAGTTCACCTGAGTGTAGTTACCTCACAGATCTTGGAGAAATGTTGACAGCTGCTTTAGCAAAATAACGGTTTGAGCGGAGGCCTGTACACTGTGTAGTATGTGCGTGTGTGAACATATCTGACAGTGACTGTGCCAGTATGTACCTGTAAATGTTTGCACTGTTGTGTAAGTGGAGACGTTGCAATCCTCGTGGCACTACGTTGCTCGAGAGTTTTAACGGGGACATCATAGGACTGGTGGATGCCAGAGGTAGACAGACATGTCTAATGTAATAGTCATTCTTGTGTATTGCTTGCGCATGCATATCAGCCTAAATGAAAAAAAAAAGTTCTTTGAGCAAATTTGTGAATGAAACAGGCCAGTAGTTTCTTACAATAAAATCATTGGGTTCGTTTCATCTTAGCAAACTGAAACTGCAAATCTGGACTTGTATTCATGGACATCAGCAATTTACCCCTTGGCAAAATTTAATTGTCTCGCCTTGGGTAGAAACTAGCAAACTCCCGATTCATGAGCCCATGAGTAAGTAACTTTATCTACACGACTGGCGCAGAATAAATTCTCCAACAAAATTCTTCCCCCTTCTCATTGAGTACGCACTATTTAGTCGGAGGATAAGTCCATAAATAGAAAACTACCCCAAAATAAAACATAAAACAATAACATCAGTCATCGGAAAAAGTAATCGGAAGTTGGTTTCTTCAACAAGCTAGCTGGTAGTAAAACGATTTGGGTAAACCTACCTCGAGCACTTGAATATGAAGATTTAGCCACTCAGTTATCCAACTCGCGTACGATAACACACTGACAGGTTGAGTAAAAGTATTTTGTGACTAAGTGCCATGGAGAACTAATTTTGAAAGCGATTGCGAGTGCGTGTGCGTGCGTCTGTGTGTGTGTGTGTGCGTGTGTGTGTGGGTGTGTGTAAGACAATATCAATGTTTATGTCTACCAACGTTCACTTTAAGTTTTTTTTTCTAAATGTCCTTTCCGGTCGTAATTATGAAAATGGTGTACATAAATAAGGTATTTGTGTATCTGCACCTGGTGCTCACAATTAAAAAAAAATCATCGGCGAACACAGGGTTACACAGACTGCAAGATTATGCGGGGTGTAGGAGCCGCCATTCCAACGGTTGTTTTGTTAAAGCAGCTGTCAACATTTCTCAAAACTCTGTGAGGTAGCTACCCTTAAATGAACTGAACAGTTGGTTTCCCAAAGAAAGCAATATCCTAGTGTGACCTTCTCACAATGTTTTCTCACAGTTACCTGTTACATTTTACCAAGAGACGTTTTTGATTTGATGGCTAAAAGGGTCTCTGACTGAGTAAACAGCAAGAAGCAAACACGTGACGACTTTCATCAAATGCATAAATACTTGCAGCTGATCTTCATTGAGCTCATGTCAACGTCTGACAAGTTCTTTCAGAGTCTAAACGTCTTACAAGACCATCAAAAGGTAAGTTAGTAGAGCCCGAGATATTGGACTCTCCCTGTTGGTAATTGTGCTTCATCGTTTTCATCAGGAAAAGGAAGTTGTCCTCAGAAGGTGAAGGAGAAAAGTAAACTACTTTAATAATAATCATATATTTCTTCTTTTCCAGAATAAAATAGATACCATTTAGCATTACAAGTAGACACCATTTAGCATTTGAAGTAGATACCATTTAGAGTGACAGGCTTACATTTTACTTTTCAGAGTCCGCAATGGCTGTTGCACTTCTGGCCCTAGTGATGACCTGGACGCTAGCTCCATTGAGTGGTAAGAATGACAGACACGCTTTGGGATGACAAATCTTTTTTAAGTGCATGTAAACATCCTTACACTTAAACAGAATCTCATGCTAAAGTGAACCGTTTATTGGTGATGGATCGACAAAGGAAATAAATCTAAATATTTAATTTTCAAATGATCCCGTTTCTGCAAATCTTCATTTGTCTTTAGTTCCTGTTTGACTGTTTACAGTAGAGGTGTTGTAAACTGTCTGCACAATCACTGTTTCCGACAGACATCTGTCAGGGGATTTGGCTCTGGTAATAGCATTTCTGGTAGTAGTTTTAGAGTGCGTTAAGGTGAATTAAGGTGTATGTGGAAATCTTCTAAAAGAAATGTTCATGACCTTAATTTTCAGGCGCGAGCGATGTCCTCGACAGTTTGGAGGCTATAAAATCGACTGCTACCAGACTGTGGTTTCATTATGACGAGATGGAAAAGAAGACGGGTAAGATGACTTGAAACAGACCGGCAGGACGGGCAACCGACTGCTTTGTGCGTATTCCTGGATGATTCCTTGTGAATGTGTAGGTAGTGGAGGTGTAAGGTAGTGAGTTTGTAGGTAGTGAGTGTTCAGTGTGAGAATGTTCATGTCTTTGTGTTGCTATACTTGGTTATGGTGCTCAATGTGCTCCTTAAATGTGAAAGTACTTGACGACAGATTTCCATCCCTCCTACCAACGAACCAACCAATAACCATCATTCTTTTTTTGTATAACTTGTAGACTTTTTTAAAACTAGGTTGGGACTGATGTAAAATGAAGGTATAAAATGTCTCCACTGTTTAAAAAAACAATACTTGGTGAAATATATTTTGAACGTTTTATTTTTTTCAATTTCAGATGCGCTTAATGCACTAATTTACTTCCATGCCACTTTTCAAACTCATCAGACTATCTCTCGTGGGACGGTGATATTTGACAAGGTGCTGACCAACAAGGGCGATGCATACAACCCTGCTATGGGGTCCTTCCAGGCGCTACGTGATGGGGTCTACGTCTTCGCGGTTCGGGTTTTTACACGTGGAAGTACCGTTGCAAACTGGGATTTACACGTCAATGGTCGTTTGATCCTACGTTCTAAGTCTAGAACGCTGGGTGACTCAAGTAACCAATTCGTGTTCTTCGTTAACTTAGAGGCTGGAGATCAAGTCTCAGTCTACAATAGTGAAGCTCTAAATATTTATGGAGAGAGGCACAGCTTTTTTTCCGGGTGGCTTATGAGAGCTTTTTAGGGATTGCCTTCTGGTGAAGACTAAAACAAGAGAATTTTTTTTGAAGTTTAAAGCATCAAGAGTCCAGCCGGTGACAATCACAATACGTTGCACGATCAGCCCTCGCTAGAAGGAAAACAAATCAGTTTACTAGCTTAGCTCCAGGCGAATGTTTTATTTCTGAAACTGAAATAAAGCATCCGAGTGAGTAAAAAATGTAAGAAAGACTTTGACTGTTGTTTCTGTGTTATGCGTGCGTCCACATACTCATAAAGCCAAATATCCTACAAAGAGAAACCTAAAGTCAGAAAAACCCCGTCTGTGTGCTGTGAATTGTCTCACTTCTGCACTTTGCATCCCCAAGTCTCTCCGCTCTCATCTCTGCCAGACATTGTCTTACTCTGAGCTGTCCCGGCATGCTCGAGTGTATTATATTCAAGTGTGTCTTTCTGTCTGTATTATCCCTTCCTTTGTATAACACATTAAGCCCTAAGCACGGCGGTGCGCTGTACAATTTGCCTTTATTGGTAGCATTATGTGTTACGAGTCCGTCCAAAATTTCCTGCCTAAGGTGAAGATGGGAGAGAAGCTGCTGTTTTTTATGATAATAATGAAAATGAGGATAAGATGAAGAGAATAATAAAGAGAAGAACGACTGCTTAAACCTCATTCCTTTACAAAAATTCTCTTCTTAACTATCCCTTTTATTTTATCTTGTGTTTAGAAAATCTTTTTTCATAAGGAACGTAAGGAAAAGTGTCTTATTTCCGAAGTTATCATGCGTGTCCATACTCCGCAGACAGTACTTCTGTTTTTGTGGGACATCATTGTAACGAATTTATAATTACACATCCAAGAGTCAAACATCAAATGTGGGGTCTGTTCACCACTTTATAACTTGGGAAACAAGAAGCTTGTCCTGGAGTTCCCCATGTTACTCCAAGGCAACGACTTACCCTCGCATCATAGCTAGGGTCCCATGGGTTCTACGTCTTCGTATTCAAACCTTTACTAACGTCAGTGTTGACGCTATTGGGAATTTATACACTAATTAGAAGATGGCGCTGCGAGTTGTTCTCAAAGCCCGGGCGACATGAACACGTGATTCCTGTGACTCTACAGACTGGAGATCATGTTTCTGTCTCTAACAGTGAATCTACAGGGTGGAGATAATGTTTTTGTCTCTAACAATGACTCTACAGGCTGGAAATCATGTTTCTGTCTCTAACAGTGACTCTACAGGGCGAAGATCGTTTCTGTCTGTAATAGTGACTCTACAGGCTGGAGATCATGTTTCTGTCTCTAACATGACTGACTCGCCACTAACCTTCCCCGACATTGAGAAAAAGGACATCGCTAGTTTTGCAGTGGACACGGCACAGCGACAACCAAACCTTTAATCATCGTGAAAACAAAGACGGAGAAGATCGGCAACACTTTAAAAGCCAAATGAATAAAGTACGATCTCAGTTTGGAATATGATAATAATTAAATACTTAATTTTCATTATTATAATATTTATAAATATAAATATTAATTACTTCATTAAAACTCTTTTAGAACCAATGACAATTGTATACATGTGTATTGAATTAGAAAAGTCATGTACGCCCCACTCTGAATGTAAAGCCCACAATATTTCGCACGAAGGTAAATATTTTAGTTATAATTTCTTCAACACGCACAGAAATTGAGCCCGTTGCAGTCTTTGTGCCATCTCCATAGCGACACCAGAGGGAAAAATGTTTTGAGTCCTTAAGCCACAGGTCTTCGTCAAAAAGATTATTTGCCACCCTCTTCATGATCTCTCTGCGTGGTAGTGGTCTAAATGAAAAAGGGAAGAAATTCCAACATTATCAGACGGATGATGAATGAAAAAGGCAAGTACAATTAACTTGTGAACATATGGATCAGTTACAGACCACAAAAACGAAAAATATATCTTTGAACGAAGAATGAAAGAAATGATTTTCCTCAAGGGAAATGTGTGCGTTATATATATATATATATTGTTGATAGTAGTTACTGTGAATTCTTAAGCAAATTCAAAAGAGCTTCCTAGAAATTACACCAAGTATGAAGTAAGCCATCTGGAACGTCATTGAAATGCGGCTTTGTTCGAAGTTTAGCCTTTACTTCGTATGATACCATATTTCTCAGAATGATTTTCAAAGTGGATTTTTATATTTCAATATAAGTGTAAGCAATCTGATATTTTCCTTTGCTACTTTGCCTTTATCTTTCTGTAGAAGAATAGCATCGCGAAATAACGATAAAAAACACTGAATTTAACGACAACTAATTTTACGTTATTAGGGGGAGAAACTGTATAAACTAACTGCTACTAAGCCGTGAGATTGTTTTGCTTTAATTTAATAGTTATTCTGACAGAAAATTGTAGTTTAAACGGTTGTTGAATATTTAGTGACTCTTGCAGTAAAACGAATAAACTGCAATAATGTAACCTAAGTAATCGTAGCAATAAGCATGTTAAGACAAAGTAAGAAAGCACGTTTGAGTAAATGATCCTCACGTCCTCTCCCCATCAAAGATGTTACTGCGCGCCGCCATATTTTTGTCAGCGACCTCGTAGAAATTGTTTATTCGCACGTCCCTGGGCCTCTGACATTTGGAACTGGACACATGGTTAGAGTAACCGTATTCACATACTTTGGCACGTGTCATATGAACTACTGTCTCATCACCTACACACATATAAACCATATAAAATGCAGATTGCTGAATCAGTTTTATATGTCTCGTGATGAAGCTACACAGAAACGATTTGTTTATCTCCTGTTCGCTGGTCTGTCGACTATTAAAAGACAAAAAAAAAAAAAACCAACAACAACAACAAAGAAAAGAGCTAAAATAGTTCCGATTGTACATTGTGGCGTCAGTAAAGGTAAAAGGTCGTCCCCTACCTTGAGGAGTGAGGTGGTAGAGATAAAAATTTGATGGGGCTGGTTTTCTTAAGTGAGGGTATATGCAGTTTATGGAGTCAGGTACTCATTTTGTCCAACTGGATTGATTGGGGTAGGGGGAGTTTGCTGCACTACACGCATGTCAAGACAGGGACGTATCTCAGTAAGAACACCAGCGCTCTAACACCTCGGCTCTGCGTCATGTTTGTATTCTGTATCGATAGTGTGCTGGTTCCTTGACCTATCAATGAAAGTGAGAATTAAAAAAACTAAGCTGAGAAATTTCACTGCTTGATGAGCTTCTTTGTCGTGATTACGAGTCTCCTCTACAGCTTGTCATCTGTCTTTACTGTCATGTCCACATCTTTCAGGTCGTGTGTAAGTGGTAGTTCCATTTATCTGCAGCAGTAAGTGTCAATGGAAGCAAAGCGGAAGACGAGAGGGAAAAACCTAAACGCTCTGGGACTTTGGGGCAGATCTGGATAAGTCTTCTCATAGACAACAGCCACCAATGCACAAAACGGCTCACTTCTACAAGGTTAGTCAGCCGCTGCTCTTGCCCTCACCCCTAGTTTTCAGCCTCTATAAAAGGTATTCAATACCAGGACGTAGTATTCAGCCTGTATAAAGGGTAGTCATCACCTGTAGTATTCAGCCTGCATACAGGGCATTCATCAGCAAGACGTAGCCTCTTGTGAACAAAGAATCCACGTGTAGTAATTCCCTGATATGCGACTAAGGGCAGGTTTGTTAATGGAGAGCATGTCTTTCTATGTAATCGCGTAGTGAGCTCTGAAAGCGCACGTCTACCAGCATAGCCCGGACATTTTGAACTATTTACATAAAGTCTCTTGTCTTTTTTCTTTCAAGAAGAAAGGTTTGCTAATAATCTGACATCATTTTTGTGGTCTTACGTTTGATACAAATTTGTGTTTGGATGGACACAGCACCAAAAGCGACACTGTATTTTCATGCATTTTATTAATAAAGTATTTTGATAATTCTTTCTATCCCTATATATGTATATATAGAGTTTATATCGTTATAACGTATACAGTGTGAGTAAGGATCCGAATCGTTGTTAGCCATAAATAGTTTTTGAAAACAGAAGCAGACAAATGACTCTGGGCTAAGTAAAACACAAGGTGATTTTTTAACTCTTTTTAAATATAAACTGAAATTTGCTATCTCAAGCTCTAAAAAAAAATAACCAAGTATACATTTTAACCTCTAAAGTATCAGATTTCTAAAAGTTAAATAAATTACTGGTGAAAGTTCTCAACCTCATTCACAATTTATAAACATCATTTTTTTTACATGAAGACAATAAAGTTTTAAGAGGAAAATAAACTAGCATGTGTCCAGTTACCAAGATATACCGCCCAGTGCTGTGTGTCGTCACGACTGATCACCACTATGTCTCCCGGCACCAGAGCCTCTACCTCCCTCTTGTTGTGTTCCTCAGTCGAGTTCGCCATCTCGTCGGTCATTCCCGTCTTGTTGTGTCTATCCGTTGAGTTTGCTGACGACATGACGATCTCTCTCTTTGCTCGTTTGAGCGGTTTCCTTGTCAACGGCTGGCTCATCTCGACCCAGTGAGAGGCAGAGGCGCCACAGACGTCAGTGGCCATGTCTGCAGTATGATTGTCCATTTCTCCGTGACACAGTTTGGATTACCTTAATCAGATGCACTTAAGGTAATAAAACTTTAAGTTAGGCAAGTAAGCTTTGAAAGTTGGAGACAAGGACGACAGAGACAACACGTTTTTTCAAGATCAGATTTGTTTGTGTGTCCTTCAGTTTCTATCTTTGCTGTCTTGCAGTTTTACCTTGCCAAACCCTGTAGGCAGTAAGTGTAGCGTTTCAAGGCTCAAGTGACACGTTGCTATGTTATTCTGTAGCGTTTGATAGCTCAAGCTACATGTCGCTTTGTTAGCTAGATCTGTACCACACTCCTAGGAAGTTACGTGATCGGATGACGCAAACCACCGCATTACATCATACCATGACGCAACCCACCATATTACATCATACCATGACGCAACCCACCATATTACATTATACCGTGACGCAAACAAGGACAGAGTGTGAAAGGCGCCATGGTCTGGTTTAATAGCGGCTGACACGGATTAATCAAGGTGACGATCCATGCCGGCTACAGTTGTAGGGAAAAACGTAGTTGGTCGGCATGGATCACACAGCGATAGAGTCGCCAAGCGATTCTCCTAGCAAGCGGCTAAGGGTTTGATTTGCTTAAACCTGGGGAGAGTGAGTCAAGCTAGGCTGTCTAACGATAGACAACAGTCACCAGAGAGAGAAGAGAGCTGTACGGAGACGGTAGACATTCACTGCAAGTTGTTTAGTGACTCTACTTTTGAGAAAAGATTCTGAGGCAACACATCAGAGAGAAGCGAATTGTACGGACATGGCATTTACTGCAAACTGTTACTGACTCCATTTGTGAAAGATGACAAAAGATTCTGCAGCAAGCAAGTGAGGAAAACTGACCCGTACGGTTATAGCAGGAGTTTTCAATGCAAACCGTCATTGTCTCGATTATCGAGGATACATTCTGCTGCAAGTCATCGGACAGAATTTACGGCGACAGCAGAAGCTTTGATGTGAACCGTTAGCATCTTCACTACCGAGGCGTAGTTCCTATGAGTCAGGTATTGAGCTGAGGGACAGGACCAACTGGGTTGAACTCCAAATTCCGACCTACGGATGTCTTTAACTTTATAAACATCAAATTGGACAAACCATTGTGTCGTCGTTTCGTATTGGATACCAGGTTACCTTTTCGCGTGTTTTGGATTATCTGATCATTGGACCATTTGTTCACCTATTCATCGCATCTTCAAATTATTGGATACCGGGTTACCTGGTCTCCTATGTTTGGATTATCTGATGGTCAGCTAAGTGAGACTGCCGCAAAAAAAGAAAGATTTACTATTCATGGTTAGACAGTGCCGTGTCCTTCATTCATGTTTTTCATTATTGTTTTAGACACTAAATGTGGTAATTGTTGCTCGGGCCTATTTGCTTGAAAAGGTCGAAGGGTGCTGAGCGGCGTGGTCGCATGCAGATGTACACACACGCTCACAACCAGTCATAAGTGCACTCTTCACCCAAAACGTTACAATGAGGTATCAATTTTTAATTGATGGGTCAAACATGGTTTTAGCTGTAATCAGTCTGGACTTCAGTGTTTTAACATCTCGGGTATCCGTTTTCCAACGGTTGATGCAGAAAACACCTTACAGCTTCGACCAAACTAAAAAGAAAAAAAATCACACAATTGGTTAGTAATTTTACATTAGGCTATGACTAGTATGGCTAATTACTATAAAGTGAAGTAGAGATAACACTTTTTAAAAAAATGATAATGCAATACTTGGGGTTATTTCCAACTTTACACGCACTGCCTTTTAACAATACAGCATGATTTTGTGTCAACCACAGCGTTTTAAATAGTCATGTGCTAAACTTTGTAGTCTCTTAATTAAAGTGTGCAGAAATTAATGGCTTGACACTCCGCGCTTTATAGTGGTGTCATAACTAATCGTGTCACTTCTTTGAGTAATCCACGTGAGAAAGTTTCGCAGACGAAGTTACTTTGACAAACTTCGTGTCTAGAGTTAGTAGCAATACGCTTCTTGCTGATTCATATTTTAATTGCCGTGATATCCTGTGGTCACGCTTACACAGGTATAAAGTTGTATCGGTATAAGAGTTGTTTGTGTTTTCAAAAAGAACGTGCTAGTTGTGGGGGAACGGAGATAAATGCTTCAGTGAATAGAGGTAAAAGCATATTTAAAAATATGTAAGAGCTAAACGAATCTATCATTCTTGATCCACTGCGCTTGATAAACCATGCATAAATATATATATATAGATAAATGTAAAACCTAATCGTGAAGTGCTTCAGCTGAGGACAAAGAAGAATTGACATGGCTAATTACATTAGGAACAAATTTTGACCTTTCGCAGAACAGTCATTGCGAATGGCTGCCACATAAATACGCTATCAAGCCTTTGGTCTCATGACCACATCGGTGAGTTCATAACGCGTGTTTTCAACCAGAGAAAGTTTATTGGGAGCTCATCAAAAGAGTTTTTGGAGGACCAGGACACCAATTTTTTGCTTGAGCGTCGTTGGACAAAGTGCATTGATGTCAAGGGGGCTATATAAAAAATTGTGAAAAATTGTCTTGTTTCTGCAAGGCCTTCTGGGTGAGACTTTTTGAACGACCCTCGTAGTAGCAGAGTGAGACAGCTGGTGAAGTGGAGCAGTAAAATTGCGTGTCGTCAGCATATGATTGATGAATTTATTTTTGCTGTTGTTACCACCCTGTTGTAGGTTATCAATATCAATGTACACGTATTGAAATTTCAAACAGGAACACCTCTAACGCACTTCATTTTTGTGCTACTTTGGTCATATTGTTTTATCGAGATCGTTTTATAATCAATTCTATTCTTGTTACTTATCCAGGATCGATACCATTTATGTGTTTCTTTTAATTTACTTGTGAAATATTCTTTTTTGGAATGACGGGTCACAGAATGTAGTTTTTTTTATTTAGAAGATGTCGAAGTTTCCGAAGGTTTGAAGACAGGCTTACCTCAGTATTAAATAGCTGAGATCACATGTTTACTCAGCGCAGTAATCATTTTCAGCGTAACGGACGTTGCCTCTATTTGCACATGATGATGCCTGTAGTTTGGGGGTCCCAGGGAAGAGGCTGTTACAGTCAGTTTGACAAGTCTTAGGTACTATATTCTTGTGTTAAGATCAACGACTATGGCATGTGACGCGAAAGTTCAACATCGAAGAAGACCTTGTTCAAGACATCGAAGCGCTGTATAATAGCTCATCGAGTGCAGTACTGCTGGACAACCCAAAAGGAGCTTACTTTTACACCGCCGTAGGCGTACGTCAAGGATTCAGCCTATAACTGGTGTTGTTCACTATCCTCTATATTCTGAAACACTACACGACCATCATACTTCCATTTGTGGAAGGCCGATCTGTATCCTACGCTTTGCAGACGAAGTAGATTTGTTAGTAGGCACAAGAAAGAACTCCAAGACCTTACCATTAGTCTGCTAGACACTTAAAACACAAATAGAATAGAGGCCAGTACTGAAAAGAGCAAAGGCAAAGCAGAGATCTACATGAATAGGGTACAGCTTCAAGTACTTGGGAGCCACTCTCTCCATGGACGGCAGCTCCACCTCAATATCCACATCAGGATCGCAACAGCAACGTGTATCCATATGTTCCATCCACTTCCCACCCGCCGTTGACAGAAATTAGTCAAGGGACGACTGACCGATTGACTCAAACAAAAAGAATCAAAAAGTTTAACATTTCTTAGATTTGTCATGAATGAAAAATCTTCCTAATTGAGCAAATGTCAATATGACAGCAAACCCGGGACGTGTGTGTAGTCTTTACTCGTCTCTTGTAGACTCTGGGCTAAATAATGAAGGAGATTACATCATGACCTTTCATTATAAACTGTGCGTCTTGTCGACAGGCTGGGTATGTATGATGCCCCACCAACAACTGTACACGTTTTCTTGGCTTGTGACGAGGTCCATCACTGCTGGGGTGAAAAAGATGGCGCAAAAGTGTCCTGTCCAGCACCACTGACATCAATACCACCCCGATTTCAATTTACCGGTGTACAGAAGACTGTACCATACACGTTAGTCTGTGATTATGAGGTGACTGCGGAGACGGAAGTGACGAAGACTTCTGCTACTTTCCACCCTGTGAAGTCACATCACCGTTTCGATGTAGTCACCGAAATCACATCTGGATATGCCGTGACCGGGACTCGTCCCTGAATGCTTCGCCTCTTAACACGTTTGTACGTTCCTAATTTCTTCTTCCGAGTGATCACACCCCTTCCCTGTTCTCAAGTTTTATTATGCAGAATTATAATTTGATTTTGGAAGTTAAGATATACAAAAATATATTTTTTGTCACGGATAGACTCAAAATCCTATAATTGTGCAAGATTTTCGTTTAACCTGGAAATGAAAATGCGTAAAAAATGTGCTGTAGAATTTCACAGGAGAAGGAGGAGGAGAATGATGAGAAGAAGTAGGAGGAGGAGGAGCGGACAGGACACAATGTGCAGGATCTGCTCACCATTGTATAAAACATGGTAAGCTGTGGGCCTTGTTAGCTATCACATCTATCTACGTGTTTCCCAAAACGACTGGCACCAGTCAAAGGAGAATTAATTGCATCTTGACACCTTGTTTTTGCAAGAAAAGACTTTATTTTCCAGAAACAGTTCTGTCTGTTTCACAAGTTAGTTTAAAATGTAAGTATGACTCTTGCTCAAAAGCAAAATAACTTCATGGCAACGAAAAAGAAAATTGATTTACAAAGATACTCTGCACAAGTCACCAAGGAAAAGCATTTACTTTGCGTGTGAAATCTGGAAAAAGGTTATAATAGTTAAAACTAAATTGTGTAATGCTGTGTAATGGTATGTAAGTCTCACAGCTCTAAGGCTTGAGTCGAAGTATAAGAAGTTATGGGTTTGTTTTTCAGTTTATAGTAATCAAATGTTAATATTTTGTGCTGAAAAGTATGTTAATATTTTGTGCTGAAAAGTATTATCCAAAGTGTAACGTGTGTAGTCACAGACAAGCTTATGAGTGAAAAAGAAGAAATATCAGGAAGATGTCTCTGACTTTCGGTCAAGAAAACTAATAAATCTGTTTGGTTTTCACGAAAATACGCTGTCTAAAAAGATTTCACAAGACATCCGGAGAAGAAGCTACGTCTAAGGCCGAGAAACTTTCCTGGTGTGTGCAAGTTGCGAACGAACACGATCTGTCCAGGTTGGAGAGATGTGATGTAGGTGTAGGCTGTGCTCTCTTCCTTGACATTACCCCTCGACCTCAGCAACTCAATTTCGACTTTGGAACTATCAAGAGTGTACAGATCCCAGTCTACAAGAGGACCATTTACATACGAGAAGGCCTGAACCGTGAAGATGTAGAGACCTGCAACAGGCGCCGTGAAGTAACCGGTGGAAGGGTTGTAGCCGTTGCCTGCGTTCTCCAGCACATTGTCGAACTTGACGACGCCAGGAGAAATGTCCAATATCATGTTTTGAAAAGTAGCCCTAAAAACAACTAATTTTTCAAGACGACCTGAAAATGACAAAAACAGGTTAAAACATGTATTTGTCCACAAGTACATTTTAATATAACTTTTCTGTGTAATTATATAACCATGCAACACTAAAGACATTCCTTATTGTCAGAAACAAACACATGCACAAACACTACATACTTACCACTAACATTAAACACTGGCATGCAGTGTAACAGTTAACACGTACTACTTACACACTACAGACACACATCACCTACAAACAATAAACTCAGTAATTATGGACTATACATATGCCACATACACACGCTGAAGACAAAAAGTTCTTTCTCACACTTTACTTCACACAAAAAAGAAGTACCACAAAATTGAATATTAATAATAACAATGATGATTACGATGATGATAATGATGATGACGACGACGATGATGATGATGATGATGATGATGATGATGATTTTAAAGTTCAAGGTCATCATCATTTTTGATTTTTCAAGTTTTCACACAGATACGTGGGGCGGGGCGGGAGGAGGAGGTGTTAGAGACTCATCTCCTGTCCCTCGCTCCCTTACTTTTCCCAACCCTCTATGGAGTCAGGTACTCATCCCCGCTAGCTTTGTTTACTGGGGGAAGTTTGCTGCGCTTACCGGGAATTGAACCAGTGGAAAGAACTTTAAAACTAGTTTCAGACTGTGCACAAATCACAAAATATAATGCAATATAAATTTGGTAGATGAACTACATAAGTAGAGAGAGAGAGAAAGTATTTTAAGGCGAATGCAGACATAAACAAATGTATATGTATACAAACCAAGCTGTTCCTTCATTGCTGCAATTTTGTGGTAGATGTCGACATTTGCGTCAGTGTAGGACACCAAGGTCAGCGCCATCAACAGAGCCGGTAGAATGACGGCCATTGCCAACTGTCACATGTGCAGCTTTATAATGACTCCGTCATACTGGCCAGTGTTCGTATACACGTCTAAATACTTGCCAGTGTTTGTATACACGTCTAAGTACTTGTTAGTATTGGTATTCACTTCTAAGTACTTGTCAGTATTTGTATACCTGTCCAGTATAGGGTGCCGTTGGAGTCGTCAGAATTTTTTAAGATAACTAGGCAGCTAAAAGCTGGTCAATCATGTACCAATGCTGAAGACATTGTAGACTTTATTTATAATTTTAAATGGGATTTGTTTGTCATCTTTTCCTTTTCAACAGTGTCATTAACTTACTTCTCCTTTGGGGAGGAGGGTTTGAGAGATTGGGGGGGGGGGCTAACTTTTGGACCAAGCATTGTGTTCTCACCAACCCAACTACCATCCCACCAATTAAGTTTCTTAGCTTTTGTCTAGAACGAATTCCACCTTCTCGATTCGTAGAAATCCGAGGTCATAAAAGCGCTGGCCATATGACAGGCTATTTCCTCTACTTCCGCCATCTTTCACGAACTTTCAACTTGTAATTCCAACACCCTAATATCTTTAGTTAGATTTACATAAAAGACTCTCTGATAAAAGTCCTTTTCCTTAGAACATATACAGCAGCTACCTTCTTATCGCTGATGTCCAGTTTACACAGATATAGACAAAGCAGCTTGGCGCTAAGGTCAGCTCTGTCAGGCAAACAGATCTTTGATGGAAATATTTATGTGACAAGTTGAATAGAACTTCATCGATGTTCAAGTGAATAATGTTGCTAATAAAAAGCAATGGTAGGAGATAGTCTGCAATACACTGCTTTGGTAGTCCACAACCCCAGCAGAACTATTAGATTTGACGAGCTTATCTGTTTGTGTAAGTGTCGACGTGTTAACATATGTTTATCTATGTGTATCTATATGTAAATGTACGGGCGAGCTCACTTGCTTTTCTAACAGAATGCATCTAATGACCAGTGAGAGGAGACCATGTCTCTAACAAGTGTAAGAGAAATCTGGTGATGAGATCAACCTACCTTCACGTGGTCTTCAAAACAAGGCCGTTAGTCACAGGATGTCCCGCCGAGAGCAGTGGTGGAGAAGAGGAGAGATCTGAACCTTTTTATACCCTAGACAACCATTAGCTGATGACTCTCAGGGATCAAATGATAAGGAAAAATATTTTCAAAAACAACTCCGTATTTCAGATAAATCCACGTGTGAATGATACTTTTAGAAATGTGAAAAGTAAAATTAATCTTCTGTCAATTTTATATCCTGCAACACATGCTGCCGGGTGTAATGGAGATGCTGCAGAAACCGGATAATAAGCCAGGTTGGCCAAATACTGCAGCGATTCGCTGTTTTTGTGACAGGAACAAGAAAATCCGACATAAAAAAATAAGAACTGGCAGGTAAAAATAAAAGTGATAATCATTAACTGTAAACAGTTTCCAGGACAAGTAAATTATCCCATAGGTGGATTATAACGTATTTTGATAGCATTTCGTATTTCAAATCAATGTTTTTATCAAGGAAGTTTTCTGAAATGTTGAAGCTCTGAGTATTTACTGACAAACCGACCCATGTCGGTTTAAAACCTTTATCATTATTACCCGGAGAATAGCTCATTGTCACCTCCCGTACGACTGTTTACAGACAATGTTTGTTTGTGACACCTGCTGCCCGACTATAGTCAGTCAGTCAGTCGTCCCTTGCCTGGCACCTGGCGTTGGGGGGAGCACATGGATAGACGCTGCAGCTGATAGGGCCCGCCACTCTTGCCTATTTTGGGCAATAGTCAGCAGGTCCTGTACAGGACGACCAGTCCAGTCTTTGACGTTCGTAAGCCAGTTCTTTCTCTGACCACCGCGGCGTCGGCCACCCTCCAAGGTGCCTTGAAGGATAGTCTTCGACAAGGTGTCGTGCCGGGTCACATGGCCAAAGAAGACCAACTTACGTCGCTTGACTGTTGATAGTAGAGGTTCCTGGTGTCCTACGAGTGCGGCAATCTTGTTTCTTACAAAGTCGTTGGTTTTGTGTTCTTTGTATGAGATCCGGAGCAGCTTCCTCAGACACTTGTGCTCGAATGCCTGGATTCTCCTTTCTGTTTCGGCGAGTAGAGTCCACGTGTCGCATCCGTAGAGCAGGATCGGCACTACCAGGGATTTGTATAGCCTGTACTTGGTAGTGAACCTTATCTTGTGGCTATGCCAGATCCTATCTAGCCTAGCCATTGCTGCTGTTGCTGTTGCAATCCTGATGCGGATATCTTGCGTGGAGCTGCCGTCCTTGGAGAGGGTGGCTCCCAAGTACTTGAAGCTACTTACCTCTTCGAGCTGTACCCCGTTCATATAGATCTGTGCTTTGCCGTTGCCATTGATCATAACTTTGCTCTTTTCTGTGCTGGTCTTCATTCCATATGCGTTTGAGCTGTCTGTCAGTCTGTTGGTGAGGTCTTGCAGTTCCTTGTTTGTACCTGCTAACAGATCTATATCATCTGCAAAGCGTAGGTTGCAGATTGGTCTTCCACCGATTGAAATGGAGGTATGGTGGTCATGAAGAGCTTCAAGCATGATGTTCTCCAAGAATATATTAAACAACACGGGTGATAGGGGACATCCTTGACGTACCCCTACTGTGGTACGAAAGTAAGCTCCTATTTGGTTGTTAAGCAAAACTGTACTCGTTGAGCTGTTATACAACGCTTCAACGACTTGGACAAGCCCTTCCTCAATGTTGAATTTCCGCATCACATGCCATAGCCCCTCGTGCCAGACTCTGTCAAATGCCTTCTTAAAGTCAATGAAGTTGTGGTAAAGGTCCCGCTGATGCTGCAGATGCTTTTCTTTAAGAAGACGACAGTTGAAGATCTGCTCAACTGTGCTTCTACGTGGTCTGAAGCCAGCCTGTTCTTCTGCTAGCAGCTCTTCTGCGGTGGTTCTGATGCGGTTCTGTATGACCTTCAGCATGACTTTGCTTGGGTGACTGATAAGGCTTATTGTTCTGTAGTTCTGACACTGTTTGCTGTTTCCTTTTTTTGGGAGGGGAATGATTAGTGACTGCGTCCATTCTCTGGGCCATTCCTTGCGCTCCCAGACTCTTTGGCACAGAACAGTTAGGGCTTTTGTAGTTGCTTCCCCACCCTGCTTGAGCAGCTCAGCTGGTACATTATCAACGCCTTGTGACTTTCCTCCCTTCAAACTATGTACAGGTCTTTCGACCTCTTCCCGTAGGACTGGTAGGTCTGCAGGTTCACTGTCTCTAGTCTGGTTGTTTTGGAGAATGTTGGCGTCGGTCTTCAGCTGGTAATTGTACAGGTCCTTGCAGTATTCTGTCCATCGGTTGAGTACAGCATTGCCTTCTGTGAGAAGGTGACCATCGCTGTCTTCGATGACTGAGATCTTCTGCTGGTCTGTCTTAGTGAGGGTCTTCAGAAGTTGGTAGGCCTTTTTGCTGTCACCTCGTGCCATTCCAACCTCTATGTCCTGGCACTGCTTCTCGATCCAGCTCTCCCTAGCTGCCTTCATCGCTTTCTTAATGGCACAATTCACTTCTTTGTATTTGGTTGCTGCTTCTGGTTTGCTTTTCTTTCCCCTCTTCAAGGCCCTCCTTTGGTCACAGAGGTCTAGTATGTCGTTCGTGACCCATGGCTGTTTCTTATTTCTATGTCGCCCTAGAACCTCCTGGGCTGTCGACAGTAGCACCTCTTTGATGTTTCCAGCGAGGGTGTCTACATCACAGTCCACCAGGTTCAGTGCGCCAAATTTTCCGCCAACCGTGGCCTTGAAGACTTCTGCAACCTTTGGGTCTTGCAGCTTCTCCAAATCAAAGCGAATTCGGGGAGTGTTTAAGAGTCGCTTCGCTTTCAGCCTCAGCTTCAGGTTTGTTAGAACAAGGTCATGGTCGCTGCCTATGTCAGCGCCTGGGTACGTCCTTGTCTTGGCCCTGTTGATGCTGGATTTGAAGCGTCTCGGCAGTAGGATGTAGTCGATCTGATTATGGACCAATCCGTCTGGTGAATGCCAGGTGGCCGTCCTTGATTTCTTGTGGGGATACAAGGTGTTGGCTAAGGTGAGTCTCTGGCTCTGTGCGAACTCTAGGAGTCTGATTCCCCTGTCGTTGGTTTCACCAAGGCCAAATTTCCCCACCGTTCCTGCCCATTGCTGGTAGGCGTCTGGTCCGACCTTGGCGTTCCAGTCTCCGAGCACAACCAGGATGTCCTTTTTTGGAACTGCCCTCACAATCTTGTCCGGTTGTTGGTAGAATTCTTCCACTTCGTCGTCTCCATGTGTGGAAGCGTATACTTGGACAATGGTGACATTATGAGGCTTAGCTGAGACACGAATGGAGATCAGCCGGCTGGATACGGGTGTACAGCTGATGACGGCCGCGGCCACCTTCCTGTGCACGAGGAAGCCCACGCCGTACTCATGCCTGGTGTCCTCCCCACTGTACCACAGTCTGTGGCCGTCTTCCGTCACTGTTTCCCCAAATCCTGTCCATCTGACCTCCGCCAGTCCCACAATGTCCCGACTATACAAGACAGTGGGCTTTACGTTTGATCTGCTCATTCAAAGGTTTTCCGTTAACAAAACAAAGAACCGTTCAGGCGAAATGTTGACCGTTGAGCGAGTAACAAAGTTGCCACCTGCTACACATCCACAAACATCTACATGCTGTCGGTGGCTGTTGAAGGAGCTCACACATAGAACACATAGCACTGACTAGCACTGACCACAGCCATGTTAAAGTTGACACCACCAGCCACAGCAAAGCATAAATCTACAAGAGCGGATCGCAGCTAACAGAGTTCAGCATCAAGTACCGACATCAAGTACCTGAGACCCTCTGTTTAAAGATGGCGTCAACACAACACAAATCTACGTCACAGTTGTACGAGCAACAATTATAATGTTGAGAAGATTCGGAACAGTAACTCCATAAGCTTTGTTTCCATCACGTTGAAATCTCTCATACTGGCTAATGAATTATTTAATTTTTAATCTACATGCTAACACACAACAATCGAAAAACCAAGTTGTTTTGCAAAATTTGTGACCATCTGGAAAGATGAGAGCACAATCCCACCCGGAAAGTCCTCTCTGGGACATAAAACCAGCGATCGTCAAATCCCTGCGTGGGCAAAAGTAAAACGTCTCAAACTTGTTTACTTTATGTATGATATTAATAATTCTATGACCATCTTACAGGAACAGGAAGACAGGAAGGCCGAAAACGAGGTGGGTATCCGTGGGTCCTCCGAAAGACATGTACTTTCAAAAACCTGTTTTGACCTGAAACAAAGACGCCTAACGCTGTTAACGACGGATAAACAACATTAAAAAAAATAAAAATAACTTCATGTCATAGGATGGAAGTAAATTATCACGAAGACTTTATTACAACTACTTAAAACATACCAGATAAAAATAATTTGCTGTCAAGTACATAGCCTGGTCACGTAGGACAGCGGTCAGCGACGCGGTCAGAAAAGAAAAATCTTTCTGTCCGTGTTTAGGACTTGACGGGTCACCTTGTTTGATGTGGTTAATGGAGGCCTCGGGATGGAGGTAGGTCATAGATGTTCAGATGTATAGCGATAGGCTGTAATTACTTTAGTAAAATATCGATAGTGTCTGGACAGGGTAGATTTATATCTGGTGGTCACGTGGTTATAGAGGGGTATATAGTTTAGGGTAGATTTGTAGTCAGGGCGTTTCCTGGGGTTCCAGCAGAGAGGACATTCTTGACTGATTTTCAGCCGTAGGCAGCAAGTTTGTGAAAGGGGGATCACATAGGATCACCGGCACTGACTTGAGCAGTGACGGTCTCTACCCTTTGTGAGTCGTCCTTTCTGTGTGTGTGTGTGTGTGTGTGTGTGTGTGTGTGTGTGTGTACTCCCTCAACAGGACCCCGCAGACAGTGTGTAGCAGGTAACTGTGGATGTGCAGCAGCTGGCATCTTCGTTATGTTCGCTTGGCAGAGGTTGCTTCGCCTGAATAGTTCTGTGGTTCATTTTCCGGAAACGTTAGAGGTAGGCAGATCAGGGGGAAAAACTCGTATCCGTGATTAGCCGAGCGGAAAGTGTCACGGGGAGAAAACACACACACACACACACACACACACACACACACACACACACACACACACACACACACAAACACACACTGTAAAAGAGAGCACTTTTGTCAGACGGTACAGTCGCCGTATCACAATAAATAATGTCAACAAAACAACAGAGAAGGAGGATCGATAATCAGTTGCAGTTACCTGTGTTGTCCTACTTGCATGTACCTCGTGTCTATGATTCATAGTCGTTCTGCCTCATGAACAAAATGCCACCCTTGTCCATGAGGTCACTTGGTCAGAATAGAGAGCTGCACAGTTAACTGTACCTGCTGGGCATTTTTTTTCGTTCGTGTTCATTTACGACTCTGACACTATCTCACTTGTGCTCTGAGAATTATATATATATATATATATTTATATACAGAGTCCTAAACTACGAATGAATCTTGTGTCGTCATCTACAGTCATTCTTCAGTAAACGAATGTTTACTTTATGATTTCTTTTTTTCACTTCCTATTGTAAGTATGCTCTATGCATGGAAACAAACTCACATCTCTGATATACACCACAGTAGTTACCAGTCTAGATTTGTGTTCTAGGTTTGTCTTACACCAACAGCCTTATTATATTCTAAATCATAACGAGGAAGGAAATAGAGTTTCTCCGTATCTCTGTATTGATTTTCATCATCATTCCTTGCTACTCCTCGAGGAGCATAGGGCCGCAACAACACCTCGCCAGCGGACACGGTTTTGGGCAGCCCCCCCATCCCTCTGTTGGGCTCATGTGGTTCGGCATCCTTTACCTCGCTCTCTACTGATCTTCTCCAAGTCTGTTTTGGCCTCCCAACTCTCCTCTTCCCTTGAGGGTTCCAGTCAAGTGCCTGCCTGACAATGGTGTCAGCTGGTTTGCGCAGGGTGTGTCCTATGCGCTTTTTGATGTCTTGACTAGTGGAATTCTGGTTAGTCATTTTCCACAGGCTGCTATGGAGATCTTTTCAGGCGATCATATTCCCAAAATATGGCGAAGGCATCAGTTGGTAAAGATCTGGAGCTTGTTGTTGATGGTGTTTGTCACTCTCCAGGTTTCAGAGCCATACAGTAGGACTGCCTTCACATTGGTGTTGAAGATGCGGGTCTTACTGCGGAGGGATAATGCTCGGGAATTCCAGATGGGGCGTAGGCTGTTGGAAAGCATGCCTTGCCTTGTTTATGCGGCTTCTGATGTCGTCGTCCGCTCCACCGTCCTTGCTAACGATGCTCCCCAGATATGTGAAGCGGTCTGTTTCTAGGATGTTCTCTCCTTGGAGATGGATTGAAAGTTCCTGCTTGTTGTTGATTTTCATCACTTTGATCTTCTTTCTGTTGATCTTTAACCCGGTCTTCTCTGCTTCCTCTGCTAGCTTGCTCAGTTCGGTTTGTGCATGCTGCTGCTGATGAGATAGGAGACTAATGTCATCTGCATAGTCCAGGTACTCTAGTTGTTTGGTGAAGGTCCACTGGATGCCAGTGTTGTTGTCTTGGGTTGTTTTACGCATAATCCAGTCTATGACCATCAGGAAGATTGTCGGTGATAGTATGCAACCCTGTCTTACGCCAGTCTTCATTACAAAAGGTTTAGTGAGTTTGCGATATGGATAACTTGGCACGATGAATCTTCGTACAATCCCTGGATGATGTTTATGAATTTGGGCGGAATACCATAGTGGTTCATCAGCCTCCAGATGACGTCCCTGTCTACACGGTCGAAGGCCTTCTCGAAATCCACAAAAGTTATATAATGTGAAGATTGACATTCGATGGACTGTTTTATGATGATACTGAGGGTTGGAATGTGGTCAGTGCATGACTTATCCTGGGGAAAACCTGCTTGTTCTGGTCTCAGTCTCTTGTCTAGTTCCTTCTTCAGTCTCTCAAGTATTATCCTTGTCAGGACTTTGCTGGGGATGGACAGCAGCATGATCCCCCGCCAGTTGTAGCACTGGTAGTCTCCTGTCTTTGGTAGTCTGACCAGGTGACCTAATTTCCAGTCTGTTGGGACTAGCTCTTGTTCCCAGATCTTGTGTAGGACGGGCTGTAAGATTGTTGCTGTTGTTTCTGGGTCTGTTTTAGTGCTTCTGGTGGTATGCCGTCCGGGCCTGCTGCTTTGCCATTTTTCATTCTTTTGATAGCTTTGATGATTTCTGTCTTAGTGGGAGGGCTGGTGTTGACGTGAAGTTGTGCAGTTGCTGGTGTTATGTCAGGTAAGGATGGTTGATGAGGTCGATTCAGCATCTCTTTGAAGTGCTCAATCTAGCGGTCTCTTTATTCTGCATCGTTTGTTATGGTCTTGCCATCTTTGTCTTTCACCGGCTTGTTTGGGTTTACGCTCCTGCCTGAGTGTTCGTGTTATTTCGTATATTCGTTTCACGTTTCCATGTATGGCTGCTGTCTCTGCTTCCTCTGTCACTTCTCGGGCGAAGCTTCTCTTGTCCTCCCTTACCGACCTCTTCACATGGCGGTTGGCTTCCCAATATTTTGCTCTGAGACCTTCTTTCTCTTGCTGGTCTTGGCGCTGGTTGAGCTTCTGTTTCAGACCCTTTCTTGATTCAATCTTTGCCCAAGTCTCTGGAGTTATCCATTCCTTATGTTTTCTTTTCCTCTTCTCTTGAACATCTGTACAGGCTGTCTTCCAAATGCTCTTGTGTGTTGACCAGTGCTCTTCCACTGATTCTTCTGTCAGTCGTGAAAGGGCCTCATACTTATTCTTAATTTCACAGTTAAAAACTTCCCTTGTCTCCTTGTTCTTAATTTCACAGTCACGTGGTCATTGAAAGCGCAGAAGTCTGTGAAGAGCTCCCCGTTTTCGTTGCAGGTGCCGACACCATGTCTTCCCATGATGAGCTCCCTGTTGGTATTGTCATCTCCCACTTTGGCATTTAGGTCTCCCATAATGATCTTCAGATCTCTCCTTGGTGTGCGGTCAAGCAAAAACTACAAGGGGCTGTAGAAGTCTTCTTTTTTTCTCATCTGCTGCATTTGTTGGTATGATGGTAATCTTCCTTCCTTTTGAATTGAATCTTGCTGACATGAGCTGTGGTGAGACTGGTTCCCAGGCAATCAGCGTGTTTGTTGCCTCTGTTGACATCAGCAGTGCTACTCACTGGGTATGGTCGTGGTCCAGGTCTTTGTGGCCAGAGTAGATGATGGTTTCTCCTGATGTTAGTCTGGTCTGCCCACTTCCATTCCATCTGGTTTCACATAACCCGAGGACAGTGATGTTGTATTTTCTCATTTTACTTGCCGCTTGAACAGATTTACCACTTTCATAGAGTGTTCTGATGTTCCAGGTTCCTATCCTGGTTCTTGCCTTGGTTGTCAGAAGATGGGTCGGCGAGCTGGCTACCCTGGGCTTTCACCAGCCTGCGTCATAAGCTCTTTTAGAGAGGAATCTTCCCGACCAGGCCCCTGTTGTGATACTGTTGCGGTTTCTGTAACAGCTTGTGCTTTACATGAATGGGTTGTTAGCCCAAAGCAATACCCCCAACCTGAAGGGCCAGGGTGCAACATTTTAGTCTGGCCTCTACCCTGACAGACCTGTTCGGCTTGGTTGGACCTGCCAGGAGCACAAGGCTCTCGTGGATGGACGAGGCACAAAAGCCACCACACCACTACAACGTAAGTTGCACCAAGTGGTGGTGGGTACTGATTTTAGACGAAGAATAATGACTTACACTTAAAATGGTGCGACTGCTCTTTTTAAGGAAATGGTCTCGACAATACCGAAAACTATTATTTGATGAACCAAATATGCTTAGCTTGAGTAGTCATTTTTTGTGTTTCTCTCTTTGTGTGTGTCTGGCGGGGGGGGGGGCTTAGTGTTTAATATACTTGACACTGCAACTCCGACAGTCATACTATGTATGATCAGTCGCTCTCTGATGTTGATCTCTGATTTGATGAGTTTATCGTTGGAGAAGTTGGTTCCAAAGATCTCCCCATGTTCAAATATTGCTGTAAGCTGTCGTAAGAAAGAAAACTATGTTACATTCAAAATGTTTATCGAAGTCTTAAATTCTGACTTCAATCGAATCCCTCGGGGAAATAAATTTAATTGGCAGTGCCCTTGGAACAAACTACTCATTTTATAGTTTGCGGCATGTCTAATGGGTAGTCATTCCACTGAGCCCCACAAGCCTGCTAGGCGACTGGGGACCGAACTCTCATACATCATGAAATGAAAACGACATACGGAAATTGTTATCTTTTTTATACACCAGTCTGTAGGGAAGCTCAAAATAGGTTCAGAATTTGGAAAACAAATTGGAGAAATTTAACCAGTCAACTCAGACGTATAAAGTATAATTACCAAAAAACACAAATCTACTGCCAAGTTCTTTGTCCCTCGTTGTACTTGTAACTGCGCGCCTGCACAGAATGCTTAAAGACTACACAGCTACTAGTGGTCTGTCTACATGCAGGTGCTTGCCTTTTTGTTGACACTGTATTTTGTCAAGATTTCTCTTGTCTGTGGCTATTTCGCGCTATTATTTTCTCTCCCCTCAGACCTTTCGCATCATATCAATGACAATGTACGGGGTATGTTAGTTAAACTTAATGGTCGACTTTCATCTGAAATGCTTAGACGAGATCGAGGTTTTTCAAGTTTCCATGCAACATTGATGCTACTGAGGGGATGAACTGCGAGTCGGTGGTCTCTTTAACACTTGTTTATAATATATTTATATACACATATCGAATTTTCAGTATTATCATCCTCAAACTTTGATGCATTTTATAAGGTTAAGTTCAAAAAGTTCTGTTAGATTGAGTGTTAACGAGCAACATTGTCAGTAACTACAATAAAAGATGACCTCAATATAACCTTTACATCGATATTGTACAAAAATTTACTCATTTTCATGTCGTCGGTCATGCAGCCATTGACAAACAATTACAATTTCTCGTCAGGATAATTACCCACTGTACATTGACAAAGGCCATTTAACTTCCTCTCTTCCTCGGTTCGGTAAAACAAAAACCCAACAAACCATCCAGGCAGAGTCTTCTTTGCTAAATCCAATACGAAATGTTTCTGAACTTTCTTTACAGCTTCGTTCACATAACATTCAAAAGATATGAAATCCATACTCACAGAAGTAAATAAGGAACGACAAGAAATAGTGTCTGTAATAGTCATGATAATCAACTGTTCGTCGTTAGACGTTCATATAACTACTTGATAAAGTGTGATAAATATGTTTACAGATCACACCGTTTAATTTTATTCATTTGTTCGTTCATTCGATTGTTCACCTTTACTCCTTTCACTGTTTCTAAGCGTATTTGATATTTAGATTACTGTATATTTTCATTGATTATCTGGCCGTTGAATGCGTTTTTGCACTTTACTTCCTAACCTCAAGTTGTGAGGTTATTTAGACAACATACGATTGGGGCTGTACTGTCTGTGGACACAGTCACAACTGAAGTGGACCTTACTCCACAATAATTGTCAGACAAAACGGTGTATTCGACAAACACTTCACTCAAACCGAAATCTCCTGCTAGGAATAACTTATAGTACATTAAGTGATGTCAGGGAGATGTAGACTCACTTTCCGCAAAGCATACCATGTTGTTTGAAGATGATTGATTATTTTTTCGTGAACAGTTTAAAAAGACTGTTTGCAGGACCAGGAAGTCATGGCAGGACTGACATACAACCTTCGGAGTGCAGATAAAAAATTGTGTCAAATAGTTTACTGTTTGCTCAGTAAAGCCAGTAACAGATTACATCTGCAGTACTGCGACATGCTGACAATTAATTCCTACTGATGAGATTATTTTCATCTGTCGAGCTCCTGCTGAATAAAATATTATGTTCATTTTTCTTTCTGTTTTAAATTGTTGTTTGGACATCTTCATACAAATAACAAACGGTGACGACGATAGTGGTAACAAATACCAGCTGCGTAGAAACCCGGATTATGAAGATAAGTCACAGAATACTCTTCACCTGTTTGGTTAGATGGTCGACACGTGTATTTTTTCTGACCATTGTGCCAGTTCAAAATGAAGAAAAACCAGTTGTTGTTTGAATACTCGGGGCCATGTCGACATTCTGAAATCTATATTGGTCTCTCGAAGCCGGGGCCTAGTTGCACAACATTTTTCAAAAATTTAAAATGAAATTCAAAAATTTGTATATGCACAAGCATACAAACAAAATGTGATGACGGGATAGAAAGTCTGGCTTAAGTGATTGACTCTTGTTTAAATAAATTTTTGTTCAAAGAGTTCATAAGCTGTGTGTCTGTGTAACTAAGTAGATGTCAGGTCTAAAGGTGAGAAGGGGAGAAGGTAGAGATGGTATTCCTCACACATGCCAGACAATTCTAACATTAGACTGAACTTAATTATCATTCTACTGCTTCCTTAAACATTCACAGTTGTGTCACTAGTATAGTGAATCTTGAGTCCAACTGTTGTTCTGTTACATCTTCACAAACATCTCAGTGAAGGAAATCGTCTCACGTTGTCGATAAACAACGATTGAGTATCACACTGCTCTGGAACACTTATCGACATACTTGACGTCACTAGTGCTCACCAATAATCGTATGTTCAGAGATATGTGTGTATCCGTTCTACTTTCTTTTAACTTCTTTACTTAGATCAGGGTTGCCGACACCTTTTCAGCTTGCGAGCTACTTATCAGATGACCAGGATAAAATGATCTACCTATAATAAAAATGCAAAACATAAATTTAATTCTTGTATATTATTCTTTTGTATTCATCCCCTACGTTTTAATGTCATGTGATCTACCCTCACTTCCTTCGACGTATTGGGCCCCCCCTGACTTAGATAATGGCGATCTACGTTAATAAAGAAGACACGTTAATGAACACAACTAGGCAGAGAACTTCAACACTTTTATGAAAAACGCCGACATGTGAAAAACACACAAAAACACAGTGACCAGACATGCACATGCACATGCACACGATTTTTTTTAAATTGGTGTTTTACGCCGAGCCAACAACTAAGGCTATATCACGGCAAGGCAGCCAGCTCTGTAAACAAATGGCACATACAGAGAAAGAACAGCGTGCCCGAGACGAGAACTGAACCCAGGACAGCCAACCTGTTTTGGTGACAGGCGCTAACCGTTGCGCCACCAGACCGCCCCGCACATGCACACGAACCAACACAGAAACATTTGCTCTCTCTCTCTTACACACACACACACACACACACACACACACACACACACACACACACACACACACACACACACACACAAACACACATTCGCAGATTGTGACAAAGCAAACACACAGCTTGTTTCCAACAGCTTTGGATATCGAATTCTCACAATGTTCACATTGTAAACAAGTTTTAATATCAAACCAGGATATGTCCTTAAACTACATTCAGTCAACATCTGTGAAGATTAAATTCACTAAAAACAAGAACCTGTCATTGCATCATAGATATTTTTATTTTGTGTTTTTTCTGGTAATCGTGGCAAAGCTTCTAGTTTCCAGTTTCATGCATATCACGCTCAACATTTTCAAACAGTTTTGTCTGATACAAGTAGTCAGCACTTTCCCGGAATCACTGCTTTTTAACTGGGTCAGAACAGGGCGCCACACAGTATCTGATATTGGTATGGATTTTTTCGTACCCGACATGACTTCGATTTGTTTAACGATTCCACCATCAGTTCGCGATTATTATAAACTACGACACATATCTGCAACTGGTCTTTAGCTCGAACCATGGATGTGTTTATGGGGACAGACGACTGTCTGCCGAGACCAACGCTTAGCCTCTTGCGAAGTTCTCCACTCTTAGCCTTGGCGAGCTTCAACAATGAATGTGACTAAGCCGGAAGTTTTTTTTACACGAAAGCCTCGTTCTAACCGTGAACTTAAAAAAAATCGTCTGCATCAGTCCATATCGTGCTGTAGGCGCCTTCTCCACTCATCTTACTGCCAAGCTCCGGCAAACGCATAAAACATAATCCACGGCTACTGGCAATGGTGGTACTGCACAACGGTACACAACAATCTTAACCGCTGGAACATTTTTTTCCAAGTGAATGATTGAAGTGCTCGATTCCCCCATTCTCGAAGGTACCGCCGGAAGTTGCTATAACCCGATGCGCGAACACAACCGGTTTTCGCGCTTTCCAGAGCAGACGGCCAAGCTGCTACTACACTAGTAATATACCTCCGAGGCTTGAACTGTTATAACCTTCAGGTCATTAACTAGAACAGCTTTGGTAATGAACCTCTCTGTCAAGCGGTGGGCTTGTGGACCCGTTTTACCTCAGGTCCCATAAGACACCAGGATCGGAGACACGGAATCACTGAGACAGGGACTAGACCGTGACAAACACACAACCAATGGTTGTGTACAAAGCTCTGTAGTCACACTCTTAGGACAACAGCAACCTCTACTTGCAACAGTCACGTGACGTCAGCTGGTCTGTGATCGCATGTCATGTGGACTGTTTGTGAGCACATTCCTGTCCTTCATGACTAGACGTGCGCAAGTCGCACGCTCCTCAAGATGCTCAAAGATTATAATACACAGTAAACTTCAAGCTACGTTAATTGTGTCTATGATTCTGCTCCTCCTACGGTGTGGTGACATCGAAAGCAATCCTGGCCCTCGAAGCAATGACAGCACAACAAGCGCCAGTGAACGAAGCGAACATGAACTCTCACCTCGACTGTCACAAGGTATGCAAACACCAGTTACTTTGGACAGTATGATGATAAACAACACGAAGACTCTATTAGAGATGGTACGGCAGCAGAACGATAAGTTCTCATCATTTGAGAGCTGTCTAGCAAACATAAGCACAGATTTAAGGGCAATAAGAGAAGATGTGTGTCATGTAAAAAATAAATATGACGAAATCAGCGCCCGCTGTGGTAGCCTCGAAAAAGAAAATCAGAAGATATCGAGTTCTGTTGAAGAACTGTGCGTTACCACCACCAATCTATCCCAAGCTATGCGTACCGAGTGCATGGATGCCAAGACAGCTGTGTCTGCCTTAGAGGACAAAATGGAGAATTTGGAAAAACAGCTAAACGATAGGTTGGACCAACTAGAAATGACCTCGCGACGAGACAACCTAAAATTCTTTGGGATTCCTGAGACCACAGATGAGTCTTTCTCTACATGTGTACATCGTATTCTGGATATTTTACAGAGTTGTGTTCCGCATAAAACATGGTCATTAACGGACATTGTCCGTGCACATCGTATAGGACAGCGGCGTACAGAGACAATGGGTTGTGCAGGCAATCCACGTCCGATGATCGTCAATTTTTCTCAATGGTCAGACAAAATGCTCATATTAAAGGAAGGAAGAAACGGACTCAGAGACAAAGTAATTAAAGTGGCTGGGGACTTAACGGTAAGACAGCAGCATACAGTTAGAGAGTACCGGGATCGCGGACTATTCGTTTACTTCAAAGGAGGAAGGTTAGTTGTGTCCGGCCCTGTGCGATCTACAACCGACGGAGTTCTGAGGGACAACAGTTGTTTGGAGGGGAGGAATAACAGTTCAAGTACGGAGGTTGCATCGTCTGAAACCTCCTCCGCAACAAGAGCATCTGCACCAAGTTATGCGGAGGTGGTTCTCGGGACACCCCTACTTGACACATGTCGACACAACAGGAACAACAACGAACTTCCCACTACGACCTACAGCAGCCAGCCAAATAATCAACAATACATAAACCCCTCGACGTCACAGGAGCTGACACCGGCGAGCACGGCGAGATGTAGTGTATCAGATCCGACCAGCAGCACTACACAGCACGTGCAACGCAAAAGCAGTGATGTTCACCGGAATAGCCGAACTCGTACTCAGTCCACTAGCAACACGAGAGTTCTCGAAAAAGGGCAGAGACAACTGACAGACGGTCAAAACTATCGGCCGACACTACGTTCTACTACACGTAAACAGCTTCAAAGTCAGTCCAGTGGGACGAGTGCCCCCGCCATGTGTGATACATGTTAAGAAACGCACCTCCCCGTGTAGACAGGTTACACCACACACAGACTACACGGCGCGCTTCACGTGTTCTTTCAATCAACACAAAACAAAGTTCTGCACATGGGTTTCTCGAGCTGTGTAATTCAGGCGGGGTTTCTAACTAAATTAATTAGGTATCCAGATATAGCAGTAATCAATCTATAAATCAGTAAACATAAATCAATATATCAATGAACGAGCATGAATCAAGACACTGTTCCCCTTCAATAGATCGAATCGCACCCACTCTCCTCTAGAGTTCCAATTCATCAGTTCTCAAACCGAAAGAGACGTATATACAACGCGTCCTGCAACGAGAGTCTCATGTTCAATACGAAAAGACCAAACTTACTGCTCGTGGTTCATTGTGCATTCACTCCCTCACTAGCACACATATAGAATTATCTCCCTTGCTCCGGTTGATTGGCATAATCCGCACTCCGAGGATAGTACTCCTTGGGGTCAGGCACACAGCTATTTGAAGGCAGTACTCCCAGTCGTAGGGCACTCAACTCACAGACGACACTAAACTCCTGATAGTATGGCACACAGCTTCACAGACGAAATTATATTCCTGATCGTATGGCTCACAGCTCACAGACGATATTATATTCCAGATCATAGGGCACTCAGCTCTCTGACGATAATTTACTGCGGGTCGTAGGGCACTCGGCTCACTGACGACACTCTTCCTCCAGTCTTCTCGACTCCCTATACTAATTCCATTTTACTGCGGGTCGTAGGGCACTCAGCTCACTGACGACACTCTTCACCCAGTCTTCTTGACTCCCTACACTAATTCCTGAAAATACTTATGCTTTCATGAATACTCAGACCATTGCATTGTCACATTATATTCTACCTTCACACAATCGTACTTGTTTCTTAGAACCTTCAAATCACATAAACGCTCGTCATTCTCTCCAGACCAACCATTAAAGAAAAAGGTTATTACAAAGATTAATAAACCAAAAAACATCCCATACCTTGGCTAGGCAAGGAATTAGGTAAAGTCCCCACTCGCTTTCACACCATAAGGTCTCCTACGTCCTTACACTAGGACGCTAGGTAGGGGAATCAATTAGCTCAGCTCAGCTGGCTTGCAGGGCATCAGTGACTACTTTACTCAGTCGTCCCCTGAACCATACTCACATTCATCTGGTTTTCGCTACAAAAAGGGAACTAACTCCTGCTAAAAAAAATATTTTTCTCCCAACGTATACACACACAAGGGCGACAAACCCTGCTGAGTAAACCATCAGGGGCGACGACCCCCTTTCCCTAACATACAACAATAACTGGGTCATTACTTGATAATACCATGGTTACTCATTCTGTAACTTTTAACAAGCCACCGGAGAAAAGCGTGAGTTTCCTTACTTATAATGTAGAAGGCATTATGCGTATTTTTGAGCCTGATATGAGTCCTTACATTTCTAGATTCGATTTATCACTTCTGGTTGAAACGTTTTCAGTAGCGTTGCCATCTTCTAGTTTCCCATATCACGACGCATACATAGCTCCCGGCATAAAGCTGTCACCTACTAATAACGCGCGGCTCTCTGGTGATGTTGTATTTCTTGTCAGAAAGGAACTAAGTACCTACGTTGAACAAATTAGTAGTGAATATGATAATATAGTCGTACTTAAAATATCTAGACATCTCTTCGGTGTACCTAGAGATATCATGGTGTTAGGTGTTTACTTGCCACCTATTGATTCTCCTTACTATAATGACACAGAAATCAATAATGGAGTGTCCCTGTTAGAAATGTGCCTGCTTGATTTATTTGAACGTTTTGGTGACCATTTTCTGATCATACTTGGAGACCTTAATGCAAGGATAGGAAAAGAATGTCCTGATGGGGATTGCCTCCCTTGTGATGTAATAGACGAAATCTTTGATAACAGTACTATGTCTCTTGGTAGCCGTTTTTCTAAAGACGAAACTGTCAATGTGTTTGGTAGATATTTATTGAGTATTTGCGAACAGTTTAACCTGTCGATCTTAAACGGTTCTCTTAACGGGGACTCCTGTGGAGAATTTACTAACATATCAGCCACTGGCTGTAGTGTCATTGACTATTTTATTGTTTCAAGTGAACTCCAAAAACTTTGCTTTTCTCTTAAAGTGGTTAGTAGACATGAATCAAAACACATGCCAGTTGAAATGATGATGTGCGCATCTAGCAAAGTTCACGTGCCTCCCTATACAGTTCCTTGTAGTTATAGAATCACAAAGTATATTTGGGATGAAAATAGACGTGAAGAGTTTCTTACACTTACCCAGTCGGAGTATGTTAATCAAAAGGTTAATGATGCTACTCAACTCATTGACTCGGATATTGATGCAGCTATCAGCAAGTTCGACGAGGAACTTCTAATAATGGGCCAGTGCATGAAAAAAGTTATCATAGCAGGGAAAGAAAAAAGCCAACCATGGTTCGATAACGAATGTAGGGAAAAAGGAAACAGGTGCGTCATTGCTTGCGGACGTTTAGAAGAAAAAAACAGCGGTCACTAAACTCCATTATACAACAAAAAGAAAGCTCTACAATACGTTTATAAAAATGAACAATGGAAAAATATAAAAATAGTACCGTAGAAACCCTCAAGAACCACAATAAAGATCCTAAAGCTTTTTGGGGGACAATTAAAAAATTCCTCTCGAAAAAGACAACTCAAAATAAAATTAGTAAAGACGAATGGTTCAACCATTTTTTTAAGGTGTTTAACGATCTCCCGGGTGTAGACCAGGATAAAGACCTACAGCCTGATCTTGTTACCCATGATCGCGATTTGTCGGTTTTATGTGTTAACGAAGGAGTTGAGGAGGACGAAGATGATAGTTCACTCTCAGAGCTTGACTCGAACATTTTAACAAGTGAAATCGCATATGCCATTAATGCCCTAAAGAATGGTAAAGCAGCTGGGCCGGATGGATTAATAGGCGAGTTTTTTAAGAACTCGTCAGCCCTAGTAATACCATTTCTGACAAAGTATTTTAACAAGATATTTAGTAATGGTGTGTACCCAACTTCATGGACAGAAGCTTTAATTCAACTGCTTTACAAAAAAGGAGAGGTAGATAAGCCCGATAATTACAGAGGAATTTCACTTTTAAATATTTGCAGCAAGATTTATAGTTACATTCTAAATAAAAGATAGAATGGATAGACAAAAACGAAAAAATCAACGATGTACAGGCAGGCTTTCGAAGAAATTATAGCACTGTTGACCACATTTTTACCTTATTTGCGTTAGCCCAGAAGCAACTTGTTAGCCGAAAGAAATTGTATGTGGCATTTATTGACTTTCAAAAAGCATTTGACTCAGTTATACGGGAAAAACTCTGGAGATTACTGAATAAGAACAAGATGAGAGGAAGAATGTATAACGCTATAAAAGGAATGTATAATAGCGTCAAAGCTAAGGTAACGGTAGGAGGTGATGTAACAGAATCTTTTCTATGTCCCAGGGGTTTAAAGCAGGGAGAAATTTGTAGCCCTGTTTTGTTTTCACTATTTATTAATGAGTTAGCAAAAGATGTAATTGACAGGGGTAAACATGGAATACAGCTAAATCCAGATATAAATATTTATTTTGCTTTTTGCAGATGACGTGGCATTAATTTCGGATACTGTAACTGGTCTGCAGAACCAGCTTCATGTTCTGAGAGATATATCATGTAAATTAGGTTACTAGTTGTCACAGCCTCTGCGTTCACTTAACGCCTGGACAATCGCGCGTTCTTTTCTTTATAAACAAAACAACTCTTTTTTCTTTTTAAACATATATACATTTAATTAAATAATCAAAATATGGCAAAAAAATACTTAAAAGAAATATTAAGGTATCTAAATATCAAACAGTCTATAAACAAGCACAAAGTCACTTTTCGATGATTCACAAACAAATATTCTAATCCACAAACGCTTCTCTTAATAAGGTGCCGTCTCTCGGAACAAGTCACCCAACATCATACCACAAACGCTGCCTCTCGGGGTCAGACGTTGAACTAGAAATGGCGCTGCCTCTTGGGGACGAGCGACCCAACCTTTTCTTTATTGACGCCGTCTCTCGGAACAGGCGTTATACAACTCCATGCTAACTCCATTCCATGCTAACTCCACTCCAGGCTAACTCCATTCCATGCTAACTCCACTTCCCCACACGCAGTGTCTCGCCACTTGCCGTGTCTCTCTGAGAAGTAAAGCGCTGGCCGGCAACAGTTAACTAAATACTATTCCTCCTTTCTTTTCTCACTCTCTAAAAAAAAATCACTGTGACTCATGCGCCAGGTGCGATTTGGGCATCCTCGCTGTACTGGCTATTAGCCTCCAAGTCACCCCTCTGTGACAGTAGTTAATTTAGATAAGTCTAACATTGTAGTATTTAGAAATGGCGGTTTCATTTCTTCCCATGAGAAATGGGTATTTGGATTCCAAAATATATCAGTTTTAAACATGTATAAATATTTGGGTATCTACATGTCCACCCGTTTGTCCTTTTCCCATGCTTTAAATGGTAAGGCTAGTCGAGCCAAAAAGGGTGTAGTTGGAATCCTTAGGGCGCTATGGTCTATTGGTGAACATGCTCCTGATGTTTTCTTAAAACTGTTTGACTGTCAGATTCTTCCTATGATGACCTTTGCAGCAGAGGTATGGGGAATTGTTGCCAATCTCAAATCAGTAGAAACAGTTCACACTTTCGCTTTAAAAAGATTTCTGGGAGTCCCACTACAAACCCCTAATGCCCTAGTTTATGGAGAAACATCAAGATATCCCTTACATGTGACTGTATTTGTAAAAAGTATTAAATATTGGCTACATATTCTGAGCATGTCTCCAAGCAGACTACCACATAAAGCCTACAAAATGTTGTTAAACATACATGACCAAAACAAGATAACATGGGCTTCCTCTATATGTTTTTTGTTGTATCGCTATGGCTTCGGGCATGTCTGGCAAAACCAAAGCGTTGGAGACCCTGAATTATTTGTTACAATTTTTAAGAGGAGACTCCAAGACTGTTATCAACAAGAATGGCATTCTACCATATCTTCCAACGAACGGTATCATTTCTATAATTCGTTTAGATCTTCTTTTAATGATAGTCATCATCTGTACTACCTAAGAAATGCCAAAATTAGAAGTGCCTTCATCAGATTTAGAACAGGTGTTTCTTCAATAAAAGTTCACACCTTTAGGCACACACGCAATACGTTATCTTCTGATTACAATTGTCCATTTTGTACAGATATGGAGGAAACTGAACTTCATTTTATGTTTATGTGTCCCAGGGATGCTGTTTTTCGAGAGAATTATATACCTGCAAAATTTTATAGAAATCCTTCAATGTTTAAGTTAACATTGCTACTTAGCAGCAGTAGTAGGAAGATAATATGTAACACTGCACTTTACATCTTAAAGGCATTAGAATTCCGAAACGATGCTCTATAATTCTATGAAGTCTGAACTTACTATGCCTATTTTTTGCATGCAGTGTAAACATTATAATGTGATTACCACCCCTTGTAATACGGGCCGTTGGCCCAAACAAAAAAAAAATTTGTTCCTTTCTGCATCTTTATCTGATGTTTAAGCAAGTAGTATTTTAGTACCCACATAGATCTGCCTGAGAGGCAACAAAATATTACATTATATAACTGTATGCTCTATATATTGCATATGTTGCAGTATATTTTTGCGTAATGCCTTAGAAATGTGCAAAGTCATCATGTCACCCCCCTGTTAAGGGCCGATGGCCTAAACAATAAAGTTTGTCTTGTCTTGTCTTGGAGTAAGTGAAAGCAGATGGACAGGTTCTGGAAGAGTAAAGACCCAGACCGGAGAGACAGTGCTGTACTCTGGCAGAGAAGACAACCAACACCATGAAGGAGTAGCCATCATCCTGAGGAAAGGAACAGAGAAGTGCCTGATAGAGTGGAAGCCGATCAACAGCAGACTGATTACAGCCAGAGTGAAGGGGAGACATAGCAACATGACCTCGATCCAGTGCTACGCACCAACCAACGATAGCGATGATGTGGTGAAGGACACCTTTTACGACCAATTACAAGCAGAAGTAAGTGCAGCACCCCGCCATGACTTGTTGATTACGATGGGCGACATGAATGCCAAAGTTGGGAACGACAACACCCATGTAGAGAAAGCCATGGGCAGACATGGTTGTGGCTGAATGAATGAGAACTGAGAGAGACTAGTGGAGGTATGCACTACGTACAACCTGGTGATTGGAGGCATATTATTCCATCACCGTAACTTCCACAAGCTAACATGGTGCTCACCCAATGGTAGGGACAGTAACCAGATCTACCACTCGACGTCAGGGTGAGAAGAGGAGGAGATGTTGGGAGTGACCACCACTTTGTTGTAGCAGACATAAAAATGAAACTGCGAAGTACAGGACGCAAGTCAGCAACACACACACGCTTTGATGTGGAAAGATTGCAGGACCCCAAACTGAAAAATGCCTTCATTCTTCAAGTGAAAAACAGATTTCAGGCACTTGCAGACATGACAGACAGCTGCGAGGTAGATACAGAAAGAATAAACCAGAGATGGGACCTTGTGAGAACAGTGTACCAGAAAAGCAGCGAGACTAGTCTTGGACTAAGAGAAACTAAGAAGAAAGAGTGGATAACACCAGAGACGTGGAAAGCAATAGAGGAAAGAAGAGACATTAAAGAAGAAGGTGGCTAGCACCAGATCTGAAAGACTGCAAGAGAAGTTCAAACTACAGTACAGATAAATGAACCAGAAAGTGAAGGGCTCGGCGAGAGCAGACAAGCGTGCCTACTTGAACAACCTGGCAAGTGAGGACGAAGAAGCAGCAAGAAAAGGAGAACAAGGGAAGCTGTACAAGATCACTAAAGCAATTAGCGGCAAGTTCCACAACACCAACGATGCCCCAGTCAAGGACAAGGAAGGGAAGCTACTAACGACAGAGAGAGAACAAGAAGCACGCTGGGCCTAACACTTCAAAGAGGTTCTGAACAGACCACCACCTTCCGAAGAAGCCGACATACAAGAAGCCATTGAGGACCTGGACGTCAACATCGCCCCACCAGAGAAGCAGGAAATCATCACAGCAATCAAGTCCTTGAAGAACAGAAAGGCACCAGGCCAAGACAATCTGAACGCTGAACTATTCAAAACAGACCCAGAACTGGCAGCCAATATCCTGCAACCCCTATTTACCGCAGTATGGGAAGGGAAACAAGTCCCAAGTGACAGGACCAGAGGAGTGATCGTCAAAATCCCAAAGAAAGGACCCCTTAGCGACTGTAACAACTGGCGAGGAATAACTCTCCTGTCCATCCAGAGCAAGATCATGACAAAGATCATCATTCGACGAATCTCAGAGGCAACGGACGCACAACTTAGAGAAGAACAGCCTGGTTTTCGAAGAGGAAGAGCATGCACCGACCAGATCACCTTTCTACCTCATCAAAAAAACTTTTAAAAATAAAACTCAAGACTGTCATCTGCATAGGATCTATTGAGCATGTTATTGCATGAGGTTTATATACATTTCTGTGTTGTTTATATGACGAGGCTTAAAAATCTGACGAAAGCTTCAACGAAGTATGTTAAGAGCACATTCGTTTCTACAAGCTTTGTACATAATTTTATGTCAAAACCGAAAGACAGAGTATAGTGAATTGACAGCTCTTTGTCACCTGCCTCAGTCGTCGCTGGGTCGGCCTTAGGTCAAGGTCATCTCTGTGGGAACCTCGCTTTAGTTGACAAGTCACTCGACATCTTCATCTTATGTAGGTAAACGCCAAAAAACCAAAAAAAAACAACAAAAAAAAACAAAAAACAAAAACAACAACAACAACAACAAAAAACCCAACAAAACAAAACAAAAAATCGAGTATCATCGAGTGGGCGTTCTGCAGTCTGTCCCACCAGATATTACAACACCTGTACACTACTCTGACCATGGAGATTGGCAATGGATTAATCCTGACATTTAACCGTCATTTGCCTCACGATCGCGATGATTGTAGTTTATAATGAGAAGAGAAACAGGAGATGGCAGCAAAGTTATTACACACCGATAACAACTGCTTTTACTGTAATGTTTCCTTATTGATTTCTACGGAGGTCTACAGTGTTGTACAGCGACTACAAACATCAGTGCACTTCAACAGCCCATACGACAATACGCAGATGTCTGCAATAAACAGTCGTTTTCTTGGTGGGTGATGTTAAACAAAGGGACCGGTTCTTTCTTAAAAATATGCACTCACCTCCCGATGAACATTCACTTTTGTCTTTACATGGCACTTCGTTCAAACGTTCTTTTATCCGTCGCTGTTTTCAAACTTAACATTTCTCTTACATTAAACTACTGAAGTCGAGTAGTCACCATTCTGGTAAAAGACCTTGTCTTTATGTCTTTCACTTATTTGTGTTTTCTACATGGTCGTTTCCATGCTCAGTTCGCCGTAGGTTAAGTCCAAGTACTGTCTTACTTCTATTGGTTGCCAGTCTCTACAAGGAGCTACCACGGTACACATACAAGTGGACGTTAAGAGAAGAGACGATGCTTCACTTAATCACTGTTACCGCACAAGCGTTCACGCACCGTTTAACTGGACTAAATAAAATTTACAGAAAACCATACGCAGAACAAAGTGTGATTCTGAGTGCAAACTCAAGACTCAGTTTCAGTTTTCAACTCCTGAGCAGTCTTCACGCCCTGCACGTGTCACCGACTACAGGAAATCAACACTACAAACCTATGTGGAGTCCATCTAAGAGGCTGAATAAGTTCTAAGGTCAAATTTATCAGGACAACAGAAGGCCAGTGACGGCCATAGCCCGTGTATTCCAACAACCAGCACAACTGTCATAACTGAGGTCAAAATACGATACCTATTCCGACAATAAAACTGTAGGAAACCATCAGACCTTGAAGTATTGTGTCTGCTCCCACACTAAGCCACTCTACTTAAACTCTCTTCCGTCTTCACAAATAATTATCTTCAACACAAGTTTTCTATCAGCAAAATGGATAGGTGGGCGGTGCTGTCTTTTCGGGTCTTTACTTCATCCTCCAGCATCTTGAATCGCACGTCTTCTCTGTGTAGACTACAGCTCAGCCTCTAACACCATTGTAATCAGTAAGGAGTAGGTCTTGTATTGCTTTGTGTGTGAATGGTGTCTTGTGTTTGACGTCATGTGTGTGTCATTTGTTCGACGTCAATTCGAAAAAAAGGGGATGACGTAAAAAGAAGAAGAAAAAAACAGTTCCATGGGTGGATGGCAAAGGAAAACATCAAGATTTTCATCTCCTTTAACCTCTTCATCCTCATCGTCATCTACTGGGGCTCGTCAAGCGTTGTGTTAGGTGTGTGTGTGATATGCGTCGTGCGTATGACAGGTAAGTTTAACTGTGAAAATTATCTACAACTCAGTGTATCTAAGACCAAGCAGATGAAAGGTGAACTCTTATCAACGGTAAGGCATAGAACAGGTTGGCTATTTCAGGTTCCTGGGAATCCTCCTCTCGAATGACCTCCCCTGGGACAACAGTGTGCTGTCTATCATCAGAATGGCTTAACAAAGATTTTCCTTTCTGCTCCAGATAAAATAAAGTTTTTCCTAAAGAGGAACATTCTGGTACATTTCTACCAGCCAAGGGAATGAGAGTGTGCTGACATTTTTCATCAACGTAGGATACAGCAGCACCACTCAAAACCAGAAAATTGACCAGGAGATGCGTTCAGTAGTCAGAACTACTGATAGTGTTTTACCCTCTGAGGCCACAATCTACGTTTGTGCAGGATGCATAAGACTGGCTGATGAGTCACATCATCCAATGGTGTTTGTTGCATGGCCTCTCGCCAGGTGCAAAGTTCAGGCCAAAAATATTGCTTGAGAAATGCAGAAGCTTTAGTCTTACTGAACTCCTCTTTGGTCTGAGTTAGGACTGAATGTTGAACGTGTCTCCTAGAGTGCAGTGGGCACAGTGGGCAGTTTGTGTGTCCGTGAGTGTCCACCCATGTGTTTGTGCGTGCTTGCACATGTGGGTTTGTGTGTTTATCTAAAATGTGTGAGTGATGCTAAGAACATGCAAAAGAGCAGCCAAGAGAGAGATAGAGAGAGAAAGAGTGTGTGAGATAAAGATAGTGTGTATGTGTGTGTGCGTGCGCGTAAATGCCGCTGTGTGTCTGTGTCACTCTCTATGTGTATGTGTTTGTTTGTGTGTGTGTGTGTGTGTGTGTGTGTGTGTGTGTGTGACCGCATGTGCCTCGTATGTGTTTGTGTGGACCCAAGAAAAGGATGTTTTTTTTTATTTCATCGATTAGCTGTAACATAGTAGTGGGTGTAGTGTTGTCTGTCAGTGTGCGGCTCCCTTTAACTATCAAAAGCAGCTGACAATTCAGAAACCATGTATTGTAAGAGAGATATATATATATATATATAGCACGAAGATCTGTTCAATTTTAGCTTTTTATTTTCATTGAATTTATTTATTGTGTTTAATGTTGACAACACAGGTCATGTCCTAGGTATTGTAAATAATAGAAATCAGAATAAAAGGTAGGACAGTGTTACTTTGAAGCTGAAAATCTTCTGAGACTGCCTGTTTCACTTCGATTTTTGTCTAAAATGGAGTTCAAAGAGGCATCAAAATCCAGCCTGCAAAAAAGCTGTGGTCTGTCCCATAACCTTTAAAAGCACTGTAGTCATTATAGACAGAGACTTGGTCTCCAGCTTTTAGATTCACGGGGAAAACAAATTCGTTACTGGTGTCCGTGACAGTTTTCGACCTCGCTCGCAGCACTCTCTGACCATTTACAAGTAAATCCCAGTTCGCATCTTCACTTGCGTATGTAAAGGTCTGAACCGCAAAGATGTAGAGTCCAGGGACAGGCGCCGTGAAGATCCCGGTAGTGGGCTGGTAAGCGTTGCATATGTTATCCAGTAGTTTGTCAAACACCACTGTTTGCTTAGATTGAGATGTTATGAGTAGCTCTTCAAAGGTTGCCTTGAAGTAAATTTTTTTGCAGCAAAGGTCTGAAATTAAGATAGTTCAAATATAAATTTATTTTAAAAGAAGCTATCCATTCAAAATAAAACAAAAATGGAATCTTTTAAAATGACTTAAAATAACTATTAATAAAGAAAATTTTGTTACTTATTTATTGTTAACATTTTTTTCATAACACCTCCCTTAGTGGAAGATTTTCTATGCTAAGGTGCAGAACAGAGCGTTTTCGTCGTTCTTTTATTCCGGCTGCTGTTAGATTTTTTAACAACGGTAGGCCTATTGGCTGACTTTTGACTTTATGCTCTGAGGATGGCTTTGTAGGCTTTATGATTTTGGTAGTTGTGTGGAATGGTTGTGTTAGTATGGGAATGCTGAAGAATGTGTAGTATTTTAGGAATTTGTTATTTGTATTATTTTTACATAGGCCCTTGCCGTCGACAAATGTATCTCCTCTGAGGATTAATAAATTTGTCTTGTCTTGTCTTTCAAAGATTTTACTGCACTTAGAATTCATTTTTACAAAAATACGTATCAGACTAAAATTAAGCGTAGTTATCATTAGCGCTGACTCTGCCCTACCTCTTCCACTCATTTATGTTCCAGAAAATAAAGGACTATATCGTCAACAGCCAGTTGTGACTGCCTAGTCAGCACCTGTTGCTTAAGAGTATCGGAGTATTGTCGTCAGATTGCTGTGTATTGGAGTTGTACTGTCTTCAATCTGAGTGTGCATAGTCAGCACCAGATGTTCCGGAGTATTAGAGTTATACAGTTGTTAGTCTGCGAGTTTGCACCGACAGCTCGTCATACAGAATAGTTTCAAGGGAGGTTATTCTAGGAAGGTGTACACATGTCAGTGAGTGTATTCCAACCTGGACTTTGAAAGTAAGTGCGTTTTGGTCATTTTGTTTCTATCGGGCTACCGAATTGAGATATTGATACTACTCGTTCCGGTTCCCTCTTGAGAAACTGTGGTTTGGAAATTTGAAGTGAATTGGACTTAGAGAAGAAACTGTTTATAGAAGTTGGATGATTGGAGGATGAAGAGTTGCATATATTACTGATATGGTATTTATGATTGATTGCTGGTACACGTATAGTATTAGAGTAACCTATTTGATTGAGTGGGTTTATCTAGTTTATAGTTATTTGTTATACATGATGATTGGAGATTTGTAAAATTATTTGAGATTTGTAAAATTTGCTGGCCACTTCGCCCTTCTAGAGATAAACAAAAGCTTCCAATAATAGACAACTAAGCCCACGTACAGGTCTTGGTGATTTGTTGCGAGAAAGAACACAGTGTTAGTCGGTGTGTCTTGTATGTGATCTTTCTGTGTGTGCGTTCCCAACAATTCTGATCAGTCGGGTTGAGTATGAAGACACGTGACCAGATTTGCACTTCACTCATTGATTACCACACCAGGTCACTTTCTAAACACTGCAGACCAGTCTATCACTTAGTTTACTGATCACCACAATATGTAAGTTTCTAATCACAACAGGATTAAAATAGCCTGTTCACTCATCAGTCACCCCTTCTTTCTATTTACCTTCAGGCTTTTGAAGCTCGCTGACTGTTGAATTCACATTTTTGGTGACAGCTGCAGCGGTGTGGGACACCAAGGTCAGCGCCATCATCAGTGCCGGTAGAGTAACGGCCATTGTCAACTGTCACTGGAAACTAATCATTTGCAGCTTTAAAATGACTCCGTCTAGGTACTTCACAGTGTCGATATACACGTGTAAGTATTTGCCAGTGTTTGTATACATTTCCAGTCCCTTACCGTTGGAGTTGATTTTTTAAGATAACTAGGCAGCTAAAAGCTGGTCAATCATGTGCCAATGCCGAAGACATTGTAGACTTTATTAATAGTCTAAATGGAATTTGTTGTGTCATCTTTTCCTTATCAACATTGTCATTAACTTACGTCTCATTTCGGGGATGAGGGTTGTTAGAGGAGGGGGGGCTGACTTTTGGACCAAGTATTGTGTTTTCACCAACCCAACTACCATCCCACCAATTAAGTTTCTTTTTTTTGTCTAGAATGACTTTCACCTTCTCGATTCACGAACTTTCAACTTGTAGTTCTAACACCCTAATGTCTTTAGTTAGATTTACATAAAAGACTCTCTGATAACAGTCCTTTTCCTTAGCACATATACAGCAGCTACCTTCTTATTGCTGATGTCCAGTTTACACAGATATAGACAAAACAGGTTGGCTCTAAGGTCAGCTGTGTCAGGCAAACAGATCTTTGATGGAAATATTTATGTAACAAATTGAATAGAACTTTATCGATGTTCAAGTGAATAATGTTGCTACTACACAAGGGTAGGGGATAATCTGAAATACACTGCTTTGGTAGTCCACAACCCCAGCAGAGCTATTAGATTTGACGAGCTTATCTGTTTGTGTATGTGTCGACTTGTTAACATATGTTTATCTATGTTTATCTATATGTGTATGTATGAGCGAGCTCACTTGCTTTTCTAACAGAATTCATCTAATGACCATAGGTGAGAGGAGACCATGTCTCTAACAAGTGTAAGAGAAATCTGGTGATGAGATCAACCTTCCTTCACGTGGTCTTCAAAACAACGCCGTTAGTCACAGGATGTCCCGCCGAGAGCAGTGGTGGAGAAGAGGAGAGATGTGAACTTATTTATACCCTAGAAAACCATTAGCTGAGGACTCTCGGTGACCAATCATAAGCCAAAACATGTTCATAAAAATCTCGTATTTCAGATGAATCTCATGTATGAAGGACACTTTTAGAAATGTAAAAAACAAAATTAATGTTCTGTGATTTTTGTCGATACCAAACAGCGTGTCAGATTTTGTTTGTTATTGCCATTTATTTATTTCTGTCATACAGCAGATGCTGCTGGGTGTAATGGAGACGGTTGAAAATCCGGATGAAAAGCTCGGCTGACAGAAAAAACAGCAGCCTTACCATATTTCACATCAACGCATTTGTAAAGGACGTTTTTTGAAATTTAACAATAAAAATTGATGCTTTGTCTTTGGGCTTTTCTCTACCAAACACATTCCAGGTGATGCTTTTCATTTTTCACCATTTTATTAACATTTTACAGAGACTGCGAGTCTAACCGAGAAATTGGACGATAAATCGGTTGGTAGAATAATTCAGCGCCTCTATAAATTGCGTGCTAGGAATTTCACAAGTACTGAGAGGTGAAACGGACATAATAAACAATGGTATGCAGAAAGGAAAAATCACAAACTGAAACATTTCAAAGACAAGCTTAATATCGATACGTACCTTATTTCATTCTCATGCATTAAACGTATTTTACAAATGTCCATCTGCCATCTCAGTATTTACAGACAAATTGACCATTAACAGTTTGAAAACTTCATCATTATTACCCGGAGAACATCTCATTTTCACCTGCCGCCCGACTGTCCAAGAACAATGGCTCTGCTCATCTCTAAGTAGCGGCCCCTTTTGCCGGCCGATCCAGCCTTCAAGTCAGAGGTCGTCACCCCCGCCTCTAACTTGCTAGAGGCTCACTGAAGATGGCTGTTGTATACTTCATGCTGCTTTAAGCGAAAATAAATCTTCTCAAAAATAGAATATTTCGTGACCAAACTAATCCCATCGATTTATGGGCTGATATGGCACTCAATCAACGATTAGAGGAACTACATCTCTAGAAGAGAGAGAAAAAATGCAGACATAATTACATGTATACATACCAAGCTGTCCCTTCATTGCTGCGATTTCCTGATAGATGTGTAGGACACCAACGTCAGTGCCATCAACAGTGCCTGTAGAATAACGGCCATTGCCAACTGTCACTGGAAACTAATCATGTGCAGCTTGAAAATAACTCCGTCTAAACGTGCCAGTGTTTACATACACGTCAAAGTACTTGCCAGTGCTGTTATACACGTCTAAGTATTTGCAAGTGTTGATATACACGTCTTAGTACTTGCCAGTGTTTATATACATGTCGAGTCCCATGCCACTCGAGTCGTACATTTTTGTTTTAGATAATTAGG